>JARHVA010004342.1:282500-890000 GCA_037957365.1 Torreya grandis
ATCATGAATCATGGCATCCATGTCTTGCACAACAATATCCCTCTCTTGTATGGCCATGTCTCTGGCCTATAAAGTAGCATCTTTCTCATGTGCCAAACCTTGCATATGTGGAGCCAACCTCCTAATTGGTATAACTAGGTATAGTCTTACCCACCATACTTGGTGTTCCCTAGTGTATCTAGCATCAAACACATCTAAAACCTATTGATAGATCCTCAAAATTAGGTCAATCTATCTCTAATGGCAAAGGGAGTGATACCTCAATGTCATCACACCTGTATCTAGGGAAAGTAGGTGGAACATCCTACACAAGGCTAAGCTATCTCTTGACCCATGCCATGGGTATCATCTCAAGTTCCCCTACACTCCTACCTCTAACCCAAAGTGTGCTCTACAACCCAATGAGCTCCTCCCCATGACCTATAAAAATTGGATACATCAATTAGGGGTGCCAAATAATATTTCCTAGACTAAAGCCATCTAGTAACCATCTATAGTGCATGATATCTTGCACAATGCCATCAACCCATGTTTATTCCATGGCCTCTCATGATCATCTAAACCCAACTCTAAATCTCATGGCAACCATGGATGACAGTCTTATTGGTCATGTAACTATGATGTGATCATATGCCCAATAATGTAGTAGGTACCCAACACATAAACTATAGCATTTGTGTAGACACAAACCCCCACAACTCTCTATATATCTAAGCCAAGTATATATGCCCCCATGTAAAAACTATCCTCTATTCTATCATCTAATCTAGGACCCCTATCAAGGTGATAAAAAATCTACAACCATCTGTGTCTAGTAGTGCATATATTATGATGTTAATCATCATTAGAAAGCTAATATGATGCTCCTCCTCATCCACCAAAAATAGAGGCTCATAAGTGAATGATGTTAAGTGATATATAACCTCACTCACATGCTCACCAAATAATGACACCATATGGATGTTATGTTCCTCCTTCATGCATACAAAAATATGCTCACCCTATAGTGGTAATCTAAGGATCCTGTATACATCCTCTAGTGTGACTATCATCTCACTAGTTGGTAGGTGAAATGTGTTGGTGGTATGATCCCACCTCTCAATCAACACAATCATCAAGTTGACATCTCAAGTGACCTAACAATACCATCAAACTCTTTCAAGACCAACTATATCCATGCGGTCCCACTCATTTATTAACACATCCCTCCTAATCCTAGTCAAGAGTGTCAAAAGATGGTCTCTTAGGGTTAACTCATGCCTCACTTGTAACAATAAACACATATAATTAATTAATAGACCTTTCACAACTACCTCAACCATTTTCCCTATCCCATGGGAGAACTACATTGGCATGAGGCCCTGTTAGGCTATGTAGATGACACTCAATAAACATGGGGTCTTCTAGGGCTAGCTTGGTCATCTACCCACCTAACTATCCAACCTATCCCTTTTTACCTAAGGCATTACAACCTATCTCTCTTAAACCAAGCCTTTTGGCCAATCTCTCACTATTCAATTGAGCTAAATCTACTCTATGCCACATGATTTGCCTACTACCTAAGGCCTCATAGATTTTCAACTCTTTTTCTCCCCATTTTTATCCTTTTTACTTAAAAAAATCCATCATTGTTGGTCACTTATTGACCAATATCAGTGCCTAAACTACTGATGTTAGTGCACAACACATTAACATTGGTGCATTTACCACTAATATTAGTAGGAATACATTAACTAACATTAGTGGACTATTGCTGATGTCAATAATTAGTTTAGCTCTAAGGCTAAACCTTGCCCATTACCCATTTCCAATTTTAACCCTAAACTACCCTAAAACCCACCCAAAAAGGCCTAAATATGCTCTTACCCTCCCCACTATCCACCCACTACTCACTAGCAACCAATTACACCCCCTACTCAACTCAAATCAACAAAATTACCAAAAAACAAAAACTAAAGGTTTAGAGGACCCTAACTCATATCTCTACCTCCATCAAGCTAGGATGACTGGTGTTTATGTTGCCATACCTCCAGTTGGGTCTCCACTTCATCCTACCATTTACTCAATTTTTTTGGCTTTTTCTTGCTATCTAACTAATCAACATGTAAATGAAATTGGTTAGCTATCTAGCCCCTTTTTGTTGGGTTTGGTCAGCCATCGACATTAGCTATTTGTGTCCTAGGCCACTGATGTCATCCACTTTACCATCAATGTTGGTATAACACTATTGACATTAGTACCATGGAATAGAATTTTACTACTTGCATATCACTTTTTACAATCCTTTCTTCATTCTAGGGTAACCTTGTACATACCCTACCTTTAAAAACTTGACCATGGGGATCATTTTCATCTCTGCTCATGCCAAGTATTACCTAAACACACATTTCATTACCCACCCACTCATTACATCTAAGTTTGGTGTCTTGATCATTCATGCTATCTAGTACACATTGATCATACCTTACATATATGACTATCAGTTGATTTGGATCACCACTAATTGATCCTATACCCTATGACCTATTATATTTTTAGGGGAACTTCCTATCTCAAATACCTAGAACACATTTGACTATTGGAGCTACAGTTTTGGTTGATCCTACCTTCTCAGTTATCATTAGCAAATTATGCCTTGGTAACTTTAAAAAAAATCCTCCATGACCACACCTATTTTCAACTTGACAACATAATGTTTTAGTACTTTATGACCATGACATCATCTCTACAATACTAACCCACAACCAATTAATATCATTTACTAATTGTCAAATTAGTCACTGATTTTATGTATTTCCCAATCAGTTCCTATCTTGAGGGGGAGGATATCATACCCCATGCCTAGACCACTCAACTTTAATTTTTGTTTTGCAACTTGCTGGCACAACTTACCAAAATAAAAAGGGGAAAATGTAGACACTAAAATTATGTTACACAATTTTATAATGTGTTGTGTAAAAAGCCCCCTTAGACCCCCTTTGTAACAAGTCTTCCTAACCCATGCCATTACCCTGCATATTTAATTAATTAATTAAATATTCCCTATGCTACCTTGCCTAGCCACCTTGCCCCAAGACCAATTCTCCCCCTATGAGTCACCACTAGACTTGGTCTCCCATAAATAACTAATTCTTACCCTATAAACCAATTTCTAACCAATTACCTTATAACCAACCTTGCATATTGACTATTTCTTAATGGGTTTCACACTTAGCATAGAGAAATAGAAGAAAGGAGCCAAAATTAGCCCTTTTAATGTATTCTTATGCCACTAACGTTGGACAACCCTTGACTGACATTGGTTAACCTAAGACTAACATTGATGAGATCATCGATGTTGGTTACTTAATTAATGTTCTAAACCCATTTTGGACCCCTCATAAATATTCTCTCTCAAATAAAAACTCACTCAAGAGATTCAAAGCACTGTTAACAAGATTTTGGCAATTATCCACTATAACCAAGCTCACATCTTTGTACTTGTCAAATCCTGAACCATAATTGATCCATTATGTAAAGATCTTAAACTATGATGAATAAGTGGCACACACTCATCTCCATTTAGTTAGTCACCTTAACAAAGCTTTATCAAGAGTATTTATTTAGGTACTTATATCATTTAAGAATCACTATATTCTATGAATTTTAATTGTTTTTTATTAGCATTTACACAAGTCCCATCTATCCTTAAGGAGGAGTTGAAAAACTCTTTCATCTCCATACCTCTACCTTAACCAAACCAAACTCCTCACCTAGACTTCTTACCATCTCTCTAACCCCTCATATGACTCTTTTCCAACCCAATTAACCTGTCAAATATCCTTCCCTACACTCAAGAGAGCCTTCTATGAATTTCTGACTCTATTTCCCCTATTGACATTAGTTATCCTATTGACATTAGTCACATTGCCACTACTAACATCAGTTACCCTACCGATGTTAGTGACTATCCTTTTACCCAAATCACCTTGAACTACCATCAACATCCCTCTAATAAACCAAAATTATATTTTTCTTACTCTATGATACTTACTGATACACACAAGTTACAGAAAAGGTACATGTAACTCTTTTTCTCTCTCTTTTTACTTTATTTTGTCATTTCATTTTTAATTCTTTGTATTAAATAGTGGACTATCATCCCCTGAGAAGTTTTTCACTTATTGGAACAAGCAAGTTGCTTGGCAACCCACTCACCAACCTACTAACAAATATTTTATGGTAGTGTGTTCTTACTTATAGGTGGTCCTCCCTAGCCAAAGAGGAGTTCTTGAATTCATCTGGATACAATGCACACCATTCTAGGTACATATAATCACTAATCCCTAACCTTTCTTTCTCTATTTCTCACTTCTTAAATTTAATAAAAAATAATTGAAATAGCCTATACCTATACCTAACCCACATCCCTCCTATGACACACTCTACTATGTTGCCTAGGTTGTTGGGGCTAAGGAATCATCAATCATATAGGTTAGAAGCCTACCCAACATGTTATATAGGCATCTATCATGCCAATATACACAACCTCTCTACATAATCCCACACTATAGGCTATACCATATCAATGTATTTGATTTTTTGGGATCTTAGTACTAGTATCACCCTCTTTGATCTCTTAGGTGACATGTGCAAAAAAGTGGGGCCTCTATAGAACATTCTATTGGAAGTGTAGCAACCCTATTGGGTTTTACCAGAATATAGTAATTTGAAAAAAATTAATTACATATTCATCTTATAGATTTCACTATGAGAAATTTAATTGGTGATCTTTAACTAACTACATTAATTTATTTAACCACAAGGTTTATAGCTAATACACTTAACTAATGATCATCATGAAAAGATATAGTGAATCATGCACAATATTGAATAAATAATGAAGTCTAATTTTAACTTATAATAATAGTATAGTTTCAACCACAATTGATATAACATTACAACCACTATTGTAGAAGTATAATGAATAATTATTACAATCTCAGAAATAAATGGTATTTCAAATAATAACACATGATATAAATATCCATAGAGCATGAGTATACATGACTACAGAGACTCCTCAACTCATGTATCAATCTATAATCTCAAGTTCAATACTCATATGGGTAGGGAGAGCATAATTTGAGTGCTTTTAAAAACCAACCATAGATCATAAATTCCCTACACTATCTATCATTGATTAATTGTCCTTCCCTTCATGTATGGGTGGATAATCATGGTGCAAGAATCTAGAATGACAAACTAGAACTCATGTGTTCTATATATCTAATAAATAATGTGTACCATAAATAAATACATTCTAATATGATATCACATGAATATAAAAACTATATCAACATATGAAATAACATTATTTAACTATGAACATTAATTTGGCCAAAGTTTTCACATAGTTATGATCTCTAAGATCTATCAATTTCATACACACCACTCAATCAACTTACAACTCATCTTGCATTGATGGAACTAATTAAACTAGTGGACTCCATCCACTACTTATTTAGTGTCATAAATATGAGATTTGACTAAAATATATATAATATAAAAACCAATAGATTCATTCATAATATTTCCTTTCAACAAATAAAAATAATATGCAATGAATTGAATCTAATATCATCTATTTTATTAAAGAATAATAAACATAATAAAAAAATTCCTTAATATAGCATACCATCTAGGTAAGTATTATATCTATAATGCCAATTACCCAAATCAAAAAGTGACTTATAATGTTATTTCATCAATGAAATAAAAATTAAACACAACTTATTTATTTTTTTATATTCCACACATATAACAAAATCTAATCAAAACAACTTCATAAGCTCTCTATTTAAAACCTTAAATACATTATCATAATGATTTTATCAAAACATTAAATATGTAACAAAGCACCCATTTTACCCTATTATCATAATAATGTTTACAATCATATCTTAGTTGTGTGTGTGTGTGTGTGTGTGTGTGTGTGTGTGTGTGTGTGTGTGTGTGTGTGTGTAACTCTTACTTAAATTTTTTAAATAGTCACAAATATTTTATTGTATATGGTATAGCCTAAGAAGACATGCATTCTCTATGTATTATATTATTTTATACACTTTAAGTATACATTAAACCAATATAATAGTTCCAATACCTTTGATATATTGGATAAATCTAAATTTTATTTTATATGACTGACATGCACACGTTTTATGTGTTTAATGATTTACACATTGCCAAACAGTGATACATTAATATCCATTATTTCATAATACATAAAAATTTCAAAAACCAATACCAATTGAATTATATGCATACACATGATCAAATATTTTATACAAAGTCTACTATACCTACACATGGATAAATTCTACATTTAAATATAGTCCTTGACCACCTACATTCACCTCAAACAAAACATTGTTTATATACTCAAACTTATTTTAATTCACATGAGCATTCCACTCACACATTATAAACCATTTGTATGTATGCATTGTACAAACATATCAAGTAACTCATCCTTAATGTTTACACATTCCATTCATAATCAATTCAAAATGATAATCATTATCACAACCAAACATTTACACTGTCCTTTCATAATAAGATCCAATGATAAACATTTCACTCATCCAAAATATGTTATGATATTGGATTAAACTACATATGTCCTTAACTATGTTATTCTAAGAAAATCTGGACCAAAACCAATACACATAAAACATTATTCACAATCCCTTTTACCATCAAATATGTACCTATACATTTAATCCATTATAAAACCCAACACACAACTTCCATTCAAAAAATCCACAAATGGTATGTATATAAATATGAATATATATAAAAATGTGTGTGTGTGTGTGTGTGTGTGTGTGTGTGTGTGTGTGTGTGTGTGTGTGTGTGTGTGTACTTACAATCATATTTTGTTATAAAAATATCCCATAACATTTACACCCAAAAAATTAATTAGGTTTATACACAGTCTAATCCCCTATACAAATAGATTTCAATCTAATTTTAATGCCTTAATGTATATATCGCTTAACTATTTTTCCAACAAAACTAAGCCAAATAATCAATCCATAATACCCTATAAAAGATATAATTTACTCGATGAATTCATAGGGATTTATTAATTAAATTAGGAATTAATATAGATATTTGATACAACCATCATAATTGTGGCAAAATCCTACAACCTTACCCATTCCACTAGGTTTACCCTAGGTTGGATGTAGGGTTTTGGAGGGCTAATCTATATGATTTTAAGCATGCACAAATGCACATACGCACACACACACACACACACACACACACACACACAGAGAGAGAGAGAGAGAGAGAGAGAGAGAGAGAGAGAGAGAGAGAGAGAGAGAGAGAGAGAGAGAGAGAGAGAGAGAGAGAGAGAGAGAGAGAGAGAGAGAGAGAGAGATGCGTGTGTGTGTGTGTGTGTGTGTGTGTGTGTGTGTGTGTGTGTGTGTGTGTGTGTGTGTGTGTGTGTGTGTGTGTGTGTGTGTGTGTGTGTGTGTGTGTGTGTGTACTTGCAATCATATTTTGTTATAAAAAGATTGCATAACATTTAAACCCAAAAACTTAATTAGGTTTATACACAGTCTAATCCCCCATACAAATAGACTTCAATCTAATTTTAATGCCTTAATGTATATATCCCTTAACTATTTTTCCAACAAAACTAAGCCGAATAATCAATCCATAATACCCTATAAAAGAAATAATTTACTCAATGAATTCATAGGGATTTATTAATTAAATTAGGAATTAATATAGATATTTGATACAACCATTATAATTGTGGCAAAATCCTACAACCTTACCCATTCCACTAGGTTTACCCTAGGTTGGATGTAGGGTTCTGGAGGGCTAATCTTTCCCAGGGCCCTACATACAACCCCTTTTTTATTTTTTTATAATTTAAAAAACAAATGTAAAACCTATAAAACCATTTTCAATTCCAAAATCCTTCAACATAACACAAGAATTAAAGTGCAACACTGACCTGTATATGATAATGATAATGTCAAGTAAGTCATATCTATCTTCTTACTTAGCTCAAATAATCTTTCTACCTACTACTCACCCATAAGCCTTGCCTCATAATCCTCCTTTTTCCTCTCCTTTATTCTTCTCCATCCTCTCTTATCCACCCAATTCTCCTCTTTTCTTGGTAGATAAAAATATCCAAAATAATGCATGTCAAAAATAACTCAATAGAGCTTCCACTAAGCTATAGTCTTCCACCATTTTCATGTAGTCCTTAAAAATCACATAATGATTTTTGATAATGATCATTTTTCACTAGAGTGAATAAGATATTATAAACCCTAATAATATTGAAACTTCTTAATAAAATTTTAAAATAATCATTATATTTCTTTATTATTATGCATGCCTTTTAACTTTATCAAATCTATCATCAACTTCCATGGATCATGGAAACTGACTAAACAACAAGTCTATAATCAATCTTATTCCATGCAATGTCAAAAATCAACAAGTCAATATAACATTATGACTATATGCCAAGGGTAATACATGTATGAATTTAAAATACTATCGACTATGTTACCAAGTCATCCAATAATTAAACACAATGTATTCAACCACCCTAGAAGTTAACTCCCTAGGTTAGACACATAACCATATCCTTTAGAATTTTTTTGACAACACAGTGATATCTACATAATCATTTAATAGTGATATTATCTAAAACACATTACATAGTATTCTATTTAATGCTTAAACACTTCTCATAAGTTAAAAAAATTAATTACATTTAATCATGCTAATTGTTATAATGATAATAGTAACTTATAACAAAATTAGTCACTTAAATAAAATGATCAATCTAAGTAATATTATACATCTATTACTACAAAAAAAAATCCAAATAAGCATTGATAATAAAAACACTCAGCTATGTATAATATAGTCATTATCAAAATAGTGGCAAGTCATATTAAAATATTAATAGATTCATTCAAAAAACCCATCAATTTAATAGTTAATAATGTACTAATAACTAGGTTAGCAAAACTACTAAATCAAATAAGATGATAATTATATAAATTGATAAACCAAAATATAGGATCTAGATATGAAATTGATTAGCATAGCATATAAATGAATACTAAATAATTTACACATAACACAATTATTTACCATGAGAAAACCTCAAAGAGGTAAAAAACCCACCATTGTGATATCATATATTTGAGAAACTACGTACCCCAATACAAACTTTTCCTTCTTAGTTCTTTAAATAGTGCTTCACAAAACTCATGGGTTTAAAAAATTTTAATATGATAGAAGTTTCATATTCAAGAGATAATTTCACAGTAGGGTAAAACCCTATTTATATTAAAATATCAAGGGAGGTGACCATTATAAAAATAATGGATCCATCCATCTTGATAAAACTAATTAATTAGAATATTTGGTAAGTATTAAATAATCATAATAATATTATTTACTTTCATGATTTTTAAACCTCATGTTAATAAATAATATATTATTATTATTTATTCAATTAATTATCAATATAAGCTAATGGTTAATAATTACCACTTAGCCATTAATTTCTCTAACACTCCCCCTTAATGCTCAGTGGGGATAAATGTCATAACACCTCAAAAAAGGAATTATACTATGTACACAATTGAAGTATTTAAAAATATTCATCATATAAAACACTGCCTTTTGAAATAAAATTAATTATAATCCATAAAATACTCAAAATTAAGTTTAGGTTAGCATCATTGTGAGACTACATCTCATGGTTTCTCATGAATAATCACTAAGCATATTTGAATCCTTTTATAACATAAGGACCTCCATTATAAAGTATGGTTGTAATGTATTAGGGTACACAATTAAAACTCTACACAAAGTTTACTTAAATCACATAACTTCCACATGAAGTTTCCAATGATTTATAATGAGAAGAAGTATAGAGAAAGAGAAGAAACACATGGCCATCAGGAAGTGGCATTTCCATGCATACTCCCCCTTAATATTAACTCTGAGAGGCCCAACATTGCATAAACTAACAAAACTTGTTAGCACCAAGTGGTTATGTGAAGATATATGGTACTTTTTCATACTCAAAAAAGGAATTATACTATGTACACAATTGAAGTATTTAAAAATATTCATCATATAAAATACCACCTTTTGAAATAAAAGAAACTATAATCCATAAAATACTCAAAAGTAAGTTTAGGTTAGCATCATTATGAGACTACATCTCATGGTTTCTCATGAATAATCACTAAGAATATTTGAATCCTTTTATAACATAAGGACCTCCATTATAAAGTATGGTTGTAATGTATTAGGGTACACAATTAAAACTCTACACAAAGTTTACTTGAATCACATAACTTCCACATGAAGTTTCCAATGATTTATAATGAGAAGAAGTATAGAGAAAGAGAAGAAACACATGGCCATTAGGAAGTGGCATTTCCATGCATACTCCCCCTTAATATTAACTCTGAGAGGCCCAACATTACATAAACTAACAAAACTTGTTAGCACCAAGTGGTTATGTGAAGATATATGTTACTTTTTCATACTCAAAAAAAGAATTATACTATGTACACAATTGAAGTGTTTAAAAATATTCATCATATAAAACACCAACTTTTGAAATAAAAGTAATTATAATCCATAAAATACTCAAAAGTAAGTTTAGGTTAGTATCATTGTGAGACTACATCTCATGGTTTCTCATGAATAATCACTAAGCATATTTGAATCCTTTTATAACATAAGGACCTCCATTACAAATTATGGTTGTAATGTATTAGGGTACACAATTAAAACTCTACACAAAGTTTACTTAAATCACATAACTTCCACATAAAGTTTCCAATGATTTATAATGAGAAGAATTATAGAGAAAGAGAAGAAACACATGGCCATAAAGAAGTGGCATTTCCATGCATACTCCCCCTTAATATTAACTTTGAGAGGCCCAACATTGCATAAACTAACAAAACTTGTTAGCACCAAGTGGTTATGTGAAGATATATGCTACTTTTTCATATATAGGATATAACTATAGATCAATATCACTATTATGGACTTTATCTAAGATAAAATTCACATGAACTTTAATATGCTTAAATTTTTGGTGTTGTGCACCTACACAAAACTTAAACACATATTCAAACATGGATTCATGATAGCATAATATGATTAGCATCAAAATAACCACATACATAAAAATATGACATACATTTTTCTATAGAAAAACATATTTAAAAATAATATTGTCATGTTCTAGGCAAACAAGTTCACTTCTTTGATAACAAATTTAGTGAAAAAACATAAATTATTGTATCCTATTCATTACTGGACATCTCTAATATTGATAAGATGAGAATACCCAACTATCATGTGATTCATATACAATAATTTACTAATAATATGATACTAATTATAACCAAACATTAAATATAATATTTGCAATAACTCAATTTATCATTTGATTTTTATCAAAAAAAAGTTCAAGTTTAATATGCTTCAATAAAAGATTGAGGTATAATATCTCATACATAAAATATGGATAATTTTAGTATAAAATTCCATAATCAAATCAACCATATATAGTACTAAAATAAATAAGTTTAGATATGTATGAATAGAATGTTTAGTAAAGTAAATAATGAAGATCCAATAATACAAACTCTATTTACACTTTGCATTTCATAACATATATTATTATCAAATGAAGCATATAAATATGTTAGCATAAATAATCAAATGATAAAATAATAAAATGAGATAATCAAATAAATTGACACAAAAAATATCCCAAATCACTGATCATGATCTTTTAATCAAATGCAACAACTAAAACATGATCGTTTTCTTAAATTAAGCATGATGTTATGCATATAATGTATTTTAATGCTAACAAAATTAAAAATAATCATAATATCTATATATTTTCTTTGATTTATCATTTAAGATAAATATACCTCTTACAATATAATTTTAATATGCTATTTTCAAGAATCAATACTAAATCATTTTACTAACAAATATAATGTAGATGAGACACTATCAATATAGTTAATATCTCTAAAGTAACAACATAAAAGTTTTATCAACACAAGATAAATCCTATGTGTATACATGTATATTTTATGTAAAAAAATGAAAATATTAATTATGGATTCTATTTTGAATATGCAAGTAGTATTCATAGCTTTGACCCATAAAACATTTGCATATTGCAACATGTTCTAGTCATTTCTATGATGGTGCATTTTTTCCTTTCAAAAATACCATTTTGCTAAGAGGAATAGGGATTTGTTAATTCCATTTGAATAACAAAAATAATGTAAAAAATAATCAAACTCTTTACTAACATATTCACCATCATTATTAGTTCTTAATTTCGTAATAGAAAAATTAGATGCATTTTCAACACTAGCTTTAAATTCTTTGAATTTAGACAACATATCAAATTTTTATTTAATGAAAAATACTATATCATTATATTTTAATCATCAATAAAAGTGACCAAATATAGAGAAAAATTAAGAGATACAAATTCAAGAGGTCTTATAACATCAGTATGAATCAATTTTAAAAGATCAGAGCGGATAGAAGGAAGTCCAACAACAAGAATAATTGTAGACATATCATGTAAACTTATAAAATCAACATGTAATATTATTTAATGTCATAATTGAGATTCATTATCAATATGTGCTTATAAAAAAAATGTAAAAAAAGGAAAAAATATATAAAATTCATTCTTTTAAACACCTTCAACAATCAAGGAATCAGATTGATTTGTAATGGACCATATATCTGAAACTAATGTTATAATGAAATTATCATTTGTAAGTTGATAGTAAGATAGGAAATTATTTTTAAGATTAGGTACATATAAAAAATCATTTATAATAAAATTTTAAAACATTTCTTTTTCATGTTTAACTACTTTTGAAAAATAATTACCTCCTACGTAAATTCTTTCAGAGATATCTCTAAAATCACATAGAATATTAGATAAGCAAGCCATATGGTATGATGCACTACTATCTAAAATTCACTCATTTCATTTGAAACAAATAAAAAATCATATAAAAAATAACATTTGAAATATATCTCTAGAATTACATAGAATGTTATATAAGCAAGCCATATGGTATGATGCACTGCGATCTAAAATCTACTCATTTCATTAGAAAAAATAAAAATATATATAAAGAAATAACATTTAAATCTTTATTGTTATTATGACTAGGGTTTTGATTATTCTATTATTTTGATTAGATTTATTCCATTTGTTATTTTTAGAAGATTGGTTGTTAATTTTATCCTTATTTTTATAATAGGTTTCTCTTCTATGACCAAATTTACCACATAGATTATAATTTTCATTAAACTTAGGTTTATGATTCTTATTACCTGATTTATTATTTCTATTTGATCTATAATTAGGTTTATATTTATGGTTTTTATTATTATAATAAATATTATTTAAGGTGAGAAGTGCCTGATTAGCATTCTCTTTAGAATCAAAATTTGTCATAACTTGATCTTCTTGAATTATGAGAGTAGACAAGATGGTAAGGTAAGGGATATCTTGCTCAGTTTGATACTTAGAATTTAAAATTTAAATAAAAATTTTAAGATTTTCATGAATATTTAAATTAATGATAAAAAAATTAATTGATCTTAAATCAATTTACAATTACATCCATCTCACTGAGCATTAATGTTTTAATTTTAGCACAAAAATTCACAAGTTACTCATCACCTTTCATAGGTGTAGTTAGAAATTCAAGGATTAACTTAATAATTTTTTGAGAGATAATTGAAATTTTAAATAGATTAAAATAGATTCCAAGAATCACTAGGAGACTCCTGAGAACTAATATGGAGAAGGAATTCATTCTTAACACTGTACAAGATAATAGACATAGTTTCCTCTAATTTTTATTAAAATGCATTGGTAAGCTTAAGGGTCATATGTCATATATAAAGGTATTTTTTAGTCCCAATGACAACATTCCCTAACTTGTGGGCCATAAATTTGGATTTAACATGAATTTTCCATATATTATAGTTATTTCCATTAAGCATTTGAGATTTATTTGAGGAAAAATGAGGCGAAGCCATAGCTTCCCTTTAAATAGGACAATAAATAAATTTTTAAAATAAAAATTTATAGTATGAATTTTAAATTAATTTGATATTAAAAAAAAAAATTAAAGTGTAAACACACAATAATTGTTTAATTTAATACTATGTAAAGCAAAAAAATAATGAAATATTGTGACAAAATAAGGTGTCACAAGTATCACAAAAAATATATTAATGTAAGAATAATTTTTAAAAATAAACTTTTTAATGATTTTTTATACTTTGATTGTAAAATAAATTAAATAAAAATTGAAACTATACTTAATAACACAATTTAAATTCTAAACAATGCAAAAAACATATTTAACTCTTTTTTTAATTAAATTGAAAGGTAGAAATATGGCACCCCTATAGAATCTTAAGGTCCAAATCCATAAACAAACCACTAAAAATCTTGAAATTTGTTTCAATCTTCTAGATTTTTAATTTTGATGAGGATATTTTAAAAATTTGATTTTGACCAAGAAATCATTTTTTCCCTAGGTTGATAATGGCACCCTTATGTGTGAGGAAGATTTTTAGCAAAATTATTATCACAAACTCTTCTAGAACTTTTTATTGAATTTTTACATGCATTAGGTAATATTTAACTCTTTTTTTAATTAAGTTTAAATTTTATATATATATATATATACACACATATATATATGTATATATATATATATATATATATATATATGTATATGTATGTATATATATATATATGTATATGTATATATATATATATATATGTATATATATATATGTGTATATCTATATATATATATATATGTATATATATGTATATATATGTATATATATGTATATATATATATATATATGTATATATATATATATATATGTATATATATATATATATATGTATATATATATATATATATGTATATATATATATATATATATATATATATATAATTAAATCCACTATGCATGTAATTTTTTTAAAGTAAAATATAATTAAACACTATTGGGGTTGGGGTTGCATGGAAATTAAAAATTAAAAAAATAAACTATTTCTTAAATACTTATTTGAAAACTATATGAAATCAAATTATCTATAGCACACAGCCTAGAGAATAATGTTGTCCAGGAAATTTTAGATTTTCACAACACCCTAAATAGTGTTTTAAATTGAAAGGTAGAAATATGGCACCCCTATAGAATCTTAAGGTCCAAATCCATAAACAAACCACTAAAAATCTTGAAATTTGTTTCAATCTTCTAGATTTTTAATTTTGATGAGGATATTTTAAAATTTTGATTTTGACCAAGAAATCATTTTTTCCCTAGGTTGATAATGGCACCCTTATGTGTGAGGAAGATTTCCTAGATCTCCAACTAATAGCTTAAGGGTCTGCAGTAGTGTTTGCACGTAAAAATAAAGGAGATAAAGCCACTAAGCACATATACTAAGAAACTAGACCTCTTATAGATTAAACAAAAAGAACTTCTTCCTCTATGGCATATAAAAGTTTGAAGGAGTATTTTAAAATAATTTAAAATATATTTTAAATTGAATTAAATATTAATTATTTCAATTCAATGTAATATAATTTTTGATTAAATCCACTCACCAGGATTTAAAACCATGTAGAAATTAATAAACCAATATATAAGATCTAGATATGAAATTAATTAACAAAGGATATAAATTAATACTAAATAATTGACACATAACACAAGTATTTACCATGCAAAAACCTCAAAGAGGTAAAAAACTCCACCATTATGATACATATATTTGAGAAACTCCACACCTCAATAAAAAATTCTCCTTCTCACTTCTTCACATAGTGCTTCACAAATCTCGCATGTTTAATAAGTTTGAATATGAAAAAAGTTTAATATTAGAGAGATGATTTCACAATAGGATACAACCCTATTTATATTGAAATATTAAGGGAGTTTACCATTACAAAAATATCGAGTCCATCCATCCCAATAAAGTCAATTAATTAAAACATTTGGTAAGTATTAAATAATCATAATAATATTATTTATTTTTGAGGTTTCCACCTCAAATTAATCAATAATATATTATTATTTATTTAGTTAATTATCAATGTAAGATAAGGGTTAATAATTACCACTTAGATATTAATTGCTCTAAAAATCATAGAATAATAAAAGATCAAAATAGACATACTTAACAACAAACACAACATAATACAAGATATCTAACTAAAAACAATGATCACAAAACATATTATTCTACTATGGTATGTGCTCGGGTTTCTAGTTTTTCATTTTATTGTCCCCTAGTGCCTCCATCTACACCATCCTCTCCTATGATGATCTCCTTCCATCATACCCTGAGGGATGGATATATCATGCATCCACATTAGAATAATAAATTTAGTTACCCTGAAACATAATTATATCCATAAAATATTATTGTATAAAATAACAAACATGATCATAATGTACATAATATAAAATTACAACTATCTCATAGAAAATCAATCATGTAAATTAAGCAATATAAAATTTTTCCATAATGAATATACGAAATAATGCTTAATTAAATAGTATTTAATCAACTAACAACTATAATAATCTATGGATCAATCAAGTTATTCATCTTAGAAAGAAATTAGGATGTGACATATGTCTTAAAGCTAGTCATCCTGCCAATGACATTTATTCAAACACAAGTTTAGAATTTAAAACATTATTCAATAGAAAATAATCTAATATGAAATATAAAAACAAGTAAATAAATGTGGAAATAATTTTTAAAACTCATCATAGTACTTTAGAATCATGCTCCTTATATTCTCTCTATTAGGCACATACATCCTACCATTGTACTAAAATTGACCATTACTTTCTATCTTGAATCCCTTATGCTTAGGATTCTAAGCATCTTCAAATAATGTTTTCCTGACTTGATTATAGAATTCATCTCTTGAAGAGAATTTGATTATCTAATCTTAGAAAGTACTCTTGATAGTAGTCATAAATGTTATGTACCTTCTATATGTTAGAGCATCATATACTTTTTTATCCTTACCTTTGATATAATTAATATCAAAATCATAATCAAATAAGAAATATAAAAATTTCCTTTGAAAAGCATTCATTTTTAGTTGGGTGAAGATGTACTTGAGTCCTAAGTTATCAATCTTGAGCTCAAATGGTTTCCCCAATAGATAATGCCTCAAAAATTTTAAATCATGAGTAGTTACTACAATTTCCAAATCATGAGGGGCATAATTCACCTCATATGGTTTTATTTTTCTAAACTTAAAAGCTACCATTGATCCATCATGCATAAGAAATCCTCCAAGTCCATCCCTTGATAAATTAGTGATCATTGCGAATTGACCATTAGGATTGGTAACTCTTAGAACTAGTGTATAAGTAAGCATCATTTTTAGCTCTTAAAAGGCTATCTCACACTTACCTAACTAGACAAAACACTAACTCTTTCATTGAAGAGATGTAATTGGATTAACTATCCAAGAGAAATTTAAAATGAAATTATTGTGATTGCTAGCTAATCCCATGAAACTCCGTACCTCATGTGCATTCTTTGGCATTGAACACTCTATTTTGGTTCTTATATTTTTTGGATCCACTAAAATAACATCTTAAAAGATAATATGTCCCAGAAAATACACTTTATTCTAGATAAATATACACTTAGAAAAATTTCCATACAACTTGTGCTTTGACAAACACTACAATTTTAGTTCTAGATGTTGTAGGTGTTTTTCCACATCCTTAGAATAATTAAGGATGTCATCTAAAAATAACAAAATAAAATGATCCATATAATCTTTGAAAACACTATTCATAATATTCATAAATGATGCTGGAGCATTTGTCTATCCAAATTGTAATGCTATGAACTCATAGTGACCATAACAAGCTTTGAAATCTTTTTTTGGAATATCCTCATTACAGATTCTCAACTCATGATACCATTCTCTAAGATAAACCTTAGAGAAGGTTTTTGCCTCTCATATTTGATCAAATATATAATTAATGTGTGGTAATCGATATCTATTCTTGATCATTACTTTATTCAACATCCTATAATCTATACACAAGTGAAGACTTCGATCTTTCTTCTTGACAAAGACAACTGGTGCACCCTAAGATGACACACTATGTTGAATTCACCCTTTTGATAGCAATTCCATAAGTTGTGCCTTTAACTCAACCAATTTGGTAGTTTTCATTCTATATGGTGCCTTATAATGTGGTTTTGATACATGATATCAATCGAGAAATCAAACTCATGCTTTGGTGGAAATCCTAGTCACTATTTAAAAAAAATAAAAAAAATCATAAAAATTCCTTAAAAATTGGTAATTATTGATGGATGGTTCCCTATATTCATCCACCTCATTTATCTTAATGATAAATTCCTATCATCCCTTCCTTTGATCTTTCTTGAATTGAATTGCATAAATCTACCTTAGCTTCAACTTCTTGTTCTCACCCTAAAGTTTTGTTTCATTTCCATAATCATCTTGAAACTCAACCTTCCTTAGATAATAATCAACCTTGGATTTATGTTTGAAATTCCAATTGACTCCTAGGATCACATCATATAAAACCAGTGATGTAGCATAAATACCAACTACTATAGTGAATTCATGAAACGTAATCTCTACTTCAACTAAGCACTTATCAACTTTAACCTTAGACTCATTCCCATATTGTATTGACCATGCATTTGACATAACTCCAAATTTTCTAAATAATTTACTAAGTATTCTAGGAGAAATGAAATATTTTATAGTTCTTATGTTAATAAAAATAGAAATTAGATGGTAAAATAAAATACTTGATAGTTGTATAGGTGAAGCTTGATTCTCAACCTGATAATTGTCAAGAACTACTTGAATTTGCTATTGGAAGGTACATTGTTGAGGAGTGGAACCCCTATTCTTTAGCTTGTCTTGAGGATGTTATCAAGCATAATGATCACTTCTACAAATGAAACAACCTCTAACTAGTTCTTTCTTAGTAGATTATTAGTTTATCTTGAAACCATTACCATGTTTCATGTTCCCTAAACTATTATTAAACTTGGCATTCTAATTCTTAAAATGACTTTTGGAGTCTCTGCTCCTTTGCTTCTAGTTATTATTTTTTAAAGTTGGTTTAGAACTTCAAAACTTTTTTTTGAACTTATCTCTAACTTGGGAAAGATATTTTAGTGTTTATTCCTAATTGACCACTTTCTTGAAAACTTGATCCATGGTAGATGTCCCATGCACATCTAATTCACAACCCATTTGAGGTTTTCATCCCATGATGAATTAAATAATCCTAAACCTCTCATCCACCTGATACTAAGGTACATACTAAAGGATTTTGATGAATTTCTCATAATATTCATTCACTGACAAGTCCTCTTTCTTAGTATTCTAAAAATATATAAACTTTTAATCAAAGTAAAACTATGAAATCCATCATGAATTAAACAATATCAAAACTATTCCCAACTAGGGGTTGTTGAGTTGAGGTTCATCTTGAACTTATTATTTATCCACCATGTTGTTGCTTCACCAATGAGCTGATAATCTTCCTAGACTAATTTCATGACTTTACAGTAATTTTAAATCTTAAAATATTTCTCCATTTCTATCAACCATGCTTTAGCTCCATCTCCCAATATAGTTCCATTAAACTTGGGTGGATTTACCTTTTTCATATCTCATGCCAACTATGCATCTACTTGAGCTCTTGCATCATGTGGAACTTCATGAAGCCTATTCTCTTGAGGATATTCCTAATCAATAAGATTAATTTTAGGTTCCTCATGAACATTCTCCTCTTCATGGACATACACTTCCTATTTTATGTCCATGACTCATTCCTTACTCTCTTACATAGTTTCAAGGATTTGATCCAACTTCACAGCTTGCGTAGTAGTGAATTGATTTAGATCAATAGGGTGATTTTTATTAAAATTACCCTCATCTCCTAGTCTAGTGCATACCATTATTATTCCTACTTAAAAAGAGAATAATTTTGCATTAGCAGACACATTAAGTCTTATATTTTGAGCCTTGGATATGATGCCATAATGTAGTAACCCTAGTGGGTTTAACCAAAATATAGTAATTTATTTTTAAAATCAATTACACATATTCATCTTATAAATTTCACCATGAGAAATCTAATTAGTGATATTTAACTGATTTCATTAATTTAGTTAATGAAAAGGTTTATAACTAATCCACTTATCTAATGATCACCATGAAAAGATATAACAAATCATACAGAATGTTGAATAAACAATGAAGTCTACTTTTAATTCATTATAGTAATAATACAATTTTAGCCGTAAATGATACAAAATTACAACCACTGCTATAAAATTCCAATGAATAATTATTACATTTTCAATAATAAATACTATGTCAAATAATAACACATGATACATAGCTTTATGGAGTGTGAGTCTCCATGAATTAAGAGTCTCCTCAACTCAAGTATCAATATGTAATCTCAAGTGTAGTATTTTTATAGGGAGGGAGAGCATTATCTAAGAACTTTTCCACACCAATCATAGATCATAAATCTCCTACATTATCTCCCAACAATAAAATGACACTCCCTTCATGGATGGATAGATAATGATAGTGTGAGAATCTAGAGTGATAAACTAGAACCGATGTGTTATAGATATCTAATACATAATGTGTACCATAAAAAAATTGACTATATTATGATGCCATACAAATATGAAAATTATATCAACATATGAAATGACAATGTTTAACTATAAACATTACTTTGGTCAAAGTTTTCACATAGTTATGATCTCTAGGATTAATCAATTTCATATACACCACTCAATTAGATTACACCTCATCTTGCATTGATAGTGTTAATTAAATCATTAGAATTTATCCACTACTTAGTATCATATATGTGAGATTTAGTTAAAATATATATAATAGATACACTAGTAGATTCATTCACAATATTTCCTTTCAGCAGATAAAACAAATATGTTAAGTACAAAAATATCAAATATACACATTTAGTCCATCAAATAGTCCATATCATCTAGATTATTATAGAATAATAAATAGAATAAAAAATAGTCCTTAATATAACATGCCATTTAGGTAAGGATTATATCTAGATTGCCAGTTACACAAATCATAAAGTAACTTATAATATTTTTGATAAAATAAGTCTTAAAAAAGGGTGCAGTGCCCATGTACAAAAATCCCAAGGGGTAGTAAGATAAGCCAAAATCCACTAAAAATTGATAAATAGAAAACAAATGACAACCAAGTAACAAAATAAAAACAAATTAGAAGAAAACCATGGTAGAAGCACTACTTTTTAATCAAGTCTTTCCAGTCATCTTTAATGAAATTGAAAAGCTCCTCCTTATTGGAATTTTTTCCTTTAATATACTTGTATTCATTTGAATTCTCTTGCAATATCATCAGAGAAGAAGCAACATGATGTATAACCTTTAGGTATATGGTTTTAAAACACTTTAATTTTATTCTAGAGCAAGTGCAAACCATTTTTTATTTCCTCCAGCTCCCTTTTAATTTGACTACCATCATCACAAGTGTCCTTAGTATCCTCCTTAGATGAGTCATATAAGGAGTTATTCAGCTCCTCAAAATGACTAGAACCCTCCTTGTAAATCTTCTAGTCTGAACTGGGCTTGACTTTTAAAATACCTACTTCATCCCCCAAATTTGAAGTAGAGGGATAATAAAAAAATTTCACCAAAGGGGCTTTACCCCTACCAATTTGTTGGACATCCTGATATTTGAATTTATAACCATGAAACTCTAAGGTTTAATTATAGACACTTCATCCACATCTACATCCCCTTATGCCTAGGCCTCTAAGTGTTCTTTGTCTATAGCTATATTTAGATGCTCTTCACCCACTATTTTTTTAGTCTTTTTCCTAACCAAATTTTTATTTGTAGAAACATCCCAAGGGAGAACTTTCCTCTTCTTATTACCAAAAATAGAAGGACAAGTCTTCAGCTCACACAACCCTTCCATATCCAAAGTTTGAGAAGGATCATAGGGTCTGTATTTTTCAAATTTAGGAGATGGACAAACAAAACCCAATAGGAGAGGGTAAATTTAATCTTTCTTAAGGGGGTGTTTGAGGAAGGGGTGACAAAGTCCTTAGACTTAGGAAGGGAACCATGGGGTCTTAGAGAACTAAATTTGACTCTTAGGGGGATATGGTCATCTGAGTTACTTTCATGGGTTTCTTCAATCACAAGATCCTGTAAAGGTTTAGATAGACACAAGATAAGGTGAAAGTGATAAATAATGAAAATAAGACCTTGGTGGAGTAGGATGGTGGAGGCAGCTGGGTTGCTATCAATAACATTTTTAACAGTTTTGATAGAGGTCTCTGGGGATGCAAAAAGGAAGAAAGGAAAGTTAACAAGCACTTTATAGTGAAAGTGATTTAGAAGAGCAAACTGGTAATGATAAAATCACTTAAAATAACCTTCAGGGTTGAAATACTTTATGATATTCAAACATACCTTATCCCAAAGATTAACTAGCCTTTCCCTATTAAAACATCCCTATAGTTTTATCAAAGACTCACTTTCTCTAAAGAATATTTTCATCCTCTCTAGGTCTTGGACTTTGGTGAGCCTCTTAAATCTTATGCTTGCATAATGCATACCCATGGCCTTCACAATAGATTCTTCACTTATTTCAAATTGAATACCACTAACATGAACTTTGTAGTCCCCATCCTAGCTCAAGGAAAATTGAGTTAAGAGATTCTCATCATAACCATTGAGACACTCTAAGAAAGGTGAAATGCCTCCTTCATAATGGATACTCCAAAGTATGTAATTTTCTTTAGTCTCATTGTAGGATAAAGGCTCCATTTTGACCTTGTTACCTCCCATGACTAAAATCTTCTCAAAATTGTTGATAGACTTGATCAAGACCAAAATCAACCACCAAGGATTAAATAGAATTGTGTTAAATAGTCTAGAAGTAATGGTATGGATATCATTAGGTAACCATCCTTTAAAACCATTCAAATCCCAAACCCCTTTCCTTAGATTATACAAGATAATCAAGTAATGATTGCACATGTAGGGAAACTTACAAGGATTTCTTGTGTGATATAGCACCATTAGGAAATGAATCTTCTTCATGTGATATTAATTTTTTTTAAGGTGGAAATACTTATATTTTAAAGTAAGTACATACTTCATATTGGCATTTTTAATGACTTCACCTTTTTTTCCCTTAATGTGACCAACGTCAAACATGGGACTACCAAAAATAATATTAATTAAGATGTATTTTAATCTATAATAGTTAATGTAAGCCATTAAGTTGAGAAGGGTTAGGTATCCAAAAGGAGGAGATCTCTAACATTAGTGGGTAGACTATTTATATTCCTCCAACACCTTAGAGGGAAGATATTTATTCCCAAGTTGGCCATTACATCCACCACCTGATTTCTCTCTCTATAGATATTCTTAACTTCAAACTCTTCAACACCAAGAAGGATATGCTTTATGTATTGACTATTGTCCTCCAATAAAAGTGTGATTGATTTGTTTTAAGAGTTTTACAAATTTGAAGAAATTAGAAGCTGCCTTAGTGACATTCTACCCCATGATCTCCTAGTAAACTTAGAAAAAAGTTGGAGGGAAACCATCTAGCTATGGGGCCTTGAGAGCACTCATCATGAAGAGGCAAGTTTTAACTTCCTTTTCAATTATAAGTTTTATTAATATTTTATTATCTTAATCATTAAGGTATGTGGGTATGATATCAATGAATTCTTGATTTTCCCTTCCATTCTAAATAACCAAGAACCTTTGAAAGTAATTTACCACCACCTATCCTATCTGATTGTCTAATTAGACTAAAGATCCATTTTCATATTTTAACTCATTTATGTTGTTCCTTTTCTTATGATTTTTAGTAGATTGATATAAGAAGGTTATGTTCCTATCCCCTTCTCTAAGACATTGCACTCTGTATTTCTACTTCCAAAAAATTTCCTCCTTTTGAAGTAAATCCCTCTATTCCTTCCTCTAATAATCCTCTAGTTGTACCATATCTTCAGTGACTTATCCATTGGCCATTTATAGTTGAATGTCAGCAAGATAAAAATACATCTTTATTTTATTTTCAAAAATATTCCCAAAATTAAATCTATTCCAAATTTTAACTTTATTTTTAACTAAACTTAACTTATAATCCAACATGAACATGGGGGATCCTTAAACCAAAGTATTCCACCATATGGTGAAAATATCTCTAAAGCTTGGGTGATGAGTCCACATACACTCAAATATAAATGGAAAATGGAGATTAAAATAGGCATGGAAAAATAAGGAATGATAATGGATTTAGATAGACATGGAGAAATAATAGACTAACTAGACCACTCAACTCTCAAGAGGAGGAAGAAATAAAACTAGTGGATAATGCTAGTGTTGATCTCATCTTAGAGAATTATAAGATATTGAATGAATTTAATGTAATTAAACTTTTATATAAAAATATAGGAAGTCTAGTTAAAGAGGGAGGTACTAAGAGCAAACAAGGTTCCCCCTCTATAGTAAACAAACCTCTTAATTTAACATCGGGTGTGGGATCTAGTTAAAATGAAAATGATTTAGATTCAAAATTTTGGACTACTACAAAAAATAAAGGTAAAAGTCAAGGAAAGAAAATATCTAATGTGGATGTTGATTCCAAAGCTAGAAGACCCACCCAAAAAGAAACAAGATAGAAGGCTATTAATAAGGACATTGCCATGGGTAGACAAAGGATCCTAGAGATTGGCTCTAGGAAGGTTCAAGGCAAATGAATATCCTATCTTTGAATGTTTTAGATTATGATAAAAGCAAGTTTTGAAGGGACCCCAAAACCCTTTAATAGAATCAAGAAAGATAAAGCATTTAAAACCACCAGGAAAAGCTATCCTAAAACCTGTTAAGTTGTGGAGCAAAAGCTTCACCGGGATGCAAACAAGAGGAGTTACGAAGGTTGCAGAGGTTGTGGAGAGTTGAAGAATGAGTTGCAAGGCAATCGACATTGGTCTGATCAACTGACATTAGTCAAATAGTAGTGCAAAATCAACTGACATCGGTTACAAGTTGGCCGACATTGGTCAGGAGGAGCCAACGTCAGCAACCTATATGTGAGCATGCAATTTGCATGTGGATTCTAGAGAGTCTATTTTTGAACTATCAATTTGCATGCTAAAGGATAATTATAGTCTTGGAGTTGTGTGTCCAATTATTGTAATTAGGATAGTCTAATTATTGTAAGCATGAGACCTATATAATAGACTCATGGGCTGTATTGTAAATTAGTGCTAGAAAGTAAGAGAGCAAAATAAGCTACTTCAGAGAGAAGAGAGCAATGGTGTGTTCCTCCTAGTGCCATAATACCAATTATGGGTGCCAGCTTGGAGAATCACAAGGGTTCTTTGTATATGTATGATCTTGGTCAGCAGGTGTGCAGGGCCGCGTTTGGAGATCTACAATGGTGAGTAAGGTCTGGTGATTTGTAGGTAGTAGCAGAGAGCAGGAGATCTACTTCGAGTATAGTTGTGTACTTGGTGTACTAGTAACATATTACTAATTCATGGAGGTGAACATCAATTCTATATTTGAGTTGATTGTTGGGACCGTAAGAGAGAGGGAAGAAGTCCTTGAGGTGTGGCAAGCCTTTGAGGTGGAAGAAGAAGTGGCATCTTCTTTATTGTATTTTCTTTTGAGTGATTATTAATACAATTGTGTATTGTCTCTCATATTCTGTGTTGTTTCATATTTCTAGTTACTTATTCATTCTGGTTAAATTTCGTGTTTAGTTGCTAATACAAGAAGTAATCATATGTGCTCTAATTGAGGAGCAAGATCTTGACAGTTGGTATCAGAATAGGTTGAGTAGGTTGGTACCAACTTGACAGTTGGTATCAGAGCTTTTGGCTGGGTTACTAACAGGTGGTTTCAGATTTGCTTAGTGTTTGTTGATTACAGGTCACTCTCAAGGGTTTTAGATTGAGTGGGAGTATAACAATGGCAGAAGAAAGTAAGCTATGAATGGAGAAACTGAATAGCATGAATGGTCTGATTGATGGAAAGAAAGAGCAGGGAAAAGATGATTGTTAGTCGGTAGAAGATCAGCATGTAGAAGCAGATGTTGCAGGTGTTGTTGCATAGGTTGCTCTAGATAAAGTAGAATCTTGGTTTACAAATTCTTTTGCCTCTTTCCATGCAGCCCGAAATAGAGCATCTTTTCATGGGTATGTCTTTGGAGAGATTTATTTATGGGTTGGTGAGCCTTGTCAAATTATTGACGAAGGGGAAATGAAGCTGAAATTGTAGATGGGTAACACATAGGTGTTGAAGAAGGTCATGCAAGTTCCAGTCTTGGAGATGAGTCTAATTTCTTCAAGAAAGTTGGGTGATGAGACATGCACAGTAACTCTCACAGTGGATGCACTTGAATTAGATGGTGGTAAGAAAGTAGGTATCCTTTATCTATCTACTTATATTACCAATTCATCTTCTATCGTAGAGATGTGGCTTTGTAGGCTTGGTCACATATGTAGGAGGGAAATGGATGTTCTTAATTGGAAGACATATATCTTTGACAAACTTAAGAACTAGAAAGCCTTGGTGTTCATGGAGGAGATGATAGATAGAGATCAGCTGAGGGGACTGAATTATTCTGAGTAGGGCTATGTTGATTTGAATAGGGTTTTGATCCAAAATGAGCTCACAGGTAAAGATTCATCACTCACAAGTGAACACAGGTACCAGCATCGATTAGATAGTAACCAATGTTGGCAACAAGAAGACCGATGTCAGTCAGATAAGAACTGATGTCAGTAGAAGGGATACCAGCATTGGCTAGGGAAATGACATTAACAGTTAGGATCAGTTTGATGCAGACTAGAAGATGACTGAGATCGGTCACTGAAATGGATATTGGGTAGATAGCAGGCTATCAACGAGTCTTAAATGCCCATATAGAGGTTAGAAAGGGTAATTGAACCTCATATTCATTGTTCACCTTCTTACTAGTTGCTTACTAATGGTCAAAAACTAGGAAGATGTGAAGAGGCAATGTAGGTAGAATCCAGAAACAGTGGGAGCTTGGCATGGATGAGGAGTGTGAGTCCTTAGAGAAGAACCAAACAGGAGTTTGTTGGTGGAGTTGTCAGCTGGAAGAAAGCACTGAGAGACAGACGGATTTCCAAGTTGAAGAAGAGAGTGGATGGATACGTGAGATGGAAGGCCAAGGTATATGGTCTTGAGGAAGTTGCAAGATAGTGGTACAGGTTTTGACAAGTGGATGACAAAGTAGAGCTTTAGTCAATGTCAGTGTAACCATTGTGTTTGAATTACTAGGTGGATGATGGTTGCAACATTATCTTGTTACTGTATGTGGGTGATATGCTAGTAGGTTTTTACATACAGGGTTTTGCTGAGCTAAAGGTAAGGTTAGTTAGGTGGCATGTGATGAGGAATTTGGAGCAGCAAAATTCACTGGCATAAGAGACATGGAGATTTTGTCTCCAGTGGGAGCTGATGTGAAGACAGTGTTGGCGGGGTTCAAGATGCAGGATGCAAAATCGAAAAGCACACCAAGGGCTAGACAGTTCAAGCTGAGCTTAGAATAGTGTTCAAAATCACATGAGGTTGAGTGTAGACCTAAGTTTTCCCAAGCAGTGGGAGTTGTTCGAGAGTTTGGAGCCAATTCAGGGAAGGAGGATTCTTAGGTATCTGAGAGGGACTAATAGTAGAGATTCTTGTTATCCAAGGTCACGGTACTACATGGATATGTAGGTTTGAATGTGGTAGGTTACTTGGATGACAGGTGTAGCATCATAGGTTATGTGGTGGTTGGTCTTCAGGATTGATCTTGAAGAGGGATACAAGCTAGGGAATAAATTAGATGGTGTACAGGTATAGGTATAGTTGCAACTATTTATTTCCAAGTGAGAGATTGTAAGGTTGTGGAGCTAAAAGCTTTACCAAGATGCAAACAAGAGGAGATATGGAGGTTGCAGAGGTTGCAGAGAGTTGTAATGAGTTGCAAGGCAACTGACGTTGGTCTGATCAACCAACATCGGTCAGATAGCAGTGTAGAAGCAACCAACATTGATTATAAGTCGGCTGACATCAGTCAGGAGGAGTTGATGTCAGCAAACTATGTGTGAGCATGCAATTTGCATGCAAATTCTGGAGAGTCTATTTTTGGACTGTCAGTTTGCATGTTAAAGACTAATTATAGTCTTGGAGTTGTGTGTCTAATTATTGTAATTAATATAGTCTAATTATTGTAAGCATGAGATCTATATAATAGACTCATGGGTTGTATTGTAAATTAGTGGTAGAGAGTAAGAGAGAAAAATAAGCTCCTTTAGAGAGAAGAAAGCAATGGTGTGTTCCTCCTAGTGCCACAGTACCAAGTATGGGTGCTAGCTTGGAGAATCACAAGGGTTCTTCGTATATGTATGATCTTGGTCAGTAGGTGTCCAGGACCACATTTGGAGATCTACAATGGTGAGTAAGGTCTAGTGATTTGCAGGTAGTAGTAGAGAGTAGGAGATCTACTTGTAGTACTGTTGTGTACTTGGTGTACTGGTAGCATGTCACTGAATGGTGGAGGTGAACATCAATTCTATATTTGAGTTGATTGTTGGGACTGTAAGAGAGAGGGAAGAAGTCCTTGAGGTGTGGCAAGCCTTTGAGGTGGAAGAAGAAGTGGCATCTTCTTTATTGTATTTTCTTCTGAGTGATTATTAATACAATTGTGTATTGTCTCTCATATCCTGTACTGTTTCATATTTCTAGTTACTTATTCATTCTGGTTAAATTCTGTGTTTAGTTGCTAATACAAGAAGTAATCATATGTGCTCTAATTGAGGAGCAAGATCCTGACAGTTGGTATTAGAGCAGGTTGAGCAGGGTGGTACCAACTTGATAGTTGGTATCAGAGCTTTTGGTTGGGTTACTAATAGGTGGTTTTAGATCTAGTTAGTGTTTGTTGATTACAGGTCACTCTCAAGGGTTTCAGATTGAGTGGGAGTATAGCAATCGCAGAAGAAAGTAAGCTACGAATTGAGAAAATGAGTAGCACAAATGGTCTGATTGATGGAAAGAAAGAGCAGGGAAAGGATGATTGTTGGTCGGTAGAAGATCAACATGTAGAAGCAGATGTTGTAGGTGTTGTTGCATAGGTTGCTCTGGATAAAGTAGAATCTTGGTTTATAGATTCTTTTGTCTCTTTCCATACAGCCTGAAATAGAGCATCTTTTCATGGGTATGTCTTTGGAGACTTTGGAGAGATTTATTTAGGGGTTGGTGAGCCTTGTCAGATTATTGACAAAGGGGAAGTGAAGCTATAATTGTAGATGGGTAACACACAGGTGTTGAAGAAGGTCATGTAGGTTCCAGTCTTAGAGATGAGTCTAATTTCTTCAGGAAAGTTGGGTGATGAAAGATGCATAGTAACTCTCACAGCAGATGCACTTGTATTAGATGGTGGTAAGAAAGTAAGTATCTTTTATCTATCTACTTATATTACTGATTCACCTTCTATTATAGAGATGTGGCTTTGTAGGCTTGGTCACATATGTAGGAGGGGAATGGATGTTCTTAAGCAAAAGACAGATATCTTTGACAAACTTAAGAACTGGAAAGCCTTGGTGTTCATGGAGGAGATGACGGATAGAGATCAGCTGAGGGGACTAAATTATTTTGAGTAGGGCTATGTTGATTTTAATAGGGTTTTGATCCAAAAGGAGCTCATAGGTAAAAATTCATCACTCATAGGTGAACATAGGTACCGACATCAGTCAGACAATAACCGATGTCGATAAAAAGAAGACTGACGTCGATCAGATAGGAACTAATATCAGTAGAAGGGATACCAGTATCAGCCAGGGAAATGATGTTGGCAGTCAGGGTCAGTGTAGGGAATCGACATCGATCAGATGCAGACTGGGAGATGATCGAGATCAGTCACTGGAACAGATATTAGGCAGACAGCAAGCTATCAATGAGTCTCAAATGCCCATATGGAGGTTAAAAAGGGTAAGTGAACCTCATATTCATTGTTCACTTTCTTACTAGTTGCTTACTGATGGTCAAAAACTAGGAAGATGTGAAGAGGCAATGTAGGTATAATCTAGAAATAGTGGGAGCTTGGCATGGATGAGGAGTGTGAGTCCTTAGAGAAGAACCAAACAGGAGTTTGTTGGTGGAGTTGTCAGCTGGAAGAAAGCACTAACAGATGGATGGATTCCCAAGTTGAAGAAGAGAGTGGATGGATACATGAGACAGAAGTCCAAGGTATATGGTCTTGAGGAAGATACAAGACAGTGGTACAGGTTTTGACAAGTGGATGACAAAGTAGAGCTTCAGTCAATGTCAATGTAACCATTGTGTTTGACTTACCAGGTGGATGATGGTTGTAACATTATCTTGTTATTGTATGTGGGTGATATGCTAGCAGATTCATACGTACAGGGTTTTGCTAAGCTAAAGGTAAGGTTAGTTCAGTGGCATGTGATGAGGAATTTGGAGTAGCAAAATTCTTTGGCATAAGAGACATGTAGATTTTGTCTCCAGTGGGAGCTGATGTGAAGACGGTGTTGGCAGGGTTCAAGATGCAGGATGCAGAATCAGAAAGCACACCAAGGGCTGGACAATTCAAGTTGAGCTTAGAACAGTGTTCGAAATCACATGAGGTCGAGTGTAGACCTAAGTTTTCCCAAGTAGTGGGAGTTGTCAGAGAGTTTGGAGCCAATTCAGGGAAGGAGGATCCTTAGGTATCTGAGAGGGACTATTAGCAGTGATTCTTGTTATCCAGGGTCAAGGTCTTCACTACATGGATATGTAGGTTCAGATGTGGTAGGTTACTTGGATGATAGGTGTAGCATCATAGGTTGTGTGGTGGTTGGTCTTTACGATTGATCTTGAAGAGGGATATAAGCCAGGGAATAAATTAGACAGTGTATAGGTACAGGTATAGGTGCAGCTGTTTATCTCCAAGTGAGAGATTGTTAGGTTATGGAGCTAAAAGCTTTACCAGGATGCAAATAGGAGGAGTTACAGAGGTTGTAGAGGTTATGAAGAGATGCAGAATGAGTTATAGGGCAATCGACATTGGTTTGATCAACCGACGTCAGTCAGATAGCAGTGCAGAAGCAACCAACATCGATTACAAGTTAGCTGACATCGGTCAGGAGGAGCCAACGTCAGCAACATGTGTGTGAGCATGCAGTTTGCATGTAGATTCTGGAGAGTCTATTTTTGGACTGTTAGTTTGCATGTTAAAGGCTAATTATAGTCTTGGAGTTGTGTGTCTAATTATTGTAATTAAGATAGTCTAATTATTGTAAGCATGAGATCTATATAATAGACTCATGGGTTGTATTGTAAATTAGTGCTAGAGAGTAAGAGAGCAAAATAAGCTCCTTTAGAGAGAAGAGAGCATTGGTGTGTTCCTCCTAGTGCCACAGTACCAAGTATGGGTGTTGGCTTGGAGAATCACAAGGGTTCTTCGTATATGTATGATCTCGGTCAGTAGGTGTGTAGGACCACATTTGGAGATCTACAATGGTGAGTAAGGTTTGGCGATTTGCAGGTAGTAGCAGAGAGCAGGAGATCTACTTGGAGTATGGTTGTGTACTTGGTGTACTGGCAGTGTGTTATTGACTAGTGGAGGTGAACATCAATTTTATATTTGAGTTGATTGTTGGGACCATAAGAGAGAGGGAAGAAGTCCTTGAGGTGTGCCAAGCCTTTGAGGTGAAAGAAGAAGTGGCATCTTCTTTATTGTATTTTCTTCTGAGTGATTATTAATACAATTGTGTATTATCTCTCATGTCCTGTGTTGTTTCATATTTCTAGTTATTTATTCATTCTAGTTAAATTTTGTGTTTAGTTGCTAATAACAGAAGTAATCATATGTGCTCTAATTGAGGAGCAAGATCCTGATAGTTGGTATCAGAGCAAGTTGAGCAGGTTGACCAGGTTGGTACCAACTTGACAGTTGGTATTAGACCTTTTGGTTGGGTTAGTAACAGGTGGTTTTAGATCTGGTTAGTGTTTGTTGATTACACATCACTCTCAGGGGTTTCAGATTGAGTGGGAGTATAACAATGGTAGAAGAAAGTAAGCTATGAATGGAAAAACTAAAAAGCATGAATGGTCTGATTGATGGAAAGAAAGAGCAGAGAAAGGATGATTGTTGGTCGGTAGAAGATGAGCATGTAGAAGCAGATGTTACAGGTGTTGTTGCATAGGTTGCTTTGGATAAAGTAGAATCTTGGTTTACAGACTTGTTTGCCTCTTTCCATGCAGCTCGAAATAGAGCATCTTTTCATGGGTATGTCTTTGGAGACTTTGAAGAGATTTATTTATGGGTTGGTGAGCCTTATCAGATTATTGACGAAGGGGAAGTGAAGCTGAAATTGTAGATGGGTAACACACAGGTGTTGAAGAAGGTCATGCAGGTTCCAGTGTTGGAGATGAGTCTAATTTCTTTAGAAAAGTTGGGTGATGAGAGATGCACAGTAACTCTCATAGTGGATGCACTTGAATTAGATGGTGGTAATAAAGTAGGTATCCTTTCTCTATCTACTTATATTACTGATTCACCTTCTATTGTAGAGATGTGGCTTTGTAGGCTTGGTCACATATGTAGGAGGGGAATGGATGTTATATGCTATATTGATTTGAATAGGGTTTTGATCCAAAAGGAGCTCATAGGTAAAAAGTCATCACTCGCAGGTGAACATAGGTATCGGCATCGATTAGACAGTAACTGATGTCGGCAAGAGGAAGACTGACATTGATCAGATAGGAACTGACATCGGCAGAAGGGATACCGGTGTCAGCCAGGGAAATGACGTCGACAGTCAGGGTCAGTGCAGAGAACCGACATCGGTCAAATGTAGACTAGGAGATGACTGAGATTGGTCACTAAAATGGATATTGGGCAGACAACAAGCTGTCAACAAGTCTCAAACGCCCATATGGAGGTTAGAAAGGGTAAGTGAACCTCATATTCATTGTTCACCTTCTTACTAGTTGCTTACTAATGGTCAAAAACTAGGAAGATGTGAAGAGGAAATGCAGGTAGAATCGAGAAATATTGGCAGCTTGGCATGGATGAGGAGTGTGAGTCCTTGGAGAAGAACCAAACAGGAGTTTGTTGGTGGAGTTATCAGCTAGAAGAAAGCACTGAGAGACAGATGGATTCCCAAGTTGAAGAAGAGAGTGGATGGATACGTGAGACAAAAGGCCAAGGTATATGGTCTTGAGGAAGCTGCAGGACAGTGGTAGAGGTTTTGACAAGTGGATTGCAAAGTAGTGCTTCAGTCAATGTCAGTGTAACCATTATGTTTGACTTACTAGGTGGATGATGGTTGCAACATTATCCTATTAGTGTATGTGGGTGATATGCTAGTAGGTTTGTACATATAGTGTTTTGCTGAGCTAAAGGTAAGGTTAGTTTAGTGGCATGTCATAAAGAATTTGGAGCAGTAAAATTCTTTGGCATAAGAGACATGGAGATTTTGTCTCCAGTGGGAGTTGATGTGAAGATGGTGTTGGCAGGGTTCAAGATGCAGGATGCAGAATCGAAAAGCACACCAAGGGCTGGATAGTTCAAGTTAAGCTTAGAATAGTATTTGAAATCACATGAGGTCGAGTATAGACCTAAGTTTTCCCAAGTAGTGGGAGTTGTCAGAGAGTTTGGAGCCAATTCGGGGAAGGAGGATTCTTAGGTATCTGAGAGGGACTAACAGTAGGGATTCTTGTTATCTAGGGTCAAGATCTTCACAACATGGATATGTACATCTAGATGTGGCAAGTTACTTGGATGATAGGTGTAGCATCATAGGTTGTGTGGTGGCTGGTCTTCAGGATTGATCTTGAAGAGGGATACAAGCTAGGGAATAAATTAGATGGTGTACAGGTGTAGGTACAAGTGCAACTATTTATCTCCAAGTGAGAGATTGTTAGGTTGTGGAGCTAAAAGCTTCACCAAGATGCAAATAAGAGGAGTTATGGAGGTTTTAGAGGTTGTGAAGAGTTGCATAACGAGTTGAAGGGCAACTGACATTGGTCTGATCAATAGACATTAGTCAGATAGTAGTGCAAAAGCAACTGACATTGATTATAAGTTGGTTGACATCTATCAGGAGGAGCTGACATCGGCAACCTATGTGTGAGCATGCAGATTGCATGTGGATTTCGGAGAGTCTATTTTTGGACTATCATTTTGCATGTTAAAGGCTAATTATAGTCTTGGAGTTGCATGTCTAATTATTGTAATTAAGATAGTCTAATTATTGTAAGCATGAGATCTATATAATAGACTCATGGGCTGTATTGTAAATTAGTGCTAGAGAGTAAGAGAGCAAAATAATCTCTTTCAGAGAGAAGAGAGCAATGGTGTGTTCCTCCTAGTGCCACAGTACCAAGTATGGGTCCTGGCTTGGAGAATCACAAGGGTTTTTCATATATGTATGATCTTGGTCAGCAGGTGTGCAGGACCACATTTGGAGATCTACAATGGTGAGTAAGGTTTGGTGATTTGCAAGTAGTAGCAGAGAGCAGGAGATCTACTTGGAGTACAGTTGTGTACTTGGTGTACTGGTAGCATGTTACTAACTGGTGGAGGTGAACATCAATTCTATATTTGAGTTGATTGTTAGGACCGTAAGAGAGAGGGAAGAAGTCTTTGAGGTGTCGCAAGCCTTTGAGGTGGAAGAAGTGGCATCTTATTTATTGTATTTTCTTCTGAGTGATTATTAATACAATTGTGTATTGTCTCTCATATCCTGTGTTATTTCATATTTCTAGTTACTTATTCATTCTGGTTAAATTATGTGTTTAGTTGCTAATACAAGAAGTAATCATATGTGCTCGAATTGAGGAGCAAGATCCTGGCAGTTGGTATTAAAGCAGGTTGAGCAAGTTGGTACCAACTTGACAGTTGGTATCAGAGATTTTGGTTGGGTTACTAATAGGTGGTTTCAAATCTGGTTAGTGCTTGTTGATTATAGGTCACTCTAAAGGGCTTTAGATTGAGTTGGAGTATAGCAATGGCAGAAGAAAGTAAGCTACAAATGGAGAAACTGAATAGCACGAATGGTCTTATTGATGGAAAGAAAGAGCAGGGAAAGGATGATTGTTGGTCGGTAGAAGATCAGCATGTAGAAGTAGATGTTGCAGGTGTTGTTGCATAGGTTGTTCTAGATAAAGTAGACTCTTGGTTTATAGATTCTTTTGGCTCTTTCCATGCAGCCTGAAATAGAGCATCTTTTCATGGGTATGTCTTTGGAGACTTTGGAGAGATTTATTTAGGGGTTGGTTAGCCTTGTCAGATTATTGATGAAGGGGAAGTGAAGCTAAAATTGTAGATGTGTAACACACAGGTGTTGAAGAATGTCATGCAGGTTATATTCTTGGATATGATTCTAATTTCTTCAGGAAAGTTGGGTGATGAGAGATGCACAGTAACTCTCACAACAGATGCACTTGAATTAGATGGTGGTAAGAAAGTAGGTATCTTTTATCTATCTACTTATATTACTGATTCACCTTCTATTGTAGAGATGTGGCTTTGTAGGCTTGGTCACATATGTAGGAGGGGAGTGGATGTTCTTAAGCGAAAGATAGATATCTTTGACAAACTTAAGAATTAGAAAGCCTTGGTGTTCATGGAGGAGATGACAGACAGAGATCAGCTGAGGGGACTGAATTATTCTGAGTAGGGCTATGTTGATTTGAATAAGGTTTTGATCCAAAAGGAGCTCGTGGGTAAAAATTCATCACTCACAGGTGAACACAAGTACCGGCATTAGTCAGATAGTAACCGATGTTGGCAATAGGAAGACTGACGTCAGTCAGACAGGAACTAACATCGATAGAAGGGATATCGGCATTGGCCAGGGAAATAACATCGATAGTCAGGGTCAGTGCAGGGAACTGACATCGGTCAGATGCAGACTAGGAGATGATCGAGATCGGTCACTGGAACAGATATTGGGCACACAACAAGCTGTCAACGAGTCTCAAATGCTCATACAGAGTTTAGAAAGGGTAAGTGAACCTCATATTCATTTTTCACCTTCTTACTAATTGCTTATTGATGGTCAAAAACTAGGAAGATGTGAAGAGGCAATGCAGGTAGAATCAAGAAACAGTGGGAGCTTGGCATGGATAAGGAGTGTGAGTCCTTGGAGAAGAACCAAATGGGAGTTTGTTGGTGGAGTTGTCAGCTGGAAGAAGACACTAAGAGATGGATGGATTCCCATGTTGAAGAAGAGAGTGGATGGATACGTGAGATGGAAGGCCAAGGTATATGGTCTTGAGGAAGCTACAGGACAGTGGTACAGGTTTTGACAAGTGGATGACAAAGCAGGGCTTCAATCAATGTCAGTGTAACCATTGTGTTTGGCTTACTAGGTGGATGATGGTCACAACATTATCTTTTTAATGTATGTGGGTGATATGCTAGCAGGTTCATACATAAAGGGTTTTGTTGAGCTAAAGGTAAGGTTAGTTCAGTGGTATGTCATGAGGAATTTAGAGTAGCAAAATTCTTTGGCATAAGAGACATGGAGATTTTATCTCCAGTGGGAGATGATGTGAAGATGGTGTTGGTAGGGTTCAAGATGCCAGATGCAGAATCAAAAAGCACACCAAGGGCTAGACAATTCAAGCTGAGCTTAGAACAATGTTTGAAATCACATGAGGTCGAGTGTAGACCTAAGTTTTCCCAAGTAGTGGGAGTTGTCAGAGAGTTTGGAGCTAATTCAGGGAAGGAGGATTCTTAGGTATCTAAGAGGGACTAGCAGTAGGGATTCTTGTTATCTAGGGTCAAGGTCTTCACTACATGGATATGTAGGTTCGGATGTGGCAAGTTACTTGGATGACAGGTGTAGCATCATAGGTTATGTGGTGGTTAGTCTTCAGGATTGATCTTGAAGAGGGATACAAGCTAAGGAATAAATTAAATGGTGTACAGGTATAGGTACAGGTGCAGCTATTTATCTCCAAGTGAGAGATTGTTAGGTTATGGAGCTAAAAGCTTCTCCAGGATGCAAACAAGACTAGTTATAGAGGTTGCAGAGAGTTGTAAAATGAGTGGCAGGGTAACTGACGTTAGTCTGATTAACTGACGTCGATCAGATAGAAGTGCAGAAGCAACCAACATCGATTACAAGTCAGCTGACATCGATCAGGAGGAGCTGACATCGACAACATGTGTGTGAGCATGCAGTTTGCATGTGGATTTTGGAGAGTCTATTTTTAGACTGTAAGTTTGCATGTTAAAGGCTAATTATAGTCTTGGAGTTGCATGTCTAATTATTGTAATTAAGATAGTCTAAATATTGTAAGCATGAGATCTATATAATAGACTCATGGGCTGTATTGTAAATTAGTACTAGAGAGTAAGAGAGCAAAATAAGCTCCTTCAGAGAGAAGAGAGCAATGGTGTGTTCCTCCTAGTGCCACAATACCACGTATGGGTGCTAACTTGGAGAATAACAAGAGTTATTTGTATATGTATGATCTTGCTCAGCAGGTGTGTAGGACCACATTTGGAGCTCTACAATGGTGAGTAAGGTCTAGTGATTTGCAGGTAGTAGTAGAGAGCAGGAGATCTACTTGGAGTATGGTTGTGTACTTGGTGTACTGACAATGTGTTACTATCTGGTGGAGGTGAACATCAATTCTATATTTGAGTTGATTGGTGGGACTGTAAGAGAGAGGGAAGAAGTCCTTGAGGTGTGGCAAGCCTTTGAGGTGGAAGAAGAAGTGGCATCTTCTTTATTGTATTTTCTTCTGAGTGATTATTATTACAATTGTGTATTGTCTCTCATATCCTATGTTGTTTCATATTTCTAGTTACTTATTCATTCTGGTTAGATTTTGTGTTTAGTTGCTAATACAAGAAGTAATCATATGTGCTCTAATTGAGGAGCAAGATCCTGACAAAACCTACTACAGAGCAGCATCTAAATCAAGTTTTATAGGGACCTAAAACCACAAACATAGACCAATAAAAGTATCCATGTTTTACAAGGACCTAAAACCTCAAATAACTTATAGCATAGGGTAAAGAATGCAAAAACAATATATCTTTAGCATTCTACCCTAGCCAACAATGCAGGTTGCCATTGCAATAACGACACACAAGCATTTTATAATCCTATCTTGGAATGTTATAGGGCTTAATATCCCTCATAATTAGTTCACTATAAATAAATATATTTTTGATAATAAAATTGATATTCTCTTACTAAAGGAAGTCAAAATGAACACTTAAGGTTTCAATTTGGTAGCTAAAGATATATGGTCTAACACAAAATTTTGTATTTGTGAGGTTGTCGATGCTTTTGCAGGAATTATCACCATGTGAAATAGTAATGTTGTGAAGGGAATTCTTATTCATAAAGATAAGAATAGTTTGAATGTCAGGATGGTCAGTCAAAGCAAGTCTTAGAACTTAATTAATATCTATTCCCCTAACCAAAGAAACACTAGAAAGGTTTTATGGGATTCTATTTCCACTAACATAGAAAGTAATAAGGATGAATATTGGATGCTTACTAGTGAGTTTAACACTCCTTTATACCCTTTAAAAAATATGGGTGGCATACTAGACTACTATGGTAACATGATTGACTTAGTCGAGTTCCTCAACAACATAAAGCTAATGGATCTTAATCTTCAAAGTCAACATTTTAAATGGTCCAACCATAGGAGAGGTGAGAATTTAATTCAAGTTAGATAGGATATCATGTTAATCTCCTCTAACTGGGATTATATTAGTGGTTATCTCCTAGAATATCTCCCTAAGACAACCTCTAACCATAACTCCCTCATTTTATCTTGGAAATACAAGGATTTTAATGGCCCTTTTCCATTTAGATTTAAGTGTATGTGGACTCATCACCCAAGCTTTAGTGATTTTTAGGCCATATGGTGGAATACTATGGTTCAAGGATCCCCCATGTTTAGATTGGCTTATAAGTTAAGTTTAGTTAAAAATCAAAGTTAAAAGTTGAAATAGATTTAGAAAACAAAAGCAATATCTCTTCTAATCTTGTTGACATTTAGCTACAAATGGCTAATGGAGAAGTCACTAAATATATTGTACAATTAGAGGATTCTCTGAGGAAGGAATGGAAATAATTAATTTAAAATGAAGAAATTTTTTGGAAGCAAAAATCTAGAGTGTAATGGCTTAGAGAAGGGGATAGGAATATAACCTTGTTCCATCAATCTACTATGAAGAATAGGAAAAGGAAAAACATAAATGAGTTAAAAGATAAAAATGGATCTTTAGTCTAATTAGATAATTAGATAGGATAGGTGGTGGTAAATTAATTTTAGAGGTTCTTGGCTATTTAAAATGGAAGGGAAAATCAAGACTTAATTGATATCATACCCACCTCCCTTAATAATGAAGATAATAAACTCTTAAAAAAACCTATGACTAAAGAGGAAGTTAAAACTTTCCTTTTCATGATGAGTGCTCTCAAGGACCCTAGGGTTGGATGGTTTCTCATTAGCCTTTTTCCAAGTTTACTAGGATATCATGGGGTAGGATGTCACTAAGGAATCTTCTAATTTCTTCAAATACAAAAAAATATTGAAATAACTTAATCACACTTTTATAGAGATCGTCCCTAATAAATTGGATCCTATACAAATGGGATACTTTAGGCCCATTAGCCTATGTAACATAGTCTATAAGATTTATTCTAAGATTTTAGTTGGCAAACTTCATCCAATTCTAGATTGTCTTATTAATAATAGCCAAAAGGGTTTTTATCCCAGGAAGACAAATCTAGATGATACTATATCCACTCATGAATACATTCATTCTATGGATAAGAAGAAATCTCCTAGAATGGCTTTCAAACTTGACATCCCCAAGGCTTATGATAGAGTGGACTGGAACTTCCTCTTTAAAATCCTTGAGAAAATGGAATTCTAAAATAAAGTAATATAACTCATTAAAACTTGTATCACTAATATTAAGTACTTTGTTCTTGTTAATGGGGTCTCTTTTTCTCTACTGGTATGGGTGTCAGGCAAGCTGACCCATTAACCCCTTGTTTATTCATTTTATGGTTGAGGTTCTCAGTAGAAGTTTTATGAAATTATTGGGGTCCCAAGAAATGAAAGGTCTAAATCTTGCTTCTATAGTGGATCTGACCACCATCCAATAATTTTTTGATGACACTATACTTTTTGGAGCTACTTCAATGGTGGAATCCAAGATATGGATGAAGGTTATGAAGGATTACGAGGAAGCCTTTGTACAATCTATCAATTATGAAAAGAGCATGGTCTATTTTTTCAACACACCTTTAGACCTTCAACAAAAAATCATGAGAATTCATGATTATTCTTATGGATAACTCCCAAGTACATACATTAGCCTACCCCTTACTATTAAAGATGTTCCCCCTACATATTATAATTCTATCCTTGAAATAATCCAAAAGAAGTTGGTTTTGTGGAAAGGAAAGATTTTGAGTCAAGGGGGAAATTTTCAAATTTTTAAGGCCTCCCCTTAGGGGTTTCCTATTTACTTCCTCTCTCTCTTCAAAATCCCCAATTTTTTTGTAGATAAATTAGAAAAAAATTAGAGAAACTTCTTATGGATTGGAGTGGAAGAGAGAAAAAAATTGCACTTGTCATTTGGGATAAATTTTGTAGTTCCAATTTACAAGGAGGTCTAGGAATCAAAAAAATTAACATGACAAACAAAGCCCTTATAGCTAAAATTGGTTGGAATTTAATGAATAATAGAAATTATTGGGGTAGCATCATGAAATCCAAGTACTTACCAAATAATATTCTTGATGCTTTCCTTCATATAAATGGTATCCCTAGAGGATCTATGATATGGAATAATGTTTTTAAATGTAAAACTCTTCTACATAAATGCATAAAATGGAAATTGGGGAATGGTATAAATATAAAAAATTTAGAGGATAGCTAGCTATAGGGCATCCCTTTACATGAAATACAAAATTTATAGACTTGCTGATAGAGCCATTATTCACTTTGGGAGTTTATTAGTGGATTATATTCAACTTGGTAATGAAGAGTAGAAAGAGATATCTAACTACTTTTAGAATTAGAATGATCTTATTCTATTTACCAAGGAGGTTTAGCTCCTTCTCAGAGAATGAAGAACACCTATATTCCATAGAAGGGATAAACTATTGTAGGCTCAAAATAAAATGGGTGATTTTACAATCAGGATGGCTTTTAACCTACTCCTTGATTCTAATGAGGATCCTAACTTTTGGAAATAATATACTAACATCCTAAAGGAGTTGAACCTAAATCTGAGATGAGATCAACACTATTATTATGCACCAATTGTATTTATCCCTCCTCTAAGAGTTGAGTCATCTATAGCCTATTGTTTCACCATGGCTATCTAAATCCATTATCATTATTATTATATGCTCTTCACCCACCACATTTTTATTCTTTTTCTTGCCTAAATTTTTATTCATAGAAACATCTCAAGGGAGAACTTTACTCTTTTTATTTCTAGAAATAGAAGGACTGGTCTTCAACTCACATAGCCCTTATGTAACCAAAGATTGAGAAGGATTAGGGGGTATGTATTTTGCAAATTTATGAGATTTACAAACAAAAACCAGTAGGATAGGAGAAATTTAGTCCTTCTTAAGGGGGAGTTTAGATAAGGGGAGACAAAGTCTTTTGACTTGGGAAGGGAACCATGGGGTCCTGGAGAACCAAATTTGAATCTCAGGGGGATATGGTCATCCAAGTCACTTTCATATGTTTCTTCAATTAAAAGAGACTTTAAAGGTTTAGATGAACACAATGCAAGGTGAAATTAATAAAGCCTAAAACTAAGACCTTGGTATAGTAGGATGGTGGAAGTAGTTAGGTTGTTATCAATAACATTTTTAATAGTTTTGATAGAGGTACCTAGAGATGACAAAAGGGAGAAAGGAAAGTTGATAAGAACTTTATGGTGAAAGTGATTCAGAAGAGAAAAATGGTAATGATAAAAGCACTTAAAATGACCTTCAAGGGTGAAATACTTCATGATAGTAAAACATACCTTATCCCAAGGATTAACTAAACATTCCCTATCAAATTCTCCATGTAGTGGCACTTGAGACTCACCTTCTTTGAATAATATTTTCATCCCCTCTAGGTCTTGGAATTTTTTGAGTCTCTTCAATATTCTATCCTCGTAGTGCATACCCATGGCCTTCATAATAGATTTTTCAATTCTTTCAAATTGAATACCATCGACTTGAACTTTGTGGTCCACATCCTAGCTCAAGGCAAATTGAGATGAGAGATTCTCATTATAACCAATGAGACATTCCAAGAAAGGTGAAATGCCTCCATAATATATACTCCTAAGCATGGAATCTTCTTTGGTCTTATCATAGGATATAGGCTTTATTATAACCTTGTCACCTCCCATGACTGAAAGCTTCTCAAAATTACTTATAGACATGGTCAACACCAAAATTAGGCACCAAGGATTAAATAGAATTGTGTTGAATATTCTTGAAGCAATGGTATGTCTATCATTAGGTAACCATCCTTTAAGACCACTCAAATCCCAAACCCCTTTTTTTAGATTATACAAGATAATAAAGTAATGATTAAAAGTGTAGGGAAGCTTGTAGTGATTTCTAGTGTGAGATAGCACAATCAAGAAATTAATCTACCTCATGTGATATTGATTTTAATTGAGGTGGAAATACTCATATCTTAAAGTGAGCTCATACATCATCTTCCCATATTTAATGACTTCAACTTTCCTACCCTTAATGTGACCAATGTCCAACATGGTGCTATTAAAAATAATATAAATTAAGATTTAGTTTAATCTATAATAGTTAATGTAGGCCATTAAGTCGAGAAGGGTTGGGCCTCCAAATGGAGGAGATCTCTAATATTAGTGGGTAGACTATTTATATTCCTCTAGAAACTTAAAGGGAAGAGATTTATTCCTAAGTTGGCCATTGTATCTGCCACTTGATTTCGCTCTCTCTATATATGCTTAACTTGAAACTCTTCAACACCAAGAAGGATATGCTTTATGTCTTGAATTATGTCTCCATCCCACTCTAGCTTTATATATGACTGCATAAATGGTAAGTTTGGAGTCTCCCTCTATTAAGAGGGTTTTGATTCCAATTGAAATGGCTAACTTGATACCCTAAAGGAGGGCCCAGGATTCCACATAATTATTAATGTTTTCTCCCGACCCACTAGCATAGGCTCCAACAAGCTCTCCCTTATCTGATATCATTACTCCCCTCTCCCACTTACTAGGCCTAGGTTGCCTTTGGTAGCCCCATCAAAATTGAGATTCACCCAACTAATAGAGGGGGGATCCCATTTGGTAGAAGCTAGAGAAATCCTTTTAAAATTATTAGTTCTACAAATATGGGCTAAGAGGAACCATTTGTTAATGATACTTTCTTCCTTTTTGTTATGGGGGAAATCAATGACTTTTAGAGTGTTGTACAAGATGTTTTCTTGCAATAATTTAGTAAATTTTTTTAATATCTCCTTGGGGTCTTTATCATTATCTCTAAATATTTTATTATTGCATTCCTTCCATATTTCCTAAGTTAGGATGGGGGGTCTGAGCCCATATCTCTTTGTAAACAAGGTGGATGAAAGGGGGTACCCACCATCTAATTATATAAGGGAGATCATGAATAAAGCTCCATGATACTTCAAGTTTTTATAGAGCTAGACTCCAAACTTCTCAAGAGTATTCACAATGCAATAAGAGGTGGGAGACCGATTCTTCCTCTTTCTTACATAGTGTATAATGGTTAGGAATTTGAAAGCCTCTAGTAAGATATTATCCAATGTAAGGATATTATTATGGGTAGCCAACCACCAAAAGTGGTTAATTTTAGGAATGATATTTTGGTTCCATACCCTTTTACAAAATTTAGGATCCTTGTTAGAATCAAGGAGTAGGTTATAAGCCGTCTCAACTATAAAAACACCCATTCTATCTTGAGCTCATAGCAGTTTATCCATTGTGGGGAATATAGGTGTTCTACATTCTATAACGAGCTGGAACTATTTGCTAAATGGAATAAGATAATTTTGATTTTGATAGTAGTCAGAAAGCTATTTGCAGTTTCCATTACAAGGTTGAATATAATCCACTGCTAAAATCTCAAAGTAAATAATGGATCTATCAACAAGTCTAAGTAAATTTTGTATTTCACATAAAGGGATGTCCTTTAGTTAGTTATCCTCCCAAAATTATATATTTTTACCATCCCCCAATTTCCATTTTATGCCCTTTCATATAAGAAATTTACTTTTAATGATATTATTCCATATCACTAATCCTCTAGGGATAGAATTTATATGAAGGAAAGCATCAAGATTATTATTCGATAAGTACTTTGCTTTCATGATGCTACCCTAATCCTTTTTATTAATCATGAAATTCCAACCAATTTTAGTAATAAGGGCTTTGTTTTTCATGTGTATTTTTCTAATTCCCACATCTCTTTATAACTTGGAACTATAAACATTATCCCAAATGACAAGTGCAATTATTTTTCTCTTTCACTCCCATCCATAAGAAGTTTATCTAAGTTTTTTTGAGTTTCTATACAACATATTTAGGGATTTCAAAGAGAGAGAGGAAGTAAATAGAAATTAATTTAAGGGAGGCCTTCAAAAGTTAAAAATTTCTCCCTTGACTCAAAATCTTTCCTTTCCACCTAGCCAACTTCTTTTGGATTCTTTAGAGGATAGAATTCCAATATGTAGGGGGAACATATTTAATAGTAAGGGGTAGGCCAAGGTAAGTACTTGGGATTTCTCCATAAGAATAATCAAGAATCCTCATGATTTTTTATTGAAGGTCTAAAGGGGTGTTGAAAAAATAGACCATGCTCTTTTCATAATTGATACATTTTCAAGAGGCCTCATTATAATCCTTCAGAATCTTCATCCATATCTTGACTTCCACCATCAAAGTAGATCTAAAATGTATATTATCATTAACAAATTATTAGATGGTGGCTAGATCCATTGTAAAATCAAGTTTTATACCTTTTATTTCTTGGGACTCCAACAATTTCATAAAACTTTTGCTAAGGACCTTAACCACAAGAATTAATAGATAAGGGGATAATGGGTCACCTTGCTTGAGACCCATACCAAAAAATAAAAAACTCTTGGAAACCCCATTAAAAAGCATAGAGTAGTTAATGGTAGTGATAAAAATTTCAATGAGATGCATTACTTTATCTTAGAATCCCATTTTCTCAAGGATTTTAAAGAGGAAATTCCATTCCACTCTATCATAAGTCTTAGAGATGTCAAGTTTGATAGCCATTATGGGGGAGTTATTTTTATCCATAGAATGAATGTATTCATGAGTGGATATGGCAACATCTAAGATTTGTCTTTTAAATAGAAAACCCTTTTGGTTATTACTAATAAGATGATCCAGAATTGGCTAAAGTCTACAAACTAGAATCTTAGAAAAAATCTTATAGACCATGTTACATAAGTTGATGGGCCTGAAGTCTCATATTTCTATAGGATACAATTTCTTAGGGAAAAGCACTATAAAAGTGTGATTGAGATATTTTAAGAGTTTTCCAAATTTTAAGAAATTAGAAGCTACTTTAGTGACATCCTACCCCATGATCTCTTAGTAAACTTCAAAAAAGGTTAGGGGAAACCATCCAGTCTTGTGGCCTTGAGAGCACTCATCATGAAGAGGCAAGTTTTAAGTTCCTCTTTAGTCATAGGTTTTTTTAAGTTTGTATTATTTTCATCATTAGGAGAGGTGGGCATGATATCAATGAAATCTTTATTTACCTTTCCATTCTAAATAACTAGGAACCTATAAAAGTAATTTATCACCACCTATCCTATCTAATTATCTGATTGGACCAAAAATACATTTTCATTTTTTAACTCATTTATGTTGTTCCTTTTCTTATGTTTCATAGTATATTGATAGAACAAGGTTATATTCTTATACCCTTCTCTAATCCATTTCACTTTGGATTTTTGCTTCCAAAAAATTTCCTCTGTTTGAAGTAAGTCCCTCCATTCCTTCCTCAGAGAATCCTCTATCTGTACCATATATTTAGTGACTTCTCCATTGTCCATCTGTAGCTAAATTTTAGAAATATCAAAAGAGATTTTCCTTTTATTTTCAAAAATATTACCAAAACCAAATATGTTCTAGCTTTTAACTTTATTTCTAACTAAAGTTAACTTATAAGACAATTTGTACATGGGGGATCCTTGAATCGAAGAATTCCACCATATGGCCTAAATATCTCTAAAGATTGGCTGATGATTCCACATACACTTAAATATAAATTGAAAAGGGCCATTAAAATCCTTTTCTTTCCGAGATAAAAGTAAGGGTTATGGTCAAAGGTCATTTTAGGGAGAGCTTTTAAGAGATAACCACTAATATAATCCCAATTAGAGGAGACTAACATCCTATCTAGTCTAATTTGAATTAATTACTCACCCTTCCTATGGTTGGACCATGTGAAATTTTTACCTTGAAGGTCAAGATCCATTCACCCCATTCCGTTGAAGAACTCGACTAAGTCAATCATCTTGTCAGAATAGTCTTGTATACCACCCAGCTTTTTTAAAGGGTAGAGAGGAGTGTTAAAGTTACCATCAAACATCTAGTAGTCCTCCTTATTAATTTATATGTTAGTGAAAAGGGAACCCATAAATCCTTTCTAGTGTTTCTTTTGTTAGGGGCATATATATTAACTAAGTTTCAAGACATGTTTTGACTGACCATCTTGAGATTTAAAATATTCTTATCTTTATAAATAAGACTTCCCTTCATAGCATTGCTATTCCACATGGTGAAAATACCTCCAAAAGTGCCAATAGCCTCACTAATAAAAAATTATGTGTTAGGCCATATATCTTGAGTAACTATCTTGAAACGTTTAATGTTCATTTTGACTTCCTATAATAAGAGAATATCAATTTTATTATCAAAAATGTAGTTCTTTATAGTGAACTACTTATATGGATATTGATCCCTCTAACATTCTAGGATAGGATATTCATTTGCCTTGAACCTTCTTGGAGCCAATCTCTAGGATACTCTATCTACCCATGGCAATGCCATTATTAACAACCTTCTATCTTATTTCTCTTTGGGTGGGTATTCTAGCTTTGAAATCAACATCTACATCAGTTGTTTTCCTTCCTCAGCTTTTACCTTTCTTTTCGTTAGTAGTCCAACCTGATGAATCAAAATCCTTTTCATTTTTACTAGATCTTACACTCAGTGTTAAATTCAAAGGTTTGTTTACTAGAGAGGGGAAACCTTGTTTGCTCCTAGTACCTCCCTCTTTAACTAGACTTCCAATATTTTTAAAGAAAGGTTTAATTAAATTAAATTCATTCAATAGCTCAAAATTTTCTGAGATGAGATCAACACTACCATTATCCAATAGTTGTATTTATCCATCCTCTAGGAGTTGTGTGGTAAAGTGGGTGCTTTGCTATATATTTAATGTTTGGATAAAAGCATTATAATAAGGTATTTAAGGGTTGAAATATAGATCTTATTAAGTTATTTTGAATGGATTTTTTTATATGTGTGGTATATAAACAAATAAATACACTATTTTTAATGTTTATTTCATGGATCCATTACCAATTTCAATTTTAAAATCCTTCAACATAACATAGGAATTAAAGTAAAATATTGCCCTGTATAGGATATTGATAATGCCAAGTAAGACATATCTATATTTTTTCTTAGATCAAATATTCTTTCTTCTCTTCTTACATGCTACTCACTTGTAAGTCATACCTCACCATCCCCCTTTTTTATCTCCTTTATTCTTCTCCACACTCTCTTCTCCACCCAGTGATCCTCTTTTCTTGGTAGACAAAAATAACCATAATAATGCATGGCAAAAATAACTAAAAAAAGCTTCCACTAAGCTTTAGTTTACCACCATTCTCATATAGTCCTTTAAACTCACATAATGACTTTTACTAAGAGTAATTATTAACTAGAGTCAATGAGATATTATAAAACCTAATCATCTCTAAAATTCTCAATAACCATTTAAAATAATAATTATATTTCCTTAATATTATGTATGACTTTAGACTTTATCAAATCCAACATCAATTTTCATAACTCATGAAAATAGACTAAACAACAAGTCCACAATTAATAGTAATCCACATAATGTCAACAATTGATAGTTAATATAACATAATGACTATATGACAAGGGTAATACATGTATGAATTTAAAATACTATTGACTATGTTACCAAGTCATCCAATAATTAAACATAATGTATTAAACCTCCCTAGAATTTAACTCCCTAGGTTAGAAAAATAACCATAACCTTTATCAAAATTTCAACAACACAATGATATCTATGTAATAATTTAACCATGATATTATCTAAATCACTTTTCATAGTATTCCATTTAATTCTTAAGTACTTCTCATGAGTTAAAAACATTAATTACATTTAATCATGCTAACTTTTATAATGATAATAATAAATGTTGACCATTTTGACCACAAGTCAAAATGGGTCAACCCCTATAGTCAAAGACTTATATAGGGGTATAATATAATTTTATAAGGTGTATTTAATGTCGTATCATATGCTTTTATCCTTGGTCATGATCTAATTTAGTCTTATGTTATTTTTACTCCCTTAGGGTTCATATATGAAAGTGGTACAATTTTCAAGGTGTATAAGTTTCGTAATTTTCTTACTAATGTCTACACTATCAGATTCCCTATTAGGAATGTCAACCCATCTAAAGCATATAGGTTCTCTAATTGAAAATCAAGAAAATAACTAAAAAAGGAAGAGTTTGGCACTTATATGGCCCATGAGAGAGGGTGACACATGGGATAAGGTCATGTAATGGATATTCAATGTATTTAGACTAATTTACATGATTTAAATACTTTTTAAATGCCAAATTTGAGATAAAATTGTTCTACTCCTTCATCTCCTTGTTAGACATGTAGAACTAGTCAACGTGTTTATGCTTGGTATGACTAATTAATTAAGTTTCATACCAAATTACTTTGGGGGGTAATAATAGACTTAGATTAATTTTCATAATGATATTTCAAGGATTGGTCAAATGTTCTTTATGAATCAACTCTAACAATTTGACTATGTTTTTATTCTTACTATCTCCCATACCCTATAGGTTTTTCTATTGTTTGGACAAGTTATTGTAATCTAGTTGATGATATTGATTCTAGATGATGTTGAGTCTCTCTTATAATAATTTACATATTTATTTTCATGTTTTAAAAATATCTCATCAGATATTTAGTTTAGTTTTCAAGTTGATGTTCCAAGTGAAATTACAATCAAGTTCACTACTTGCATAAGGTTAGATTCTATGAAAGGGATTCATGTGAATGGGATATTATGTTTTACATGTTTCAATGAAATAATTGTCACCTTATTTATATTTTTGTTCTTAAAATATCATCCCTTGATCAAATATTCAGTCATATCATACTCAATCAACTCTTTACCCACTTTCATTTGCAGCCATGTTGAATCACATGTATGGATCTTATTTAGCATGTTCATGAAGGTGTTTTGAAAGACTCATAATTTTTAAAATGAATTTATAAGTATTAATAATCAATTAAATCCTTTCACTTTATAAAATAGGGATTGTGACAGTCAACTTAGTCACTCACATAGTCTTCTACCATTGACACCCCAATGATGCCTACAAGAAGGTAAAATGTTGAAATAGAGTATGGAATCTTATCTCACGCTATGTGATATCATAATATTTAATTTTATCCATTTATAAGATCATGCATTTTTTTATATGGTTAGATTCATTATATTACTATCCATACTTATATCCACTTATTGCACATGAGTATGCCCACATATAGGTGGCACTAGCAGAGAATTAAAATGTTGATTAAAAGAGATGTGACCTACTAAAATACTTCATAAAGTTAAAGAGAGTTGGAGGCATATTATAAACCATGTTTGGATTTATATACTATTAAATAGGGTTGAATACCACCTTTCAAAGGTGATGACAATGTTTAGGGGCCATTTCCCTAAAAGATGAAAACATAACACCTAGCCATTTTATGGATATCACATGATAAGGTTATCAATAGTTTTGATACATATTAATGATCAAACCGTGTAACCTCCACATAGGATAATATATATGAGAAATATGATAGGATTATGGTCAATAGAATGTAGTTGTTGAAAGGCCTAAAAATTCCCCTTTGGAAACTACATTTATACAGTATGAATTATAGGATTTAAGCTCCAAAGAGACCTCTTCACCTAAGGTTGTAATAAATAAACCATGTTTTCATGATTTAATTATTATAAATAGTTTAAAGGATAAATTATGATCTAAAGGTCCATTTAAATATGATGATATATTATGTTTTGGTTTTCATCAACACCTATACGTGTCTTTCACCTATGATGTTAATATACAGTGGACTGTGAAGTTATACAAATGCATGGTATGAACTTGGACATGGAAACCAATGAAAATAAATAAAATTAATATATCACATTTATTAATAATATATAATATGGTTCCCATATGATATATGACATAATTTTCAAGGGTAAATTAAACCTACAAGACCCTACACAACCAATTATAGCTAACTGTGAGGGGTAGAGAGCAAAAGGGTTAGGGTTCTTAATGTGGGTATAACCCAAGCATTAAAAGAGTAAGTCCAAATAGTTTAAAAATAATATTTTAAATATTTAAGGAGTATTATGAATTTTTTTCAAATCCTAAGCTATGTAACACAACCTGTCGAGAGGAGAAACACAGTCATTGCTATATGACCTCAGTCTAGGCCAATCAAGGTAGAGTGTGAATAATATAAAGTTTGAAATTATTTTGATGATAAATGTGTTTTAAGGACCAAAAAAATTATGTAATTAAAATAAATATATCCTCATGATATGGTAGTAACACAAATAAAGTGCTATAATGAAGCAATACATAGTACACACCTTAAATCCTACACACATTACCCTTCTTCATAGTATATCTTGGGTTTTGAAGCAATTAAAGGGTCAAATGATAATAAAAAGGGATTAAATTTGTTAAATAACGTCTCTATGACTTAGATAATCTCATATAATAGTAAATATGTGTAAATAAATAGGGTAAGTACCCTTTGTTTTATCTCATATAGAAGGTACTTTGCTAGAGCACAAACCCTCCAAATCTTAAGGGAAAATATGATCAAAGGAGCTAGGAGATAAGCATGCATTTCAAAGAGGTTTATAAATCTTTCACAAAAGGGAGAACCTCAACAAAGTGTTCTAGATCATCAAGGATACAAACATGTCTATTAGGCAAGGTTTAAGCCTAGAGCCCAAATGGGAAGTCAGTATCACTTCTAACCTTAGGTAAGCACTCAAATAAATTGGATAATTTTTATAGGGTAACTTTATATGTGTCCAAGCTTTTTTAATGTATAAAAGTCACAAAGAAATCTAATTTTATCTTAGAACCAATTCAATCATGTAGGTAATAGAGAAAGTAACCAATTTAAAATGATTAGGAATGCAGATAATTCATGGATAAGAATGTATAAAACCTCTCCCTCTCATTTAAATAATTATATTTGTCCCTAGTTAGTTTTGTGACATTGAAAAAAGGGTGAATGATGAAAACAATTTTTTTGTGTAAAATGAGAACTCATACACCACATTTCATGAGTTGCATAGTTTAGAGAGCCATTTGTCCTATTATACCTTACATGATCTATCTCCTAATTAATTATTATACACATGTAACTCATCCTCTTATCATGGAAAGTGTTCAAGTGACCTTTGGACTTATATTTTCCCACTTCTCTCTCAAATTCTATAATAGCTACCATTTTAGCCTTTCTAATGGAATTCCACTCTATATATGTTGAATCCCTACTATAATTATGTCATATTTTACCCTTGAACATTAATTAAAATCTAATTTTGAGTTCTTGAATAATTTTATAAGTGTGCATGTGATGTATGGTGATGCAAAGTGATAATTCTCTATCCTTTCTTCCCTTATCCTTTCATGTTTGTGCAAGAGTTCATATTTTAATAGGTCATATGAAGTATTTTAAAGTTTATGAGCCTATATTTTAAGTGAAAAATTATACTTAGTGTCTATAACTATCCTATGTTTCACTTACCTTATATATCTCTCATGCTTCTCACCTCCATATTGAAAAACTCACGTTGGAATCTATAGGATTTGGAAGTTAGTTTTTGTGCCTTATTTCTTAGTACAAGAAAGTATGATGGTCATGTGGAAAACATATTGGTGTATAAAACCATTGGATTAGGTTAATTTCATGAAAATTATAACTATTTTCCCCATAATGAACTAGATATGTAGGTGTGAGCATTTCAATATACATTTAGAGAGCTAACCCTTAAATCTAGAGGCTTACTTACACTATAGGTACACCTATATACATAGAAGTGTTCCCATGTTTCCAAAATTTGGGAGAGGCTTAAACACCCTCTTTTATGGTGTAATATTTTGTGAAAACATTTATAGAATGCTTGGTGGGACTAAGGTCCAAGAAAGTGGATATATTATTGGTGTTTCTTTCCTCTAATCATTTTTTGCAAGTAAGCAATCTAGTACCAATGGTGACTCCAAATGATAACTTCTAGTTTTAAGTAGTCTAGGTATATTTAATATAAGTTTTGATTATTTTTTAAATCCCATATAACATATGAGGTTGATATGAACAATATGATGAATATTCCTATCATGAACCTCCCTATTAGCCTTACTATGAACCACATTTTACTCCTCAATAGTCTTATCAAAATGACTATCAATATTATGATCCATGGTATCCATATAATCCTCCATTTCCACCTCCATATGGACACCATGTTGTTGAACAACCCTATTAGGAAGGATATCATGAAACCTATCAATAAATTCCTTCATATCAATCCAAATATAAACCCTATCATTCATACCATGATGCCTATGATCCCCAAGAGGATCCCTATGACTCTTGTCATGAGGGATTAAATGATTATATGCATTATAGATCAAAATATCAAGAGGATAGAACTGATTTTTTTATAATTTTAAATATAACAAGCTAAAGTTGTTCTTGATCCCCATCATTTGCCTCTTCCTCCTCCATCATCCCCACCTCATGTCTAACCCTTATTGGCATCTATACTACAGTTACTAGTTAATGAAGAGAACATGAGGACATGGGATGATGAGTATAATGTGTTCTTTGATAAAATCGTGTATTGGTTAAGAGGTGATTCCCAAAGTTCTATGTATATATTAGAGATATTTGAAGAGTTAAAAGGAACTTAATGGGAAATCAAAGAACAAATAGACATGGAAAAGAAGTGCCTTCAATGTTTAATAGATAGGCAATGTATGTGGGAAGATAAAGAGCTCAAGAATGAATGTGTTGTTGTTGAAGAGTTTCATGAAAGTTAGTGGCAAGATACAACTCCTACTTATGTAGATGCTTTTACTTATAATCAACCCAAAAAGTCACTTCCCTATGAGCTTACTAGTGCATTCTACATACACATAATATTTTCAATTTTTATCAAGTACTAATGTTTTACATCTTATAGGAACCTATCAAGACTCAATCTCTCTAAGTGTATGCCTTAAAGGGTGCACCAGGAAAGGGGTGGGAAAAAATTTGGTGCTTTTTAAGATTGTTTTCCCTTAATGAGAAATTATTACCAATCCAACTAGCTCTTAAAACCATTCCCTAAGCTATTACTCCTCCCTTTCACACTCTATAATTTTAACCCTTTTCGTCCATCTTTTCATCACTTTGATCCCATTTCACCAATTTATTGTACTAAGTTAACTGGGTCAACCCTATACAATTTTTAGCCTTTGATTACTATATAGGATCTACTGCATTGACCCTATACTATTTTTGGGTATTTTCACTTGAGATTTTTTTATCCCTTTGACTGACTAGCTTGGGACCTAGTGATTTATCTCCTGAAAACATATAGGGTTGACTAGGTTGACCCCATATAATCGATATATTCATAAGGGTTTAGGGTGAGATCCACCTCTAAATACAAGATCATTTTATCATTATTTCAATATAAAATCAAGAGTTATTATTTATTTATTCTTCTTTACAATTTTCTCTTCCACCATTATACTTAAGGAGTCTTAGCTTAGGGTTTCTACTTGGATAATATAGTCTTATGGATAAGTATTAGATGCTTTGGCCTTTCTTAGTTATCCTTACAAACCACAACAATCTCTTATGAAGTCCCTTTGGCCACGGGAGAGATTGAGTCTTGATGAGTTTACATTTAGGTAAGTATATTCTAACTTAATTCTCCTCTCTTTATTATATAAAATTAGCATAAGTATTAGCTTGAATAATATTACTCTTCATATTCCATGTATTAGGGTATTACTCATACTTAGCTTAAATTGAGATTATCCTATGCACATATTGATTTTTGACTAACCCCTCATGTTGTACCATAAGCTTTGGTGTGTAATATATTAAATTTACTTTCTTTTTATTAGATATATAGTGAAACATTAAACCTAGGACTCTTTTAGGGTTTTTGCATGATTGTGTTAGATTTTAGGCTTTAGAACCTTTCTTAGCATGGTGTATTGTGATAAGTGATCCCCTAATTAGGTTTAGTAGCTCCCCATCTTGGTCATGATCCCACTTAACAAATATATTCCCAATTAGAAGTGTAGGTATGCTATATCTTATTTGAATTAGGATTGATTTATAGATATGATGCATTTCTAATTACATACATTTTGGTGAACCTGACATGAATCTTATCCCACCATTGGTTGGATTGTCTTCACGTTTCCACTTTATTATTAGTATTTTATTCACTTTGGATTCACCTTCATAATAAATTCTAGTGAACTCAATGTGAATATGAATCTTGTAGTTTTTTAACTTATTTTATCATTTTATCATTTCATTTTTATACTATCTATTGTTTCCCTACTTACTGTACTAGGTTGACCTTATCAACTTTGTATAGTTTCTAGCCACTATTATCTATACTAGGTCGACCTTATCGACTATATACAATTTTTAGCCCATATCTCTATACTAGGTTGACCCTATAAAACTTGTACAATTTTTAGACCTTGTTTTCTCTACTAGGTCAACCCAGTTAACTCTATACCTTTTTTTATTTCTCAATTTGCCAATCTAGTTTTTTGTTTTTATTTATTAGAATTTTGTTCATTTCTCTCAAGCACCATGTCCCTTATCAGAATATTTTTGGATAACATGAATCCATTTGGACACTATATGGTATTCTCTTTACTTTATATCTTTTCTTCCTCTTTTCAGCTTGTGGCGCATCTTACAATGCTAATCCATAAATTTATCTAACCTTTGGGGCATCTTGTAATGCCCACTCTTATTGTCCATTACATGCTACCAAAATAATTTAACTCCAAGAAACCTTTTGAGACACAAAATCTTGTCTCTCACATGTTCATCCTTGATATAGACATTAGCATATGATCATTTCCTTCCTTTGATGTTTTCTATCTAACACTTTTTGTAGGTTGCTTACACAAGTCTTTCCCTCTACAAAAAGTTCCTTCCTTTGACAAACCTTTAGTCCTCCATTTTGGTCTTTTGGTTTTTTGATGTATCATAGTCTTATTTATCTTCTTACAATTTCTCTTGTTGGTACCCTCATGGGTTTCTCATTTATGAAGTTTTAGTGTAAGACCATGGATAGGACCCAACCCTCCTCATAAAAGTACCATATTTTCATATTTTTACATATTTTTTCTTAAAATGTATCTTTTTCTTCTTTTGTTGGATGTTATTTTCACAGTAATCTATGTTATCATGTTTTCATCCATTTCACTCATTCTTATGATGAGAAATCACACTTTCTTGTCATTTTATCCCTTTTTACCCTTTGTCACATTTGTTGTGATTTTAAGTAATTAAAATTGTTCCATGTGTCATTCCTCTTGATTTCCTTTCCATTCATTCCACATTATATAAAACAAGGTTGAAATCAAGATAGCAGTTTTATTTCACCTAGATTTATGAGACTCTTAGACCCCATGCTATTTGAAGTTCTCTTTCTTAGCAACTTTGTCCCAAGTATTCAAATGAAAATAATATTTAGCACCCATGTTTGGTTTTCCAAATCCATATAGAGGAATAATAAAAAAATCCATCAATAAATTTAAAAGCCAAATCATTTAAAATGAAAGGCAATGATATTCAAAAGGCAACATAAAAATATTAAAAGTCAAAATAATATCAAAAGACATGATTACAAGCACATTTCATATCTCTAATCGAATCTCAAACTCCACATTTGGCCTCACATAGAGCTAAGGTCCATTGGAGTGTGGTAGGATAATATATTGGAATAAAGTAATTCAAAAAACTCTATGGTGATACCTACTTTCTCATATAAATACCCAGCCTTCATAGTAGACTAATGACTCTATAAGGGGTCTTGAAGAACAAGGAACATGTTATGGGGAGGTAGGTCCATTTTAATTTTCATTCGTATAGCCTTCATGGGATGATCTATATACTTCATTTATTGACCTAAGAATTGTGTGCCTAATATGATTAATTTAGAGTCCTTAAGATCAAAAGTCCTTTTTTTTTGACAAACCTCATTTGAGTGTCTTGACTTTGATAAAGATTTCCTCTACCTTGGTTTTTCCTTCATTATCCCCTCCACCCATTTCATTTCCCCCTTGATAGGAAAATTTTGATTCCAAATCTATTTTCCCTTATTCGTTAATTCCTTCTTCTTCATCTATTAAAAACATGCTAGCACTACTTTGTTTCAATTTATCTATCCTTAGAGAAAAACATGTTTGAGTAACTATGGATTATGTTCTTTACACCATGATTTACATTTATACACTTGTTTTACTTTCATTTTACCATTTATCATTTTTTTTACTATCATGAAGCTATGGATACCTAAGTCCGTACCCTTTTTCCATTATTTAGTGAGGTTGGTTTATTACTTCTCACTTGGTAATGTTGTTTTCCCTTTTATGCACCTTTTTCCATTGTTGAGTGAGATAAGGATTGTTACTATCACTCATCAATGTTGTTTTTCTCTTCTATTTCCTCTTTTATGATTGACATTTGATTACCATCCTTTTTTACATGTATCTTTATTTTGACTTAGTGAGTTTGCCTTTCTTACTTAAGGTTTACTTGTTTGATTTTTTCAGTCTTTAATAGCCTTGGATTTTCAGTTACCCAATTTAATCCTATTGTTTTATTTGGGTCATTTAGTCTAACCTAAAAAATTTCACCCCATCATGCCACATTTCCCAAGTACATCCCATCCTCATAACACTAACTACCTTGGCTTTTCTTGCATTTTTTAGGTTTTTTTCTTTAGTTTTTTATTCTCAAGTTTGTCAAAAGTGATCTCTACACCCTACACAATAAAAAATAACAAAAAAATAAATAAAAATTTAGTGATAAAGGTAAGTCCAAGTATGAATTACATTTACTCTTTATTTATCTACTTTTCAGTCATTTACTTTTAGTTATTATTCTTTTAAAATACTATAACTTTTCTTAGCTTTAACATTATGTGTCCTTTTGTTCTTTCTCAAAGCACCATCCCCTATTTCACCATAGTGACACATGATGAGATTTTAGTGGATAATATGTATACACATATGCTTTTCATATTTTATTAAATATTAATGCTTTACATCTTGCATAAACCCATCAAGACTCAATCTCTTTGAGTGCATGCCTTAAATGGTGTATCGAGAAAGGGGTGGGCATAAGTTTGGTGCTTCATAGGATTGTTATCCCTTATTGCCACATTATTACCAATACAAATAGATCTTAAAACCATTCCATAAGATATTACTCCTCCCTTGCACACTCTAACCTTTTTTTCATTTTGCATCCCTCATTTCATCACCTTGATCCCTTTTCACTAGTTGACTATATTAGGGTAATTGGGTCAACCCTATACAGATTTCAACCTTTTATTATTTTATATGGTCAACTAGGTCAACCCTATACTATTTTTGGGTATTTTCACTTGAGATATTTTTTAGCCCTTCAACTAACCTATCTTAGGACCTAGTGATTTATCTCCTAAAAACATACAAGGTTGACTAGGTCAACCTTATGCAGATAACATATTCAAAAGGGTTTAGGGTGAGATCCACCTTTAAATACGAGATCATTTAGTAATTATTTAAATATGTAATTAATATTTATTATTCACTCATCCTTCTTTATAATTTGCTCTTCCACCATTCTACTTGAAGAGTCTTAGCTTAGGGTTTCTATTTTGAGAATCTAGTCTTGTGGATACGTCTTGGATGCTTTGGACTTTCTTATTTATCTTTAAAAATCATAACCTATTTCAAATACCCATTATCCATGGGAGATATTGAGTCATGATAGGTTCACATTTAGGTAAGTATATTCTAACTTTGTTATCCTCTCTTTAGTAGATAAAGTAGCATAAGTATTGGATCAAATAATATTACTCTTCATATTCCATGTATTAGGGTCTTACTCATACTCAACATAAAACAAGATTATCCTATGTATTTTTTGATTTTTTATTAATCCCTCGTATTGTACCATAAGCTTTGGTGTGCACTATATTAGATTTACTTTCTTGTTATTTTATGTGTGTGTGTGTGTATTTATATGTATATGTACATGTATATATACATTTATATGTATATGTATATGTATGTATATGTATATGTATATGTATATATGTATATATATATGTGTGTGTGTATATACATACATACATACATACATACATACATACATACATACATATATATATATATATATATATATATATATATATATATATATATATATTATGTATATGTATGTATACACACACATATATACATATATACATACACACACATATATGTGTGTGTGTGTGTGTGTGTGTGTGTGTGTGTGTGTGTGTGTGTGTCTATATGTGTGTGTGTTTGTATATAGATATACATATATATACATGTATATGTGTGTATATATATATACATACATATACACATATACATATATATATACATATATGTGTATATATATATATATATGTGTGTGTATATATATCTTTAGGGTTTTTACATGATTGTGTTAGACTATAGGCTTTTTAACCCTTCCTATCATGGTGTATTGTGACAAGTGATCCCCTAATTAGGTCTAGAGGATCCCCATATTGGTCATGATTTTTATTAATAAATGTATTCCCAATCATAAGTATAGGTATGATCTATCTTCTTCAAGCCAAGATTTATTTATAGACATGATGTATTTTTTATTGCATATACATTCCTCTTTCCTAAATCCACTCATAATCCTTCTCCTTCACCTCACACTTCATCTCCAATTCATAAACCTTCCACTAACCTCATATTATATTTCCTCCACATGAGCCCATCCATCAAACTCAAACCTCACCCTTTTTTAATAAAGATACCATCTTGAGAGAAGCAAGTGAAGAGGAGGAAATCCAAGCCATGACTGACCAAGAATATGTCATGAGTGACTATGAAGAAGAAATCACCATAGGGACTCCCCTTGGTGACCAAAAATACAATCATACCTTATTTAATAAAGAGAAACATATTGAAGACTCTTTTATAGCTATCCATGAGGAATGAGGCCAATAATTAAAGAGAGACTTATTTGAAAAAGACTCCATGTCTGACCATGAAGTTTTGGATGAACATCTCAAGAATGAAGAGGAATGTACTATCAAGGATGAAGGTCAAGTCACTCTTCAAGAAGTTATATTCATAAAAGAGTCTCATGAGACCAAGGTAGAAGACATAATTATTGGAGATGATTTAATACCTATATCTAAATTTTAATCACCCTCAAATGCATTAGAGCATGAAGAACACTAGCTTGATGACCTCATACATCAAGAAGAGAAGATTGAAGAAGTAGTGGCTCTAGATGACAAGGAGGACAAAGATGATTGAAAAATACAAATGAAGCTCTTCTAATAACTTGAATATCTTTTCCAAGTTGAGGGTCAAGTACATGATAAGGTGAAGAAAGAGTTTCCTATGGAGGATAATGACCAAGATTGGGTGGAATATGCAAAGATCCTTGATGATCTTGAAGAACTTGTAGCTAAAGAAAAACATAATCTTATTGAGAAAATTATGGAAAACAAGAAAGAAATCCTTATTAAGAGACCATTAGAGGTCATAGTTAAGGAACCATATGAGAAATTTGAGGCTATTTGGATCCATGAGGATTCCCTTTCCATATTTGACATGTTTGGAGCTATTTGGTTTTCATTAAACACCATGCCAATAAAGTTGGTAGGTACCATGAATAAGATGGAGGCATCAATGTCAAGGGTTAAAAGGATACATGACTTATTAAATCCTTAATGTCATGAAACAAAAAAGGTTTTAAATTTTCCCTTTGATCATGGAGGAAGTTTTAATTTCAAGTTAGTTTTTTTTTGAGTTAGTTTGGTTTGTGTGTGTTCCATAAGTGTTCATGAAGCCCAAGTGTGTGTTTTTTTTAGGTTGTCTTGTTTTGTGTGTTTTCCATTGTTTGGTGTGTTTTAAAACACAAATTATGTGTCAAACCTATGTACAAGTGACTTTATATCCAAATGGATAGAATTAGACAATTGATCTTGGCATATCAAGCATACCACCCTTGGTAAATCACCAACAATGTTGACCATTTTTTACCACAAGTCAAACTGGGTCAACCACCCTATATTAAAAAACTTATATAGGGGTATAATACAATGTTATAGGATGCATTTAATGTCATATCATATGCTTATAACCTTGGTCATGGTCTAATTAAGTCTTATGTCATTTTGAGTCCCTTAAGGGTCATATATGAAAGTGGCATGGTTTTTAACATGTCAATGTGGCCTATTTTTCTTCCCAATGTATAAGATGTTAGATTACCTATTATAAATGGTAGTCCATATGAAGCTTATAGGTTCTCTAACTGAAAATCAAGAAAACAACTAAAAAAGGAAGATTTTGGCACTTTTAAGGCCCATGAGAGAGGGTGAAACATGGGATAAGGTAAAAAAATGGATATATAGATTATTTAGACTCATTTAAATGCTTAAAATACTCTATAATTTCCAAATTTGAGCTGAAACTATTTTGCTCCATCTCCTTGCTGACATGCAGAACTAGTCAACAAGTTTATGCTTGGTATGGATAGTTGGAGAAGTTTTAGACCAAATTAATTTTTTGAGTGATAAAAAAATAATAGATATTAATTTTAATAAAAATATTTAAATTATTTTTCAATTGTGCTTAATGAATTATCTCTAACAAGTTGACTACGTTTTTCTACTCACTGATATCCATATCCTATAGGTTTTTCTCTTATTTAGACAATTTCATACAATCCAATTGGTTATATTTATTTTATATGATTTTTAATATTTCATATAATTATTTACATGATTATTTTAATTTTTTAAAAATTTCTCATGGGATAATTAGTTCATTTTACAATTTGATGTTCTAGGTGAAGTTTGAGTCAAGTTCACTACTTATAGAAGGTTGGATCTCTACATAGGCTTCATGTTAATGTGATATTATGTTTTACATGTTTTAATTCCATAATTATCACCTCAATTACATTTTTTATCTTAAAATATCATCTCTTTATCAAATATTGAGTTAGATCATACTCAGTCAACTCTTTACCCACATTCATTTGTAGTCATGTTGAATGACGTGTATGGAGCTTGTTTAGCATTTTCATGGAGGTGTAGTAAAAGTCTAAATATTTTTAACACATATTTATAATCAGGAAAATTAAATTAAAATAATTTGACTTGATAAAATAGGTCCTATGATAGTTAAGTCAGTCACTCACACAATCTTCTACCATTGGCACACCACTACAATGATGCCTATAGGAAGGTAAAATGTTGAAATAGAGAGTGGAATATTATATTTAAGTTACATTATATAATAATATTAAATTTTATACCCTTTTAATAGCATGTATTTTGTCATATGGTCAGATTCATGATATTACTATCCATACTTATATCCACTGCTTTCACATTGACATGCCCACCTATAGATGGCACTAGTAGAGAATTAAAATGTTGATTAAAAGAGATGTGACATGATGAAATACTTCATAAGGTTCAAGATAATTTGTTAATATTTTAAAACATTTTTAGATTCATATACTATTATACAAGGTTGAATACCACCTTTCAAAAGTGATGACTATGTTTAGGGACCATTTCCCTAAAAGATGAAAACTCAACACCTAGCCATTTTGTGGATATCACATGATAAGGTTATAAATAGTTTTGATTCATATTAATGATAAAATATTTTAGCCTAAAAATAGGATAATATATTTATAAAATATTATAGGATTATGATTAGTGGAAGGTAGTTGTTGAAAGGCCCAAAGATGCCCCTTTTGCCATTAAATTCAGACATTATCATGTACAAGATTTAAGCTCCAAAGAGACCTCTTCACCCAAGTTTGTAATAAATAAACCATGTTTCCATTATTTAATGATTATAAATATTTTAAATATTAATTTATGATCTAATGGGTCATTTAAATAGGATTATATACTATGTTTTGGGTACCGTCCACACCTACAGATGTCTCTCGCCTATGATGTTAATATTCAGTGGATTGTGAAGTCTTAAAAATGAATGGTATGAAATTGGAAATGGAAACATATGAAAATAGAGACACTTATAATTTAAAATTTATTCCTAATATCATATATTTTTCCCATAGGGTAGATGACCCAATTTTCATGGGTAAATTACACCTACAAGACCCCACACAACTAATGGTAGTTAATTGTCAAGGGCAGAGAGTGAAAGGGTTAGGGTACTTGATGTGGGCATAAAAAAATAATTAAATGAGTACATATAAATAATTTATAAATTATCTTTTAATGATTTAAGTATGATTATTCAATGTTTTCAAAATCTAAGCTATGCAGGACCACCTATAGAGAGGAGAAACATAGTCATATGACCTTAGTCTAGGCTAATTAACATAGAATTTGAACAATAAAATGTTTAAAAGGAATTTGATGATAAATGTGTTTGAAGTACATAAAAAATTATGGAATTAACCTAATATTATATGGGATTAATATGGATAAATGTATTTAATCAAGCAATACACATTCCACAACTTAAATTTTGCATAGAGTACCCTTCTTCATAGTTTGTCTTGGGTTTTGAAGGAATTAGAGGGTCAAATGATAAGAAAAAGGAATTAAAATTGATGAATAATATATATGTGACTTTTATAATCTCCATAAATAATCAATTTGTCTAAATAAATAGGGAAAGTACCCTCTATTTTATCTCAGACAAAGGGTACTTCCTTAGAGCATAAACCCTACAAGTCTTAAGGGAAAAGATGATTACAAGAGATAGAAGTTAATAAATCATTTAAAATGTGTGTATAAAGTTTAATAACACCTATTAAAACATTATGAAACTTTAATAGAATTTATAACCTCAACAAAGTGGTCTAGACAATCAAGGATACAAATAGGCCTATTAGGCAAGGTTTAAGCCTAGAGCCCAAATGGGAAGTCATTGTCACTTCCAACCTTAGGTAAGAAATAAAATTGATTGGATAATTTTTATATGGTCACTTAATATGTGTCCAATATTTTTAAATGTATATAAGTCACAAGGAAAGCTACTTTTGGCTTATAACCAGTTCAATCCTATAAAGAATGGAGAAAAGAGCTCGAGTGGGAAATTTGGGATGCTCACATCTCCTTTGACACCTTGAATCGAGACTCAATGGGATAGGATGAATTGAATAAGGTCATGAACAAAAAATTTATTGCATTATTTACTCTATCTAATGTCAAATCTTCATGAACAATCCTTAAGGGTGAAAATGACTCAAAACCCTCACAAACCCTAGTTCTAGACTCGATGAAGGAAATGAAGATGGAAAGATATCCAAATATACCATAATGGCTTAATAAATTCTTTTATAATATAGAGTAATATCTATATATCCTTTATACCCAATTGAGGCATTCCCTATCTATATGGATAGGGTAAAAAGTTGCTTTCTTTGACTATTTTGTGCATTGTATAGGTTATAAGGACTTTCAATAGGATAAATAAACTTTAAGGGAGACCTTGAGACTTATTATAGATCACTATGAACAATTAATAATTCATAAAATATCTAGGTTTTCTTATAGGTACTTTCATCTCAGCCACTCAAAATTGGCAAAGTGAGCAACATAATGAGAAGTGTGAAAACTTTAAGTGGGAGCTTATTTAAGGTGTAATTAAGTAATATAATGCCATGGAAGGTATTTCCAAGTGTCTTAAACTCTATTATATGTATTTTAATGGAAAATTTAAGATAATTTTGAGGCCAAGTGTGAGGGGTGACTAAAAAAAGAGTTTCTTTGACTACATTTAGTTATGGCTCACTTTTAGAAGAATCTAGATGATTAGGATTACAGCCAATGCATGGAGAAGCATGTATAAAATCCCTCCCTCTTATTTTAATCATGATATATTTCCCTATTTAGGTTTAGGATGTTTCAAAAAGGGTGAATGATGAAGACAATTTTCTTGTGCAGAATGAGAACTCCATACCACATTTCATGAGTGGCATAGTTTGGAGAGCCATTTGTCTTATTAGACCTTGGATAAGTCTCATTAATCTCACCTTGGATAACACTCATGCATCTCAAATCCATATTAAAAAAATCATGTTACAATCCATGGGACTTTAAAGTTAGTTTGTGTGCCTTATTTCTTAGTGCAAGAAAGTATAATGGTCATATGGAAGACAATTTATTGTATCATCCCCTTATATTAGGCTCATTTCATGTAATTTATAACTCTTTTCTCCATAGGAAAATAGTTAAGGAGGTGTGAGAATTTCATGATACATTCAAGGAGCTAGCCCTTAAATCTAGAGGCTCACTTCCACTATAGGTATACCCACATACCTGAAAGTGTTCCCATGTTACCCAAATCTGAAAGAGGCTTGAATAACCTCTTATAAGATTTGGTGAAAACAATAAATTTATATCATAATTAGTCATTTACATAAATTTATCAATCTAAGTAATAGAATATATCTATTACTACAACAAATAATCCAAAAAATTACTATTAATATAAACACTCATCTATGTACAATAATTTCATTCAATCATTATCAAAATAATAGTAAGTCATGTTAAAACATGAATAAATTCATTCAATCAACCCATTAGTTTAATAGCCAATAATGTAGTAACAAATAGATTATTGAAAATATTAAATCAAATAATCTGATCATAAAATAAAAAAAGTATCATATTAGACATACTTAACATAAAAAAAAAATAATACAACTATCTAACTCAAAAATATTAACAAAACAAATTGTTATACTATGGTGTGTGCGGGTTTTTGATTTTTCATTCTGTCATCTCCCAATGCTTCCATCTACACCATCCTTTCCAATGATGGTCTCACTTCATCATAATCTAAGGGATGGATCTATCCTACATCCACTTCACAACAATGAAGGTATTTATCTTGAAACATAATTATATCCATAAAATACTTCTATATAAATTAACATACATGATCATAATATACATAAAATAAAAGTACAACTATCTCATATAAAATCAATCATGTAAACTAAGCAACATATAACTATCCCATAATCAAGATATGATATAAATATTAAATAAAAACTAGTTAAACAACTAATAACCATGCTAATCCATAAATCAAATAGGTTATTTAGCTTAGAGAAAATTTTGGATGTGACAAGAAACCAAACTAACATTGTACATGATATATCTTGAACCTATATATAATTAAGTCATGACAACCTATGATTTAGTAGGACATCAACATATAATAGAACATAAAACCATTATATATCCAACTAAGCTACATCACCATATATGGCCACTAGATAAAGTTACCATCTACCATCTCATCAATGACTCACCTATAAAAGTATAAATCTTCTCAGTGGCCTTATAGACACACCCCTATTTTGACTGAATAACAATCCATATGATCCTCTAGTCTCCTCTAAAACTAATACCCAGCTAATTGATCTATATTGATGTGCTCTTCGGCCCAGACTTAGAGCAAAGTGTTGTGCCCAATATTATGGCCCCTCTAATACTGGTTCATGATTAAGTCATGATAGAGCTACACCAATATCACCATACCCCATGTAAAATTATTAATTTAGTAAACCATGTCTCGAACCATTCCTATAAGTGTGATATAAGAGAATCATCCACTCTTATTAGGAAACAAGAGGCTATTAACAAGAGCCATCAATATCAATACCTTATAGGGAACTAAAACCTATGCTGGAGGTTATTTGACTCCTAGAAAACTTATTGGAGGCAAATCCAAGTCTTACAAAGTGTCAATGTCAATATACCTATCTACCATCTCTAGATCTATTTTTAACAATAATATCCTCCAAAAAAATTATGCTACCCTCTAACATCTAATAGATTTGTTAACCTGAAATAGGCACTGATAGGTTCATGTGCACATCCTCTAGGGTCATGATGGAATTTCGAGTAGGTGAGTGGAATTTTAAAGGTTTTAAATGTTGAAACTCTACTAGTAATGACAAATAACCATGATCCACTCAAATAAATTGAAGTTCAACTATATATCATAAATCCATTACCTCTAAGAACCCCACAATCTCATATGTCATGATCTTGTGCTAGAATAGTACTTGAGATTACTACTCATGCACCTTATGACTCATAAATTCTCATAAATAACACAAAACAAATATAATAATTATAATCACCTATCTATTTTTATTATAGGTAATCAATTTACCATTTTATTCTAGTTTTGGACTCATAAAATTTCTTCTATTTTAATTTCCCCTTTCTCTAAGACTGTTTACAATTTTTAGAAACCTCATCATTTTCTTTGAAAAATTCATCATTATAGAGATAAAATTCACCACTCCTTAGGGATATCCCACCATTTTTATCCTTGGATATACAACTTCATTGTTTTGTAGGGAGATCCCACCATTTGGTAGGATGACCTCATTGTTTCTATGAGATTCACTATTCTCAAGTCATGTGTGTTTGTTAGGTAATTTCATTGTTTTATTGGTGATACCATTTTTTTATATATGATGCCACCATTTGGCTCATTTTTATTTATTTATGTGATTTTTGATGAAATATGCAATTTTTTTGTTTTGGTGGTTTTCATTTATTTTGGAGATCACACTAATTTCCATGGGATATCACCATTTATGTGGCATTCTTACCATTTATGTTGATGATTTCACTATTTTTTCTTTTTGATAATGGAAAAAATCATTTTCACCTTCTTTTAGGGCATAATAAATGTAATAAATGTGTATTTGGAAAAATAAAAAAGGTACTTACTGATGCCCCACTCCCTGTTGGTTATTGGTATTTTTGAACACACTCCCCAAGATGTCTCTACTATAGGATATTCACCATTTTCTTAATCTCTCTCATGCACAAAAACCAAATATCTAAATTATAATAGTGGAGGGTATAAATGAATAATTTTCACCCCCAAGGGTGAATATATAGTAAAATTTTTGAATTCTTACCCCCATGGGCCCATTTGTGATCCTTCTTCTTCTTAAGAGGCTCATTTTTTCCTCTTTTACTCATTTTTTGAGTCATTTTATTCTATTTACTCTATGTTTTAGCCTATTCTACTAAAGCACGTGTTTATTTATTTTATTTGTGGGCCTAACCATAAGAAAAATTATCTTCTTACATAAAATCATCATGCATCTCCCAAATAATGTTTGGGTAATTATCATTATTCTTGTTGCATTTATTAAAGGAAATAATAACTTTATATTTTCTTTCTTTCTTATTATATTTGTTTGTTTCATTAAATGTTGTTTATTTCCCTTTTATGTTGTCACCTCAACTCCATCCACTATGTTGATAGGGGCATCATCATGATGCTTCTTGTTAAATAGTTCTACTTTAGTCTATCCATTGGTAGATGCCAATATTCCCATCATGGTATTTATCAATGGTGAAATGTTTCCCTTTATTTAAGTGGATTGGGGGTCGGTCCTTACGTATATTATGGGTTGGTCATCATTGTATTTTATATCATTGTGCATATTATCTTAGTGTTATATCAAAATCTAGATGTTAGATGTTTAATCACAAATATTACAATAATATCTCTCCTTGTATATTATCCCCAAACTAAGTCATTGTGTACTTCATCATCATTTCTTAGAATAAACATATACCCTATTAGAGCAAAACTTTTAGACAAATCAACACTCAAACTTACCCTACAAGGAAAACTCATTGAATTAAGTGATCAAATATTCCCTACTAGTGCACATCATTATGAATAAATAAGGAGTACCCTTGTTGGGGACAATTTATTCCATCTCTTTTCAATATCTCATGCATTTATTTCATCTCTTCCTAACCTCATGAGGGGGAATCATGGGTCACTAGCTATTTATTCATCTAATTTTTTTCAATTTCTTCTTAATGAATTTTTCATTATTTGAGAGGATGTTACTATTCCTAGTGTCTTGAAATGCCTTCTCAAACAAGGTGAAAATGTAGACACTCAATTCTCATCAATATCCTATCAAAATTACAAGTCCAAATAACTTTTGTTAATTATGCACAAACTGGACCAGACCATTGAAATGCTCTAATTCATCCACACACATAATGTGATATTCTTAATTCACATAATTATGTCCATATTTAGGGAATTACCATGTATGTAATGATAGACTTCATCTAATCCATTTCTAGTCAAATTTTGACCTATCATATTGAAGTTTTTGATCAATAGTGCATGGAAATTAATGAAACTCTTAGAATTGAAAAAATACTAATCATATTCACTTAGCTAATCAAATCTAATTAAATTCTTAAATGAAAATTCCATGTCAAATTATGAATATATAATTTTGGAAAATAAAAATTAAAAAAATATATAAAAAAAGTGACATCATCATTGCATCATAAGTCATAAAGTCAAAAATACAAGCCATACTTAATAAATGAAACAAATATCTATTTTTTCAACCATGCCTATTAATTGACAAATTATTCCAAAATATTAATTGTAACATTATTTTCATTTGGTCTCCATAGTTGAATTAATCTTGAACCACACATATTGATCTTGAGATGGATGATTGGTATCATTTTATGAAAACTATAAATATAAGGATCTCAATGGGTAATTATCAAGCTTCATTTTACATTGATATAATGCCAAAATAATGATAAAATATTCATCATTTATTCATCCTAATTGATCAAATCCATTGGTGGACAAGAGGAGATGCCATTGAAATGAAAAAATGCATTAAAAAGCATTCCCACTCTACAAGCTAAGCACAATAATTTGCAAAATAGTTATTAGGTGGGGTATTCAAAATAGTTAAAAGTCTCATTTGTCTTCTCTTATTGATTTCCTTGTCTATTATTTATAGCTCACCCTAAGGAGTAAGCATAGATGTTATTTATTGAATTCATTTTGGATTTCAATCTAATAACATTGTATTAGCCCTCTTTATTTCTTGCTCTATAGTTAAAACACCTAAACCCATTAAAACTAAGTTTGAAGTTCACATTAATAGACCCCTTGAAATGGAAAGGTCACAATGAGCCATTGAATAAAGATCAGTGTGCCTAGACCAGGCCGATAGAAACTATTGAGGTCAACATACCCCCATTTCCAAAAAATAGGGACCCATGTATTAAATTGTGTAAATTTGTACCTTAAAATTGAAGATTCACTTGATCAAGGTGTCATTAGACTGATTACACATTATTTTTATTTTGAATATCATCCACACCTGGTTTGGTTAGCATATTTGTTCGTGGTTATATTTTATCCTTATCTAAAGTGCTAACATTAGATCACTATATTTCAGGTTGTAAGTCCAATAAGGTCTACTTGGAATGAAAAATGCTTTGGTTTCATGATTTTAATGTTAAATTGATTCTTTAATAACCATTTGTTTATTAGATTCACATGTGAATAGCTAAACCCCTATTCTAAGTTTCATCTAAGTACTTGATTTGAATTTGGTGGGAACTTTTTATGCGAAAACATTATAAATAATGCAATGGGATTAGTTATTTTTATTTCCTAAGGCCTAGTCATGTTTTTCAACATGAACAAAACTTAGTATAACATTCATTCTTAGTCCATTTTATGTCTCAAGCCCCTCTTTTGGAACTTTCTATTATTCATGTGGTCTAATCTAAAAACAAAGTCCTTGTGTTATGTTTCTAACTATCAAATTTATATTTTAGATACTTTGACCAAGCACTTTCAGGCTTATATTCAAGACTTCTTTATAGACTTATGAAATTAGTCTATTTATGTTGGGACAATTATTTTAGAAATAGTGTTTGAAACAATTTCCTTACAAACTTATTCTATCATGTATTTTACTCGATAACATTGCCCTTCAGCCTCTTTGTACTTACCCTTCAGCATATTTGTTTTGAAATTATTGTTTTTTGCAAGTAACCCTTCAAGATTTTTGTTTTAGATATTTTGTTTGATGCAAAATTCCCTAAACATCTTTCCCATAACAATTTTACCAAAATATATCTTTCAAGTTTTTTGTCAAGGATTCTTGCCCAACCAAATTACCCTTTGGCCTTTTTCAAATTGCCCTTTGCCTTAATACAATTATCCTTAAAATTTTTTTTAGTTTGATTTCCCTTTGACTTATTTAAAAATTATTCTTTAGAATTTTGTCATCAGATATTTTGTGTAATGCAAAAGGCTTGAAACAATGATCCCAAGGGTACATACCCTTTGAGATTTATACAAAGTACCCTTTAGAAGTTTTGCCAAGGACATCTACCATATATAATTCCCTTCCAACCTTTTTAAAATGGTCTTTTTCCCTCCTAAATTACCCTTTTAAATTTTTAAATTTCCCTTCCCCCATGAGAAGCTCCCATTAGGACTTTTATCCTAAGTAAATGCCCTACCAAATAAGAGGTTTTTAGCAGTGAATATTCATTAATTCATGAATATTCCAATTTTTAAATTTTGGTTTTATTTAGGGATATATATTATTTTGGGAGTTATATCACCATCCCTTTATGACATTATCTTTAAAATAGTTTAATTTTCCACCTATATATACCCCTTGATCCTGATATCAAACAACAAAACATTTCTAAACCCTAATTAAACAAACTGAATGACCACACCAAATGACATGGATGAATGAAAACATTGAATGATAGTGATAAATGAAATTATCAAACAATATTTTCAAACCAAGAAAAGAATAAGGAAACTAGGATTTCAAACCTTCAAAGATAAACATTAAATGTACAAACAAAACCTGATATATGTACCTTGGAATAAAGAATTGATGAAGATGTCTTTGGCAACCATATCATGAATCCATTAGATAACTTTAGAGTGCATATGGAAACAAACAAAATAGCCAAAAAAATGGTCCACATCAAAAAATATGAAACCCTAGGTGACATAAAAATTGAACCCATGCAATAGTTCAATCTTTGTCACCAAGGGTTTTATCTTTTTCAATGACCCTTTTTGGCAATCCCATATGCTCTAGATGGTTTCTAGAATGTTTAATCGTAAGGTCCAAATCCTGAGGGCATAAACCTAATACAATAGCTACACTTGCAACTCATTTAAAAAGACCAATCTTACCTACACAAATGGATGGATTCAATAAATAACTTAGCTAGATAGTAGAGCTAAATAGATTGGCTAAGTGGTACAGATAAATAGCTTGACTGAATGGTAAAGATGAATAGCTCAACCAATAACAAATATAGATGGATTTTCCCTTGATAAATCCAAATGTCTTAGTTGGATAGTAAAGCTAGATGGTTTATCTAGTGGTAGAGCCTGATAGCTCTGTCAGTGGGAGAGCCAAGTGACTTTGCCCATAATAGAGCCAAATGGTTTTCAATGATAGAGCTAAACATAGTAGTGAAATTTAGCTCTATTTTAGGTAGAGTTATTTATTTCTACCATGGGAAGATTTATTCATCTCTATCATAGTTAGAGCCATTTATCTCTCTTGTTGGTAGAACTTTTTGACTCTATCAAGAGTAGAACCTAGGTAGAATTGTTTAAATCTATTACAAAGGTTAAATTTCACTAAAAAAGAGATATTAGCTTAGAAATACATTATTTGTCTTGGAAATACCTTGTTTGTAAGTGAAGGTGTATATGTCAAAAATAATGTGTAATCTATTTGGTACCTAAATTTATGTGGCAAAATGTCAATTTGAAAAACATTTTAGACATGTTGATTAACCCAAGATATGAATCAAATTCACCTAAATTAATCTAATGGATTTAGGATATGGCCTCTTAAAATGAACCCTACTACTTTATACACCCTAAATTTGTCAAACAATCACACATATCATGTCATTTCATATTATTTTCATAGAAGACTCCAACTAGAGAATATGAGCTTTGTTCACATTTAGCCATGTCTTTTTTATAGTCATCTCAACCTTGTCACATGCTCTAGACACCTTTTTGTCGATTCCCATTCATTTAAATCCTTTCAAATGGTTATTACACATTAACCAGATTAAGTTTTCTATCTTATTTCAACCCCACTAAGTCTTAGGACTATAGGACAAGAGTACTAGGGTTGGACAACAACACCAGTGACATTAGTGTCTATTTCCAGCAGTCTTTTCCAAAGCCATTATTCCTCTAACGATTAGTTTCCTTTGCTCAATAAGTCTCAAACCCTTTTTTAGCTTCATTCTTAAGTTTCCCAATGTCAGTCAAATATGAATAAATATCCTAAATTCAAAATAATGAGTCTCTTATATAAAATACTACATAAGGAATTTTATATCTAACACTTACTACTTTGGCAATTTAGACTTAATAAAAATTATTTAATAGTATAGCTTAGCATTATGCATCACACATAAAATTGCATGCTTGATCAAGGAAGGGCATAGGTGAAAGTCATTCCTACATCTATTGTGCATGTTGATTATGTGTTTTACCTAAGGGATAACTACATTGGATCTAAGACCCTAGCTTGAGGGTTAATGTAGCCAGTGATCAGGATAGTAGGGGTTATAGATCATGTAATTATTCTTCCCCTAACCTAGTTTTTCACCCTTTTGCTTTTGATTCATTTGTTTTTTACATGTGTGTATATGAATACAAAGTTTTGGAGATTGAAATGTACCTATAGTGAGCTTTGTTAGAATTCAGCCTCTAAAATTTGGTACATAAGCTCACACTGACCTGGCAAACAAAACATAGAAAGATTAGATCCTCATGACAACATCAGTAGATGTGGAAAACAACACTAGTGCCACTCCTATCCAGTTTCAATACTCTTGTCCAATCAAAAGTTGAAGTCCAAATTTAGATTCTAGATAGTCTCACAATCTTGCATCTCAATTTTCATCCCTTGAATCATCCATTTCAACCTATTTTTAGATAAGTGCATTTCTCTTCCTCATGTAAATTACTTGATAAAAGTCTATATTTTACCCTATTAAACTAGATTTTTTCCCTTATTTCAGACACTTATTATTTAGGAAGTAGACACTAGATTCCCAAAAATAATAAAACATTTGGTGAGCCTGACTTACTTTGAGCAAATATAGAAATGCTATGTACCCTTAGGGTTTTTCCTTCATATTTTTTAGAAAAATACAAATTCAATTTTATAATTTTTGTATTAATTTTTGTGCATTAATTCTATTCAAAACTATTTTTAAAATTTAAAATTATTACATAATTTTTAGAAAATTTAAAACCCTAGCTCAAAACCTTAGTTTTACAAACTAGGTCCTCAAACCCTAAGCCTCCTTCCTTGAAAATTTTAGAAAAATATTTTGGAATTTTTACAAATTGTTTACTTTGTTAAAAATAATTTCAATATTTCAATATTAGTAGTTTTCTTGTGCAAAAAATTAAACTTCTAATTTCTAATTTTTGTATAAATTTTGTACATTTATTCTATCAAAAATTATTCTTAGAATTTAAAATTATTGCATAATGTTCAAAAATTCTAAAATCCTATTCTAAAACCCTAGATTTCCAAACTAGGTCCTCAAACCCCAAGTTTTCTTCCCTTACAATTTTTAGAAAAATACTTTGGAATATTTGCAAATTATTTAGATAGTCAAAAGTATTTTTAAAATATCTATGTTTATAGTTATTTTTTCATTTATTTTCTTAATATTGATTTTAAATATTCTCTTTGGTGAAAGAAATAAAATGGCCACTAAGGCACTTCTTCCCTCTCATCCCATAGATCAATTTTTAAAATTTTCTCATAATTATGACAATGAATGGAAAAATTTGCTAAATTGCACATTAGCTAAAAATGTGTAAAATGGCTTCATTCACAATGAAGATAACTATTATTTTTGTAATGAAGATATGATAATATACATGATAGTGATAGTGAAATAAAATTAGATGCATCTTATTCTCTCAAACCTATCTCTTTTACCCACTTCTAAAGAAAATAATTTTGATAAATGGGAAAGGTAATTTTCACCTCATTCTCCTATGCACAATGTACCAAATAAAAACATTAGTCATGCACTTCCAAGTGAACCTCTTATTTGTGATAATTTGCTTCCTTGTGAACTCTCTCTCTCTCTCTCTCTCTCTCTCTCTCTCTCTCTCTCTCTCTCTCTCTCTCTCTCTCTCTCTCTCTCTCTCTCTCTACTTCAATGATCAAATTACAATGATATAAATGTAATATATTTAAATTTCCAATGCATACTTCAAATGATACATCTCATGTTCCTAAATCTACTTTGTCAAAAAAATGTCTAAATGAAAAATATCTTTCTCTTGCTTCTCATGAAAATAATGCATGTATTCCATCCATGGATAAGATACATACACATGATATTCCAATTTCAAATGATACTTTCTTGCATATTATAAAAAAATTAAACTATTCTTTTACACCTCTCCATAACAATGATGGAAGTGATATTGAATATGATAGTGAACATGCAAATGAATTTAAAAATGAGAGTGATTATGAATAATATTACAATGATGACAATGCATGGAACAATGATGATTATTATGCACATATTGCAGAATAATATGCATCTCATATTTCTAACTCTTCTCTCACTCCCCCCTCTCAAACGTAATGCACTTCTAAATTTTGCTTCTACTTCTATGCATGATTTTATTTCAAATAATGTGCATGTTCATGAAAATATCACATCTTCTACTCAATTATAATGTGATGTACTAAAACATAAACATAATAATGAATCTCCTAATCCACCCCTCACTACAATAGAACCCAGTTCTCGCTTTTCACCTAAAGATAATGGTAGCCCACATCCCTCCAGTAAGGTCTAAGTTACCAAAACTCCTAAGGTTCATGTGAGCACATCCCCTCTTTATGATCCAATTGTTAAATTTAACATTCCCATGGTTAAAAATAACAATTAAATTCAATGATTCAATGAACCACTTCAAGATGCTAATGTACCATCCTGGGAGATTCTCTCTTTGATGCATGTAGTTGGTGAATTGCAACACCAAGTACATCTACTTACCTTGAAAAACAAGGCTTATAAGTATTTTATGGATTCTAATAATCTACATGGTAACCCAATTCTGAAGACATTCATAAAAGATTTATTACTTAAGCATTTCTAGATACCATCATTGCCTCACTTTGATGGAACTGGAGATCCATTTATACACCTTCAAGCCTTTTAAAAGGATTTACCATCTCATACAAGTCCTTTGATTCTACTCAAGTTATTTGAGTAGACATTAGTGTGGGAATCATAGATTTGGTTCTTTCATCTACTCCATATTTTCTCTTTATACACTTATGATGACTTAGAGGAGGCATTTCTCAAACATTACATAGCAAATATGGGCCCTCAAGTTGCATATGAGAAACTTTCAACTTTACATTAGAATACTTTAGAGCCAGTTAGTGATTATATATTATGATTCAATAATCACATGTTAATATTGATATATAAACCAATATATTTAGAGATTCAACATATCATTATTAAAGGGACTCACCAGCCTCTCCTCAAACATCTACTATATCAGATAGAGTCTTCTTTTAGGCACTTATGCTATACAGTTTTAGATTTGGAAAAGATTTTGGGATTGATTGAGGTAGATTCAGTTGATCAAATTACTCTATATTTCATATTAGTTTCTACATCTATAGCTCCTAATACACAACATCCACCATGTCCTAAATAAGGTAAGAGACCACAACCATAAAAGTAACTAGTTAAGAATAGAGAGCTAGTCTTTAGAGTATAACCTATAGTATGCACTATAAAGAATAACATCAAGGCACCATGATAGTTTGATTCAGAGCAACATAGCCCATTTGTCATATTATCAAAACTATTAGATAATAGGTTAATCAAATTTCCTTTTACTCATTAATGAGATCTGCATCTCCTATAGAAATAGCCACATCAAACCTTTTGCCACTATCATCATATTCATGGACACAAAGATATTGATTGTTATGGACTCAAGGATTTCATTAATATATGTATTGATAATGGCATCATAGCATTTACATAGGTGGCATCGATATCTCATCCACCATGGAACCATACACCTCATACATCTATGACTGAGTCTTCCCAATACATTTCTTCACAAAAATCATTGATCACTCATCATGAGAGTAATGCAGGTTCTAGGACAGAGCCTCATAAGAGATCTCATATTCCACCTATTTAGAAGGTTTGGAAACCAATACAGTGAGAGGAACCTACATATGGCAATGTAGTCTAAGGAGTACATAGTGTAGTTCCATATACATATCAAGTAGAGTTACAAGCACCATAATAGAGTACTACTCATGAGAAATATTCACTATGGCTAGATTTTGGGTCTTATCTCACATAGAAATCCATATGATTAAAATTAAATGAACCCACATCACAAATTACTTCTCATGAGAAATATACACTATGGCTAGATTTTTTGGGTCTTGTCTCACACAACAATCCATTATGGTTGAGATTAAATGAGCCCACATCATAGGTTTTAGTTCCATCTTGATCTATGGATCAATCATACACATCAAAATAAAGTCCATAGGGTATATGATTATAGATATATGAGCCTTCTTCATAGCACATAATTCTAGTTCCACATCTAATAAAGCTACATTTTGTAAAATCTCCACGTCTAGCTATAGTTCGTACATAGCAAATGGTATCCATTATAGAGTATATTCCTACATAGAATGAATAGTATAGAAAATTGTTCAATTAGATAATAGGGTTTAGATAGTGATACAACATAGAGTGAAATGGCACACATTCATACAAGTTTTTAGTTCATAAACTTCACTTAGCATGGTAATGATAGAGCTAAAGTTTTATCTAGCCTTTATATACTTATGCCACTCTTGGGGAATTATTATGCATAACATGCTATCTTACATCCCCATATAATAATAAACTAACATTCCAACTCTCAATAACTATCCATAGCTAAAAACTAGTTTATCAAAAATCTAGATCTTACAAAATCCTATTTTACCAGCATTAAGCCAACTTAACCTATCCAAACATTTTCCCAATATCAAACTAGCTCAATTTATCCCAATTACAAAAACCAACATGACTTTTGCTCACATATCATCACAAACTAAATAAGTTTCTTTACTTACATATAATTCAAAATCAAAAGCTAGCAAAACACTTATCAATTAAACAATCAAATTACATATCCCAAATATAACTTTTCCAAACATATACAACCTCAACATCAATACTAAATCAACTAATTCTAAAATAACCATATGAAATGAATATAACAATATATTTCAAATCCCATAACATAGTGCACATGAGTCAAAATCAAACCAACATCGATATTATATAACCAAGTTCTCAAATACATATACACCATATCAAGATACAATCAATCATGAATGGGCATCATGACTTCACTCTTAGTCTCACTCTTTCATCTAGTACTAGTACCATAGTCTATCCTAGCACTCAATGACCCCGTACCTCCTTGATCTCTTGAATGCCTCTGACATTGACTATCTCACTCTAACAACTGACCATGCTCCTCACACAAGTCTGCATATCACCTCTATAGATCAGTGTACTCATCCATAATTTACATACTTATCCATAATTATGTGGAGGAATCTTATGCCTATCTTTCTTATCTCTCAGCTCATCTCTGTCTCTCTCTCTCACTACCTTAACATATGTAGTTGTAGCTATAACAACCCTATCAAACAAATGAACATAAATTCCAACTATAACCATCACTCACTCTATCAAACCTTCCTCCATAGCATCATCAATAACATGCCATCTGATCTCTTAAAGTGTAGACTCAATCATGGTCTCCCAAAACCCATCATCTTCACCTCCTCCACAATAGGTGCTTCATCTTGAGCACCTCCCACTCTACCTTCATGTAAAAGCAAAACACTACGTTAGACATACATTTTCAAAAATAAGCTAAAACATAGATAAACTTGAACAACAAATTCAAATATAATAAATTCTTACCTCTCATCATCTAGATTAGAGTAGGGTCCTGATACTAAGGGGCATCCCCTCCATTAAGATGATATAATGGAGCCCACCGATGTCTATCCCACCATGTGGTATATGAATTTATGCATCCAACATCATATACATTAGGAATATCTATATCTACATCTCATGTATCTAAAGGTAATGGTGATAACTCAACCTCATTATGCCTCCCATAAACTCCTAATCTCATTGGTGCCATGCACTCCTCAACCATACCCATGCTATTGGGGGCACATCATGTGGTACCCCAAATTATCTAGTCATGTGATCATACTAAAAGTGCTCATACAATTAAACCCAATCATAAAGTAACCAACAACTGACCCTGATGTACTAAACTACATTCCATCCTTGGGCCACCCAAGGAATCATTTATAGGGCTTCCATATGATATCCTAAGACATCAATCTATTTAAAACTCATTTATAGTGATATATCCCAGGAGACCAAATAGATAATGTACTTTTCCACCACTCCCATATGGCTATGGAGGTGCTCACCTCTCCCTTGGCAATCCTATCAACCACACAACTACTATATGCTTATACATCTAATAATGCAATAAGGTAGATACACTCACACCACCACTAAATGCCTCTTGAGTAAACTAGTAAATATCCCTATATAAGTGGGAAAGCATAGTCCTACCCCATGAGAAAACATTACCATACACCTCTATACTACAAACGATCCTATGCATATTGTATGAAATTGATAGCACACTCCTATCTACAAAAATAAATGAAGCTAACAACATGGCCAACCACTTTTGTAGGTGTGGAACACTTAATTACACAATAAATGATAATAATAAATCACTATAACTACCTCTCTTATGTATTCCTGAAGGCATTGAAACAAAATATAGGGATAAAAAATCAAAAACATCCGCACCCATGCCATCCTAAAATGTCACCCAATGTCTAGTAACTGGTAAGTGTAGAATATGATACACATCCTCAAGAATAATAATCATCTTCTTAGTAAGAAGCCAAAAAGTACATGTATCTACATTTCACCTCTCACATAATAAAGTAATTAGATACCTATCCCACTACACAAGGCATAGGTGACACACATGACCCAACCCTACTTTATCCATCATAACCCTTTCATCAGCTAATAAAGGCAACAATCTTAGTGTCGCCATCACCTAGCCTCTATATAACTCCCTCATTCATATATTGACCTATAAAAACACTATAAAATTGAATATATATTAGTCAACCATGACAAATAAATATCCAAGAAAAATTACAACTAAACTAAGCATCAACCCAAAAAATCTAGCCTCTAAGACAACATTGAGTACTAGACAACCTCATTAGACAGGAGCACTATAACCTAGACAACAATGTTGGACCCTAGATAATAACATTAGAGAAGGGATGGGAGTACTGGAAATAGTTAAAAATTTCCTAGGATACTTAAAATACCTCAAAAACATAAAAAGTAGGCCAAAAGTCACACATTCAACTATTTACTAGGGTAACTTCCCCACCAGTCTCCACCTAGGCTACCAACTACTCAAAATGGGTCATGGCAGGTGCTTATCTCCTTGTCATATCTGTTACTCTAGAGCTCAAAATCTCAACCTAGTCAAAGCACAAATGAATCATGAATCAATCCAATTCTTCTATATCAAAAAACTTTCTCATTCAAAAAAAATACCATTTTTCTTATAACTTTAACCCTGTAGCTCTATTTTACAAACCATTTTGTTCCATATAATCCAAATAATGATACCTTCAATGTCACACAAGCCTCATTCTCTTACTACATCATCTACCTATTATGACACATACATCTCTATACCAATTTTTTACCCAGACATATAATTTGGTCCTAACCAATCAAAGACTAATTCAATTATCAAAGCAATTTAGCCTAACCAATCAAAAGCTCATTTAAATTTTAGAAAAACTCTATCTAATTAATCAATAATCTTCTTAATCAATTCAAACAATACCAATTGCTTATATCATCATGTCACTAGTCATCAATTTTGGGCTCAACCTCCTCTATCATAGATCTTGTCCCTTTCCCCAAAAGGGGGGCATCATTCCTAATATTCATATTCCTACACTTATCTAGCATGCCTATCCACTCTCATAGATGGATACAACATGATTCTTACACATCAGCAATTAGATTATCATATTCAACTCAGATCAATTAAAATATATAGTGATTCAGACTACATAGGTCACTCAACATGTTTTTTTACACCTCTAGTATTTAGATTATCAGATCCGACTTAGATTGGTTGAAATATATAATGATTTAGATTACATAGGTCATTCAACATTATTCAAGACATTCAGAGGGATATATATTTATTTTATATATATAGTGGTTTAGATCATATGGATCCATAGTGATTTTAGTTTATAGATACAATAATTTTGATACAGATTCAAACTAGATACCAAATTTAGGGGCATGTACATTACTACACATCTCATACATATAAATTCATATAGTACAACATAGTTATAGGACCAAATAGTAGATTATAGGCATAGTCTAGAGCACAATGTTTTGATCTCCAATTTTTCACATGGGGCATGACACAATAGGTCGTATCACATGTGGTTATATAGATTACTAGACTATACATACACATCACTCACATCCTAGATTTGGGGGTATGACATAGATGTTCATGTTATTAATAATCCAAGATTATACAAATTTGAATGGTAGAGATATGCCATTATCTTCTTACACATTTAATAGAATCTAGATATAGGGGTCATCATGGATAGCATGATGGATATCAATTTTAGTTTTAGATAAGGTAGTTGATACAACTTCCAGATCAAAATCCATGTTTCAGACACTAATGATTAGGGGCAATGTGCATGACCCATTTGTTTTCTTTCTTTTCAAGTTCAACATTACCCAAGCATTCTTAAAAGTTGTGTGCCTTAATCCATATATAGGTGGTTGAAATAATTTTGGGTTGGACTTTATAAAAGCCTAACCTCCTGAGTTCCTAAGTTCCTACGTAGTTTTCATCTAATCTTAGTGCACCAATTTTAGAGTGGCCAAGAGTGGCCTAGTTTCCAACATACATTCAATTATCCATACCAACATTGTTAGATCACAATACATTCATGGGATTTAGGATCCATCTCATATGACACACATTCTATATTACATGATTTTATGTGGGATAGAGGGTAGACATTAGTTTTAGACCTTTGAGCATTTCTCAATCTAGTCAAATTCAACACAAGGGGAAAGCATTGTCCTCCTTCTCCATGTTATGTAAATTCTACTTCCAAGTTCAGTATAAGGGTCATCCATTTAAGGTATTCCTTCCTTATTCAAGCATTATTCATCTCTCCATCCTCTTCCCTAGCTAAGAAGTGAGTTGGATTCTTTTTTAGCACACTTATCTCCATGTAGGTAGGTTCAGGTACACATTCTATTTTCTTTATTTTAGTCTAGTAATTAATTTCATTACATCACTAGATTAAAAGGGGGGAAATGTGTACACCCTAAATTGGTCAAGAAACAACATATATCACATATTTTCATAGTCCTTTCATAGGATACTCCAACTAGAGAAAATGAACTTTGTTCACATTTAGCCATGTCTTTCATTTTAGTCATTTTGGCCTTATTACAAGCTCTAGACACCTTTTTTCCTATTATTAGTCATCTGAATCCTTTCAAATAGTCATTCCACCTTAGATAGGTTAGGTTTTTTATCTTCTTTCCATTCCCCTAGGTCCCAAGACTATAAATCAAGAGTGAAGGGGTTTGACAATAGTGTCGGTGCCACTAGTGTCCATTTCCAATGCTCTTGTTCAAAGCCATTTTTTCATCTAACAGTTAGTTTCCTTTGCTTAATATGTCCTATTTCATTTCTTAGGTTCATCCTTAAGTTTTCTAATGTTGGATAAATATGAATAAAGCTCCCAAATTTGAAATAAAGAGTCTTTTATATAAAGGACTATACAAGACATTTTATATCTAGCACTTACTACTTTGGCATATTAGACTTAATAAAAGTCAATCAATAGTATAGCTCAACATTATACATGACACATATAATTTCATGCATGATCATGGAAGGTCCTAGGTGAAATTAATTCTTGCATATATCATGCACATTAATTATGCATGTTTCCTAAGGGATAACTACATTGGATCTTAGGCCCTAGATTGAGGATTAATGTAGGAAAAGATCATGAAAATAGGGGTTATATATCATATAAGCATTATTCTACCAACCTGTTTTCCCCCCTTTTTCTTTTGATGCATTTTTGGTTGCATGTGTGTAGATGAATACAGGGTTTTGGAGATTGAAATAGACCTATAGTGAGTTTTATTGACTTCTAGCCTTTAAAATTTGGCACATATGCTCAAACTAACCTATCAAATAAAACCCATAAATATTAGATCCTTAGTATAACATCAATAGAGGTAGATAATAGTCTGGTGCCACTCCTGTCTAGTTTTGATGCTCTTATCCAATCAAAAAATAAAGTCTAGATTCAGATTCTAGATAGTGTCCAAGTCCTACATCTCAGTTTCTAGCCCCTAAATCATTTGTTTCAACCTATTTTTATATAAGTTCATTTCTCTTCCTCATGTAAATTACTTGATAAAAATATATATTTTACCCTATTAAAATAGATTTTTCCCCTGATTCCATACCCTTATTATTTAAGAAATACATACTAGATTCCCAGAAATAATAAAACAACTACCAATTGACTCTTTGTGGGGATTGTTTCGACCATTTTATCCAAAAAATTTCCCTTGACACCAAAAGGACCAAAACATTTCCCTTGATGCCAAAAGTCTCAAAACATTTCCCTTGATGCCAAAAGGCCTGAAATAATTTACTCAAGATAATTTTCTTGACACATTGATTTTATCAGGGATTTATATGCCACAGTCATTTTAATATGTTTTAAACTTAGCCTTATACTTTGGATTTAAGTCTTATTTATCAATACAAAACAATAATATTAATCTAAGGCTTTAGCTTAAGTCCTTATTACTCTCATGTCCTAACTTCAACATTTATTATTATTTATAAGAACTAATCTCGCTTGGATTAGTGGACATGTTTTTGGGATGATCATGGCTTCACCCCCTTCCAATTTCACTAAAAATTATTACTAGTGTTGAAGGATTAATGAAATATCATTTGGGAATAATCATGTTTAATTTTTAAGCTAGTATTTATTTGCCATTGGTTCAAGATTAATTATATCTATGTTTAATCCATGCCTAATTTTTTAACCTAGGTCCCCTTTTAAATTGAATTTAAACTTACATGGGAACAATTATCAAACCATGGACTTATTTTAATTTTTATCCTAAGGCTTGGTCAGGTTTTTCAACACAACCAAACCTTAAGCTAAAAATACTAGCTTGGTCTAAATACTTGCATGATCCCTTTGTTATAAGGCTTAGCCTAAAGTATTATCTTAAGGATGATCACACTTATTAATATGATAAAAAAAAATTAGGAAAATACTTTATAATATGTCTTTATTATATGCATGGTCCTTTTGTTATAAATTAGACTAAAATCTTAGTCCTAAAGTCTCATTCATTTTTATTAACATAAACAATACATTAGTCTTAATATTTTGTCCTAATTTCCTTATATTTCTAAGTCCTAACTTAAAAATTCCACATTTTTATAGGATCAACAAACTACATTTAATCTAGTGAAGTTAATCAGATTGTGCAAGATGGGCCTGATGAGCCAAGGATTCTAATCGGTGAAACCAATCTCACTCGACTACCTTGATCACAATCAATGACTTGCATGTAATTATATAGGGATGATTAAATGAAGCAAAATTGATGTTTAAAAGTCAAGGTATGGTCCCCAACTTATATCTTTACCAAGTTTCAGATGATCAATAATACACATTACAATGTACACATATGACCAATAGAGCATAACAATCTAAGACTTTAACAGAGTCATATTTAATTTTGAGAACTTTCCAATATTTAAGGGCACATGTTTATTCACCCAATTAAGATCTAACTATGTAAGGCAAGCCAAAAATTTTCAATGAATCCCTAAGTTAACATATGACTACCACATGGTGAAATCATGTTAAAAAAACTCAACTAATAGGGTATAGAGATTAGGAGGCCTACAAGACTACCAAGTAGCACAACCTCAAGGCTAAATACATATTGTAGCCAATGGCATTCAAATCTCAGGATCGAGATCAATGAGCAACATTGATCCATATAGAATAATATGTTGGTGAAAAATAAAAGTAGATTTTCAAAGGGTAATGATCATGTTTTTAAACATTAATAAATAATTTTACCATGAAAGTGTCATAGGGATGCCATGCAGCTACCAAGATGACACCATGTAAGTAGATAAACAATAAGAACTGAAGATCTAGAGGACCCATAAAATGAAAAATAGAAATGCATGATCTAAGTCATAATGTTCACTTAAGTTAAAAAGTTTCCACCATTTGAGCACTATGAAATTTGTAGGCAAGCATTAGTTTGATCCTTTATTCATCATAATTAAGTACAAAGAGTTGAATTGTCACCTATATGAAAATGATTCAACCCATAATAAGCTAATGGTTTCTAAATTTAGATGAAACAAGAATTTTAATATTTGTATAGACATGTGTAATTTGTAAGAGCATGTTGTCTATAAGTTAGTCCTTTTGAAAAATCATTTGTTCTATAACATAACAAAAGGACACCTATCTTATACACTTATACAAATGTAATTGGATGAGATTGACTGACGTGATTCCTTGTATCTTATAAAAGGAGCATTGCTAATTGTTAAAATGGAGGGAGTTATTAGAACCAAATTCATTTGTAAACTAGAAACAGTTAATATAAGCATGGAGTTCTACAAATATTGTCTAGTATTTTCTTGTTTGAAGTGTTATATGGTTTCTCTCTCACTTGTTCTGATTTCTAGATTTGAATGGTTCTTATGAAATATTGGTGTGCACCTTTTAATTTTAGACTTGTTAACTTGTGTTAATGCTGGGTTGACTAAGATTTCTCTAGTTCATTTCATTTTCTTACTCTTCTTGTATTTGGGCTAATTTTGTTTGCTTTCAGGGGTAAATCTTTAAAGTGAACCAAGTTCTAATTTGTATTATTTCCACCTTCCTTAAGAGTTTACCTGGTGTGTGATAGGATTTGTGATTATGTTTTTTCATGTTACACATTTGGTTAAGTGCATGTCTAGATGAAATCTAAACTTTATTATGATGTTTGGAATGAAGATCAACAACATTGATTTCTACCCTGCCCTTCTTTTTGCTTCTTTTTTAATGAGATCACCTTAGTTTAATTGTCATAATAAATATCCATCCTAAATTAGTTATTAGACTAGTTATTGATCATATTTGACTATTCTTAGCATAATATACAATATATTTTACATAGATCTACTATTTGGCCATGGTGGCTCCCAACCATCAATTTTTTATAAATATTATGAAATAATAACTTATTATACCTCTATTCCACCAATAGATAATAATATTATCACAACCTATAACTCATGCATTGAATTCATATAACTATAAAATGGGAATTGTTTTTTAAACACTCTGGGCACCTATTGGACATATTTAGGCATCAACACATAAAGCTTCACTAGCACTAGAAGGAGGGCCTTAGTTAGATCTTTGTGAATTTGATGAATCTTTGCTAATTTTGGTGTGTTTTGATCAAAGATTAGTGTATTATTTACATATTTGTGTTCTGTTTATCATAATTATGTGAATATCATCAATATTTATGGTTTTAGACTAGTCTTTGTGCTTCCTTTAGACAAAGATCAATACTATTTGAAAATATATGCATATCCATGTAAAGGTAGTTCATGCTTTTTGTATTCCCCATGTTTAAGGTTAGTAATTGCAATTTTGTACAAATATTGACTAGTTCTTTGAAAATTTGAGTTCATTCAAGCTTAAATGTGTAAACATACCTTTCATTCATCAATCTAGATGTATCTTTGAGCTTATTTAGTTAAGTATAGTCTTGATTTACATGTATTTGTGCAAAATTGTCTTAACATGAAATATTAATAATTTTAATTTGCAAAGATTATTTTGATGCATCATATTTTAAATAAGTTTCAAATTCACAAGTTAGAATTTCCTAATACAAGGCTTAAGTGAGCAAAATTCCCAAAGTCTCAAACACTTCAATAGATCAAGGTACTCATGTGTTTAAGGTAAGGCTTGGTTAGGTGGTTCTTTATTCAATTTTATAGGTATAGTATATTATTTTCCAAGAAATATTGAAAGGTATTTGGCTTCTTTCAACCCTAATGATGTTTTCATAGTTGAAGAACATGTTAAAATCTTTAAAGCTACTTTGAGACTCCTAAACGTTATTCATGAAGATGTAGCACGTAGATTGTTCCTATTTACTTTCAAAGACGTTGTATACAAATGGTTACTTAACCTTATAGAGGATGGCATAGCTAGCTAGGATGATTTTAACATAATATTTATTGATCAATTTATCAAAATCATTAGTCCCTATGTCTTGTATCAACAAATCACCATAATTCAAATGGGCATTAATAAAACCATCAAAGCCTATAATGTTTAGCTCCAAATTTTTTTTAATAGAACCATATCCCCTTTTAGACACAATGAAACTTTAGCCTTAAACATTTTTAAGGATGCTATAGATCCCATGACATTCATATTCGTGAGGTCTCTTCTAGTCATAAACACATTAACCTAGGCCTTCTCTTAATCCATGATCGTTACTGACCAAATGTATCCCCAAGTTTAAATGACATATTTCATGCCTAATGTCAATTCAAATTAGCCCATCATAAATGTCAATCCTAGTATACCTACTTTAACACTAGTTCAAAACCAATTACCTTTAAGTCATACATATCATAGCTAAAACGTATAATTCCTAAATGGCACTACAAGTGGATCCCATCCACAAAATTATGTATCTCTAATGTCCATAACTACTATTAAGTCTCCAATTCTTGAGCCTAAGACACCAAAAAATTCAAATGACTTGATATTAAAAATGTTCAAAAAATTGAGCACTAACTTTCTTCAGTTGTAAAAACAAGAAGGAAATATAAGGGAAGTCTCTAACAAAAACTAGGGTTATCAAAGTTTTAATAGGCCTCCAAATAGGGCTCATGATAATAACAATAATGGATCATATAAAATTTTACAAAAGAGTTTCTATGATATAGATTTGGCTGATCATTGCAATATTGTTAAAGCATCTCAAGGTAAAAGGCATAAACTTAAATTATGCCTAACCAAGACAATATTATGGGGACATTTATCATTGCAAGTATATCTTAAAGTTTTATGATAGAGGATTTTGATTTTTCATTTGAAGATGAGGATGAGCCAATTGAATAAGTTACATCTGAGATGACTCATATTCATAAAGATGTAAAAGAGATTACAATTAAATACCATCAAGACATCATCATTAGAACATTTACAAATGAATAAGAAAGTTGATAGAAATGGATATAGATCAAGTACAAGATGATCATTCTTTAGAAGGTAGCTAAAAAAATAACCCACATAGATATATTTTTGAAGTGGAGAATACCCTTTAAGAAGACGGTCACTGGAAAAAGTCATACCATGATTTCTTAAATGCAAATAAAGAGCTAGAGATGGTAGATGATTGAATAAAATAACACATGGATGCTTCATCTGAGGATTTCACCAATTATCTAGAGTTCCCAAAAAATTATAATGTTTTAGAGGTCTTAAACCAAGATAAGTTGGATCTTAATTAGATAGAAAAGCTACCTTTCTTCACCGAGGATGAAGATGAAGTAGGTGAAATAGATTAGTAATTGTCATATGACTTCATCAAGAGGTTAGGAATATGGGACCAATAGGCTTCTAATGATGAGATCCTAGATGAACATCATTTGGTTGATCAAGATGAAGAAGCCTTTTGGGATGACTTGGAAGACTTTTGTGAAAATTTTGGTAGTCTATTTCTACCTCAAAAATAACCTAATGAAGACATCAGTCTAAGGATGTTATCCAAGCTACCATTATTGGGTGAAGATGATATAAGCCACCATCTATCTATAGATGAATTAGAATTAGCAATCTTGATACAAAGTAGAATAATTTGGGAGGAAGATGATTGGGTCTTAGATTCATATCTTTGATCCATGCATATGAGAATGATGATAAGAGACCAAGCTACATCCCCTATAAGACACAATCATACAAGTGTTCCTATCCACAAGAAGAGGCTGGTAAATGGAATTAATCACTCTTTAAGGTTCTATATTAGACTAAATAATTTTCCATTTGATCCTAGAGATATGTACTTTATGTAGATAATGTAGGGAATAGTTTAGTTTCTTTCATGTTCTTTATTTCTTGTTTTTTTCTTTCTTATCCCATGTTTGTATATAGTGCCTATTTGTATTTGTTTTTTTCCTCTTTATTTGTTCCTTACTTTTAAATAATTCCTTTTGGACAATTCTTAGCTCATGTTTTATCTAGTTACTCAAGAAACTTCACAGTGCAAAAATGTAGGTATGCCTTCTCAACATTGGTTGATCATGGACTATTGAAATATGATTTTGATGTTGTAGTTTAGAGAAGATAGAAAAAGCTGATAGATAAATTAATTATTCCTTGATATTTTAAACCTTGTTCTTATCTAAGCTTTATTTTAAGAAGGATTGCACATGTAGGATGAAAGCTTAAAATATTAGGACACATTCATGCTTTCACTTAAAAAACAATAATTGTCTAGGATAAAGTTTAAAGCCAAGATGATTGTCTAAAAATCAAACACTTGACCAAATCCTTAAACATGGCTAACCTAGTTCCCAACCTTTGCTATAAATTCAAATGGACTTGAAAAAATTCAATAATAATATCTTTATTACAAAATTCAAAGAGATTTCTAGGCAAAGGTGATTTTGGTAATCTAAACTAGCACTATGGACACCTACTTGGTATTGGATCAAGGTCTTAAGTAGAGCCAAAGGCATCTCTATCAGGGCTATGGATGACTAGCTAGTAGTAGAGTAATACACAAGCCTTCTATGAGTTAAATCATGGTTATTAATGAATACTCAAACATGATAAAAGTCAATGTTAATGATTAATGCCATGAACCTAGAATTTGTTCTCTAAATCCTCTAATAATCAGTAACTAGAATCAAATCACACAAATAACATGACTCACGTTTGATGTTTAATCCTAATTCTACATGTGTAATATTTGTTCTAACCATGAACTGATCTTAATAATATTACCTTATCAAATAGAATAAGTATCTTAATTATTAGTCTAAACCAAAGTCTTTGAATTATAACATATTGCTATGTTTCCCCCAGAAGTCTCCATTTGTTTATTTCAACATACCTCCATTTACAAAAAATGGTGACCCATGTGTCAAATTGTGTAAATTTTTACCTTGAAACTAAAGATTCACTTTATCAGGGTGTCATTCATATGATTGCACATTATTTTTATTTTGAAGATCATCCACACATAGTTTGGTTAACATATTTGTTCATGGTCCTATTTTGTCTTTATCTAAAGTGCTAATATTAGATCTTTATGTTTTAGGTTCTAGGTCTAATAAGGCCTACTTGGAATGAAAAATGCTTAGGTTTCATGATTTTAATGTTAACTTGATTCTTTATTAAACTTTAGTTTGTTAGATTCATATTTGAATAGCTAAACCCTTTATCTACGTTTAAACTAAGTACTTGATTTAAATTTGGTGGGAACTTTTTATGTGGAAACATTTTAAATAATGTTATGATCTTCGTTTATTTATATTTCCTAAGGTTTAGTCATGTTTTTCAACATGACCAAACCTTATTCTAACATTCATGCTTAGTCGCTTTTATGTCTTGAGCCCCCATTTTGGACCTTTCTATTATTCATGTGGTCTAATATAAACACAAAGTCCTTGTGTTATGCTTCTAATTATCAGGTTTATATTTTGGATACTTTATTTGAGAACATTTGAGCTTTTGTTTATAAATTTTATTAGGACTTATGTAATTGGTCTATCTATGTCAGGACAATTATTTCATATATTTTTCCAGAAGCAATTTTCCCATGAACTTATCTATCAGACATTTTACCCGATATAATTTCCATTTAGCTTCTTTGCACTTACCCTTCAACATATTTTTTTTGGACTTATTATTTTTTCTAAGTGACCCTTCATGATTTTTGTTTTGCACATTTTTTTTGATGCAAAAGGCCTAAAACATATTTCTCATAACAATTTTACTGAAACCTATCTTTTGAGTTTTTTGTCAAGGCTTCTTGCCCAACCAAATTTCCCTTCAACATTTTTATAATTTCCCTTTTCCTTAATATAATTATCATTCAAACTTTTTGTTTAGGCTAATTTCCCTTTAGATTATTTAAAAATCACCCTTCAAGACTTTTGTGAAGGGCACACAACCTTTGTGTTTTTTATAATGACCCTTCAATATTTTAAACATATCATTCAGGTTTTCTAAGAAGGACCCTTCAAAATATTGTCATCAAAAATTTTGTTTGATATAAAAGGATTAATATAATGATCCCAAGGGCACATACCCTTTAGGAATGTTGATGCGGGTTTTATGCACACCACAGTTGAATGAGGTAGCCTCTAATGTTTTAAGATCTCAATGGAGGTAACTCAACTCCAAGGCATGAGTTGTAAGTATGTAGTTTATTTCAAGGTATTGATGGAATAGAGGTAAATCATGTAGGTTGTTGACAAGGTTTTTTAGATGGAGGTGTGGAATATAAAATAGTGTATTTCTAAATGAGTTGGATGGGTTACTAGATTCTAACCTAGGGTGGTTAAGTTTTTTATAACAAAACATAAAAAGAAGGTAAAGTAGGGTAGAAAAAAAGTTTCTATGGATCTTGGAAATTAATTCCCTAGTTGGTTTCTAGATAGATTGTGCTTTCTTAAAACCAATGCCTATTACTCAAAGAAATAGCATACATTCAGTCAAGCATAACTAATAATTTTAAGGAAACATAAATGCAAGAATTTCACTAGCCTCAGATAAAAGTTACTTCCTTCAGGGTAGTTTTTTCACACAATTTAAATTTAAGATTATTGCTAAATATTAATGAATTATCTGAGGCAACTATAACACACACAAAAAACTACACCAAGTAAACACTAGTACACTTTCCAAAAATATGATTCAATCTACCTTGACCAATTCAATCAATACATTCACCAATATTGAATAGATATTGGACATCTAAGATTAGCATATTAATTGAAGAAATCAAGAATCTATTCATAGTTTTAGCACACTAAAGATATATTGAAACAAAAAACCATGGAAATAATAACTAATAACATAAAATTGGAAAGAAAATACTTAAAACACTTTGCTTGATGATCAAAATGGGTTTATTGCTCTGTATTCCAAAATTTTCTAACCTAAGAAATAAAGTATGGGTATAATTATATTTATAGACCTTGGGGAAGGGGTCACCTTGTCCTCCAAGTCTATGTATGATGATTACATGTGGAAGTTAGAACACGTAGTTCTAACTATGGTCTAAATCCATATAATAAAAAAGCTTTAAAAAACTATAAATAGCTAAATTGAATTTTACAAATAATATGTAGTGTGTGCATGTATACAAATATAAATTCAATTTTAGAATGATTCACTCTAATATCAAGGAAAATCTAAGTATATGTATTGATAAAAAAATGTATATGCATAACATTTTAGCCTATCAATGTTGAGTTGTTCAAATTAATGCATGTGCTTTAGTAGGCATGGAAGTGGAAGCAACAATTGAAGATATAACAACACTGCCAGAAGCCTACTCCTTCTTTCCCTCATTATCCTCATATACTTTATGCCATGCATCATGCTATTGTTAGGTAATGTCTAAGTTAATTAATGATGGTTTGTGAAGTCTCTTAGTCTATCCAAGGAGTCTCACATGTTTGTCCTTGGTTATCTATAATTTATTTTAAGGATATCAACCTTAGTTACCTTCCTCCAAGCCTTTCTTAACTTAAATTTTATTTATTTAATCACCAAACCTTGTATACTCTATTTAAATTTATATATAGCCTCTTAAATAATTTTTTGAAAATTAATTCTACTAATCAATTTACTAGTAGAATCTCTTGCCTTGGAAAATTTAACTCATCTAAAATTTGGAGGCGCTGAACCTCATGTACTTGATATTTTTGGATCAAATCCCCAACTACTTACAACTAGTCCTTCACCTCCTCTTGCTAGATGACAACAAGATTTAAGGCATTATATGCCTCAAGCATTGTCATTAAATCAACATGTTTATATAAAGAGTTGCCTATATATAAAACTAGCATGTTGAGTTTGGCAGTATCTTCAATTGATAAGTTGCATAGTTGACTTTACTAGTTCACATCAGAAGCCATCTCAACCTTCATAAATTCCATGACCTACAAGGAGATGTAACATTTTGATGTAACCCCTTGAACCTCATGTTTGATACTCGTAGGAATATGCATTATCTTAGATTGATCCCTAAGATTCTCAATTTGTGTCTGTAAGTCTTACCCCTCTTCCAAATTATATTAAGCTAACTTAGTTTCTTGTTATTTGGTCTCTAAATATTTAAAATTGCCTTGATTATTTCAAGATCAATGATGATTCTATCCCTTGTAATAATATGTCCTTAGAGTTTTGCCTTAGTGATACCAAATAAAATTTTCTTTAGATTTAAATAAATCCTAAACTTCATGAACCTTTCAAATATGGACCATAGGTGACTTATGTGATCTTTCATATTCTTTTAAAACACTTTGAGATCATCCATATAGATGATTATACATTTTATTATTATCCCTTGAAGGCATGATCCATGGTACGTTGAAAGGTAGCTCCTATGTTGATCAGGCCAAATGACATCCTTTTATATGCATAAGTACCCCATTTTATGGTAAATGCCACTTCATTCTATCCTCAAGCTATAATAGTATCTGATTATAGCCTAAAAATACATCATAAAAGGACATCATTTTATAAACATTCACTATCTATATTATCTCATATAGAGAAATCAAAGGATAATTGTCTTTCTCAAAAGCTCAATTCATATTTATGAAATCTACACATAATATGATCTCACCACTCTTCTTTTTAACCAAAACCAAATTAGCCATCCAAATAGAATGTTATATTGGGAGGATGATTTTGGAATTTAATAAATTCTCTAATTCCTTCTAAATAAGAGGCTCCAAAATAGGTTTCACTAGTCTCTACCTCTGTTTGAATGGTTTATGGTCTTACTTCAATGGGATCATGTGAGTGATGACCTACAAGTTATACACCTTAAGTTATTCATAGGTCTAAGTGATAAATTAATTATATCAAGAAATCAAATCCTTGACTCATTTTCATTCATTTATAGTGCAACTGAGGCTAATGTTCACATAACATGGGTTATAGTCATCTCCCAAATTTTCCCTCTTAAATTTAGATTCATCAACCTTGGGCTATCTGAGCTACTATGCCTAAGGATATAAATTAAATGGTATTTCCAAAGAGACTAAACCAACTAGAATTTGGTTCTCTTTGACCTAGATAATACCCTCTTTATCTATTTATTCTTGACAAAAGTGGTTAGCATGCTTGTCATCAATGATTTAGGACATCAAATCCCTTAAATTAGTCAAGAACTAAATAATCTATTGGTAATCACTAAAGACCTAGAAATTTTATATATTATCTAGAATAGTGGGACAAGAAACTAATTCAATAGATAATCTCCTTACTTTAGAATTTTGTAATGGCTTGAGATTGGCAACAACAGTAACTAGTGAATTGGTATCCTGGTTTTTCTCTCTTGAGAGTGATACTATATTGAAATATTTAAATATTTCAATTAAATCCCATGTTATATGCTTATATATCTTTAAATAAGATAATTTTCATTGATATGTGTTTCTTACTTAGTGAACTACCAACTCTGAGTCACTGAATACCTTTATCTGCTTTACATTATTCTGCATTGTAAACTATAATCCCAAAATTAGATCTTTGTACTTGGCTCTATTATTAGTACATGGAAACTACAATCTATAAGTTTCCAAGAACTTCTTAACTTGAGGGTCAATCAACTCAATTCCTATGCCTAATCCTTACTTAGGCCTAGCTCCATCAAAATGCATAGTCCATAGCTAATTCAAACCTTTAGGTTCTAGGTTTTGTGCTAGATTATGAGTGGTAAATGTATAAATACCCAAAGTGGGAGAGTCATACTTTACTTCTTCATTATTTATTTTTTATTCTTTGATGGGATATTTCATTCTTAGTTCTCTATCAATTTTGATCTAGTTTTTAACTCTCCTCTATAACAACCAGATATGTGATAAGTCTTTGGAAAGATAACCATTAAGCATTTTGGACCAATCTCCACTCAATAATAATCTATAACCTTCTAGTATGTCCACTACCAGGATATCAATATCCATCTATACTCTTAGTTTTGATGCTACTTAGATGTGCATGTTGTTTAGTTATCTCACTACTGGTACCACCATTTTGTCCAGTTGAGAGATTGATCTCTTTGAGGGACTTGGGGTAAGACCAATGTTTTTACATATAGAAGTAGGCATAATAGTTGTAGATGCTCTAGAATCAAATAAGTAGTTATGAATGTTCATACCAAATGCTCTGATGGTCAGTAGAAATGGTGGTAATTTAGGTTTACTCTTGTAAATGATGTTGGCATTATCAACCTTTGCTTTGTTCATAGCCACTCTAGTTATTTCAATAGGGGTATTTCTAGTAACTGACTTTTATAACAACTCCTTTTGCTCAGTGATTTGGTCTAACTCATGTAGAGTTAATTTTGCCTTAATATTCTTCATATATTGCATGATATTATATCCTCCTTTGCCTCATTCTTCTTTTTTTGGTGGTTGATCATTTCCTTTTAGATGGGGTGGATTATTTGCTTTGGGATTTGGAGGAATTATCATGGTATTTTGATGATTTAAGGTGGTAAGTAGATGCTTATTACTTAAGTTTTATGCACCTCTCTATAATTTATAGAAAGCATGAACTTTATCTATATTATCCTCTAGTTCATTGTCATATTTTCCTAAGAATGGAAATTCACGAGTCTCAAATAACATGGTTGTGATAAAAGATCTAGGATCTTAATGAGATTATGGTAGATTATTCATCTGATCTTATCTAGTTACTTCATTCTAAAAGATTCAAACATTATACAAAACTCAATGTAATCAAACTCATCATGTTGGGGTGTATTATGTATCCTACAACAATTAGGGAGAGTTGTTTTAGTGATGTTGAATTTTGGGATCTTACCAGTTTGCTCCATGTTATTTTTAGGCCTAGAATGGTCTATTATATTTCTAGAACCCAGTGTTTTGATTTCCATTTGGGGCATTGGTGTTTCCCATCTTTCATTGCATGTTCAAAAAATCATTACTCAACTTTTGGACCATAGTTTGAATAGAATCTAATTTAGCTTATGTGGAATCTACACCTTGTACAACAACCATAGGAAGTGCAATTACATGTTGGTTCTATTGGTAACTATTGCCTATTATGTGATTGTTCTTGTACCCAAAATTGGGTTGTGTCATATGTGTTAGTGGAATTAGTGTGTATAATTGATTCTAATTATACTCTAGGGAATTTTTATTCACATGTGGTATTAGATTGAGAACTAGAAATCCATTATTGATGTTAGGTACCATTGGTGTTTCTATGTTGAGATGTCTATTTATGTTAATAAACTCCTCGAATGCCAATGCCAAAGTATTAGTAATAGGTATCTCCTCAAGACCGTGGTAGTGATAGGGTCCAAGGTGTTCTTGTACATCTCCAATACTAATGCAAGATCTATTTTATACCTTAGGGTCAACTAATTGTACACCTTTTACCACCTTACATTGAAATAATATATGGGCTCATTGGGCTCACTCTTCATACTAGTGAAGTGATGATAAACCAATCAAGGATTAGTGACCTATCCAAATTATGCAAAAAAATCCATTTGACATTCCTCCCAATTAGTGATGTTGTTTCTAGTTAGATTTATATACCAATCATAAGTAGCATCCATTAAAGTAAAAGGGAAAAATAAACATACAAAATCTTAATAAACTACATTCATTAACCTTAAGGTTGCTTTAAAAGATCTAATATGCTCTTCTATAATTCTAGGCCTTGAAAGAGAGAAAGATGACATACTTTTTGGGATTTTGGGGTAAATCAAGCATGTCTCCCATGATATCAATAACATATCCAATTAACCAAGGTATTTTCCAATCAATTGGTTGATTAATATGGAAAGGGTTCCTTATGGGTAAAGGGTGTCCTAGTATAGGTGCATTATTCTGAACTAGAGCTATTAGCACAACTCTACATCTCCTATGACTTATCAAAGGTGAAGCTAATAAACTAGCCTAGGAATTGGATCTGGTCACTCTCTTGGGTGACTCTAGTGCAAATCTATGCAAATAATAACATCTATTGTCAGGGGTTTGGCCCTCTTTCTAGGGCCAATGAAATATTATTAATGTAGGTTTTGTTCACACCATAGTTGAATGAGGTATCCTCTGACATTTTAAGATCTCAATGGAGGTAAAATCCACTCTAGGGCATGAGTTGTAGGTATGTAGTTTATTTTAACCTATTGATGGAATAGGGGTAAATCATGTAGGTTGTTGACAAGTTTTTCTAGATGGAGGTGTGGACCCTAAAATAGTGGATTTATAAATGAGTTTGATGGGTGACTAGTTTATAATCTAAGGTGGTTAATTTTTTTACAACAAAACACAAAAGGAGGGTAAGTCAAGGAAAAAAATAAGTTTTTGTGGATCTTCTAAATTTCTTCCCTAGTTGGTTTTTGGATAGACCTATGCTTTCTTAAAACCAATGCCTATTACTAGCAATACTAACACACATGTAGTCAGGCACAACTAATAATTCTAGGGTAACATGGATGCAAGAATTTCACTAGCCTCAAACAAAGGTTGCTTCCTTTAGGGTAGTTGTTGCATGACATTTAAATATAATATTATGGCTCAATATTAATGAATTATCTAAGGTATATATAGTACACACATAAAAAACTACACCAAAAAAACACTAGTATACTTTTTAGAAATATGATTTAATTTATCTTGACCAATTCAATAAATACATTGACCAATCTTCAATAGCTATTACAAATCTAGGATTAGCATAATAATTGAATCAATTAAGAATCTATTCATGGATTTATCACACTAAATATTTATTGAAACAAACAACCATGAAAATAATAACTAATAACATAAAATTGGAAAGAAAATACTTAAAACAATTTGATTGATGACTAAAATTGGTTTGCTACTCTGAATTCCAAAATTTTTTGACCCAAAAAATAAAGTAGGGGTACAATTATATTTATATACCTTGGGGAAGGGGTCACCTCATCCTCCAAGTCTATGCATGATGATTACATGTATTAGTTAGAACATGTAGTTCTAACTGTGCTCTAAAGCCATATAAGAAAAAATCTTAAAAAATTATAAATAGCTAAATTGACTTTTAAAAAATTATGTAAAATGTGTATGTATACAAATATAAATTCAATTTTAAAAGGATTCACTCTAATCTAAAATAAAATCTAAGTATGTGTCATTACAAAATTTGCACATGCATAACATTTTAGCCTATCAAGGCTGAGCTGTTCAAAGTACTACATGTGCTTTAGTAGGCATGGAAGTGGAAGTAGTAGTTGAAGATATAACAACACCAGAAGCTTGCTTCTTTTTTTCCTCATTATCCTTCTATACTTTGTGTGTTAAATCATGGTATTGTTAGATCATGTCTAAGTTAAGTAACGATAGCTAGTGAAGTCTCTTGGTCTATCCAAGGAGTCTCACATGTTTGTCCTTGGTTATCTAGAAATTATTTATTAAAGATTTTGACCTTATTTAGCTTCCTTTGATCCTTGATTAACTCTGATTAAATTTATTAAATTATCAAACCTTTTATGCTCTATTTAAATTCAACTATATCCTCCTAAATAATTTTATCAAAATTAATTCTACTAATCAATTTACTAGTAGAATCTATTACCTAAGACAATTTTAACTCATCCAAAATTTTGAGGAGCTAAGCCTCATTGCTTGATATTCAGGGAGCAAATCCCCAACTACTTTCAACTATTCCTTCACCTCTTCTTATTAGATGACAAAAAGATTTAAGGCATTAGATACCTCGAGTATTATCATTAGATCAAGATGGTTATATAAAAATTGTCTATATATACAACTAGAATTTTTATCTTTCACTATCTTAAATTATGGATTTGCACAGGTTATTTTCTTGGTTCACATGGTGAGCCATCTCAACATTCATTAATTCCATGCCCCCCTAAACTTTAGCTTCAATACCTACAAGAATATGAATTATCTTAGATTGCTCCCTAAGATGCTCAATCTATGTTTGTAAGTCTTATACCTCCTCTTCTAGCTCTTATTGAGCTAACTTAGTGCCTTTATGAATGGCCACTATAGCATCCTTATGCACTTGAGCTAGGTCTGCGAGATTTTTTATGTATATAGAATATCTTAGATATCTATTCTACCTCTTAGTGAATTAGAACATTAGTTTCCATTCCTCAACGATGATTCCTACACCTTGATCATCTTCATGTTTCCTCTTCCTCACCCTTTTTATAGTGTTAGTTAGAGGATCAAGTAGGGTGGACACATAGGGAATCTCAGTGGTCTTATAACTTGGAATTTGAGAAGTATAACTTCTCAAATATATTACCTAGGGTGGAATGTTTATATTTGATGTATCATAGGTTTTGACCACAACCTCATCCTTAGAATCTTCTTCCACTTCCATCTGCTTCTTAATAGACTTTGTCAAAACATCAGGTAGGGAAGGCTAAATTATTTTAGACCAATCTAGTCTTCCAAATTCAGTGAGTGAGTAGACTACAAACATTTAGAGCTTGGCATTCTCTCCCCTATTTATACTTGTGAATATGGTCTCCTTCATGGAAGTGGTGGTAGGTAGTGGAAGGGAAATCTATGTAGGCTAAACATGGAGATGAGGGGTGGTAAGAGTAGTTTGGACTCTCCTAGATGCCTTCTTCTTCTTGAGGATTCTCATAGTAGAAGTGCCAATAGGTATAGAGGGAATAGCCATAGGAAGTGAAAATAGTGGAAGGAATGAAGTGGGTGAATAGAGTAGACATAAGAACTTCTATATAAGAGATTAGAACTTGATCAATAATAGAAATTGAAGGCAAAGTAAAATTTGAAAAGGTATGAGTACCTTGGAGGTGAAGCTCTATTGGGTCTAATTGGAGACTCATGGCCTTGGCTATGTCCAACTCAATTTATTCATTTGAATTATCCTTTATGTCCTTGATAATAAAATCATTTGGCTATGAACTTAGAGGTGGAGTGGGCAAGCCTTGAAATTGTTGTACTATAATGTTGCCTATGAGAGTCTTAGGCTTCCTTGTATAAACCAAATGGGTCTTTACTTATGTGGGAGAACCCTAAAAGGTGGATGTTGCTACTTGTGAAGTAGCTGCCCCCATAGATGAAATAGTAGGTACCTAGGGGATATCCATAAGAACTTGCCTAGATCTTATAGTAGGCATGCCTTGGACTTTGAGTCCTTCCTCATCAGAATCCAAACTGATGGAATCTCCTTTCTATCCTCCTATTTGATAAATAGGCTTAGATAGCCTAGGCTCTCTCTTCACTATTTTGAATTTCAATTTTAGAGGAAGTCTTTGGGAGGAGGAATATTCTTATTCTCCTAAACTTCCCTTCTAAAATTCTAAATGTTTTTATCCCTTAAAGAGTGCTTTTCTATTTTCCAACTCCCTAGTGGATATGAAAGGGTCATCTTGGATCATTCTCAGATGATCCTCTTATAGGCCATCAATCTATGATCAATCCAACACATTTTCATCAGACTTTGCATTCATGAAAATAAAATCATAAGAATAAGGCTAGTGGTATTAAGGGATATTTAATCCATGAATATGTTTCTAGATTAGCCCGTGTGGATCCTAATCCCTGTGTGCAATTATGGGGAATACATAGTGGTGTCTCTTTCTACCCACATCTCTAAGATGTTTTCTTATTCAATACACTTTCCTACCAATTGAAATCAAGTTTCCAAAAGTATAAGGCCTTCCTTTACCTTTCCAAGTCTTCTTCATTGCTATTCCATAACTAGAAAGAAATCTCTTATTTAGATAATTTTTTTGATACATATTTGGGATAAATAGAGGCTTGACCTTATTTCCATAGATCATAATAATAGTAAAATATAGGTAGAGGAAGTAATATCCTTTCCCCTCCAAATTCTTCCAAATATTTTCTCTAATCTGAGGCATTGGTGAGTGATGAATGGATTGCCATACTTGTGGGTAGATATCCTCACATATCTTGACCATATGCTTAGTGTAAGCATATATGTGCATGAATTGGTAGTATTCACATATTTTATTCTTCACACAATCTATGGTAAAAGTATAAAAATTTACCAAGTCCTTATATCATGTTCCCATGACTACATCCACTAAATATGATGTCATGTAATAATATCCTATGGGTGTGGGATGCTTAACTTTATGAACAATTTGATACCTCAATCTTAAACTGATTATTTCCCTAGGTCATAAGTGGCATCATATAACAAGGGTATCAAATCTAAATTCACAAAATGGATGTTGGGCATAACATATAATATATTGAGTAATGCCATACCAATATTGATTCCTATCCTAAACTTATCAATTAGAATTGTTCCCTTTGACTTCTTCACCTTACATGTGATTATTTGGTTGGGGAAAAACCATATGGCATCACCCTTTTCATTGAAGTTTATTCATTATACCACGCCAAAGTGTGCTTCTCAAAGTAAGTGTTAAGTATGCTATGAGATAAATACCTTTAAAAATCATTTCCAAGGATTCACTCAACCACCGTATCATTATAATAATGAATTAAGAAAGCATGTTGTGATATTTTACCCAAAAATAACAAGTCCCTAAGAAGGTCTATGCAAGACATAACTTCTTGTTTGCCCACATTAAAGTGTAATTCTTGGCATTTATATGTTAGTAATTCCTTCACAAAAAATTTTTCTACTAATGTCATCTCATCTTCAAGTGAAAACACATCCATTAAATCGATGGCATCCGAAAGTTGTGAATAATCTAGATACTTGTCTCTAAATATCACCATGTCAAAGATAGTTTCCCTGAACTTTGTAGAATCTTTAATTGAAAATGTGGATGGTGGATTCATTTGTTATAATGTCTTAGATGTAGAAGACATTACTATATATTTTAGGATACTTACAATTTCCTTCAATATGATACATATGTAGCATAAACACTTAGGCTTTTAGCTTGGTCGTTGTTATACTTGTAAAACTCTCAAGATATATACTAGGGATCTTGGTTTCTATTAGAAAGTAGTAGGATTTGAATAAAAGTTAGTTTTATTTCAAATAATGGATTCATTATTTGTGTATCATCTATATAAGATCCTATATTAAATATAAGTTCATGTGATATAAATATGCAACATTCAATTTTGCTTCTATTCACACTTGGTAGCTCAGGTTTATGGGAAGGGTCATTAAAATATTAATAATAAGTAATTTTAATTTTATATAAGCTAAGTATGATGAGACTTAGTAATATTCCTAGTAATAAAATGCTTAGGGTGTATATTGGAAAAGTGATTTTGGGTCAATGCTTGTAAAGCAATTCTTTCAAGGGATTTGTTTTAGATAAAATGTTTGCAATAATTTCTCGAAGGATTCATTTGAATAAAGTCCTAAAATAATTATTTCAAAGGGCTTATTTTGAGGTTAAAGAGCATATTAAATTTCACCAAAGGGTAATTTTTATTGTAAGGGTCTACCTCATAGGGTACTTTGTCCATGACACAAATCTTTAAAGGTCTACTTCATAAAGGCCAAAAGGCACTTTTGATTTCTTAAAGGCCAATTTTGTAAAAATTGAGGGTTATTCAAAAAGTCCCAAAGGGTGGGTTTAGGAGGGTTTAAGGGCACTTTTTGTATATCTGAGGATTATTTCAAACATTTCAAAGGTTAAGTTTCACCAAATGTAAAGGGTATGTCTAGATAAGGGAAAGGACATATAGATACTCCATAAGGGATAAGAGGTCCTTTTAAAAATATCTAAAGGGTATGTGGACACTTTAAAAAGGGTACATGGCTTAGGATAGAAATATCAAAGGGTAGGTCTAACCAAACCTAAAGGGTAGGTTTGTAACAAGAGGTCCAAAACATAAAGGTTAAAGGGTACTTTTGTAGGGTTAAAAGGGTAAGGAAAAACATATAAAGGGTATGCCTCATAGGGTAAAGAGGCTTAGACCAAAGTCTTAAAGGTTACTTTAAATAAAACCTGAATGGTAGGTTCCTTAAAATATTTGGTCAAAATAAATGCCAAAGGGCTAGTTCATAAGGCAAAGGACCTTTTAACAAGACCAAAGGGTATGTTAAAAAGTCCCAAAGAGTAAGTGGGATGAGATTTGAAGGATTTACTTCATGGTAAATGATGCCCATATGGTCTATTTCAAAATCTATGAAGGGCACTTTTGATTTCCTAAATAGTAATTTTTATACAGCTAAGGGATATTTCAAAAAATTTGAATTGTAGGTTGGACAGGTTCAAAGGGATAATCCATAAAGGAATTTATTTTGGGGAAAGTGCATGTGGTCTAGAATTTTGTAAGGCTAAGAGTCCATAGGCCAAATTCCTTTGGGGGATTTTTTGGGAAAAATGTCTACAATATTTTATCTAATAAAATAAGGCTTTGTAAACAATAATCCTAAAATAAAATAGGGCTGAGAATAAATGAAACACAACATTTGAAAAGATAATTTTCACAAAGGGTGAAAGAATTAGCTTGAAGAACATACACCCAAAGAATTTATCTCTACATACCAAAGTTAGTCTCATAAATAAAAATGCCAATATTATCTTTCCAAAAAGTGAAATGCCTTAGATTTTATAGATTTTGAATAAACATATGAAAAGGAATCCATATTATAAGATCATATTTTGAGAAAAGGTGGGTCCCACTTTCTTTAAAGAGAAGAGGGATGTTGGGTAGAATAAGGCTTTGTGGAAAGTACCATTTAGAAGTTTCATGAAGGAAATTTTCCCTCTAGAATTGCCTTTCAACCTTTTTGAAATGGTCCTTTTCCTTCCTAAATTACCCTTTGGACTTTTAAAAGTGCCCTTTCCCCCATGAGAAGTTCCCTTCAAGACTTTTTTCCTAGGCAAATGCCCTACCAAGTGACTCTTTGAGGGGATTGTTTCAAACATTTTATCTAAAAAATTTCCTAGAATGCCAAAAGGCTCAGAACATTTATACCAATTCCAAAAGGCCTAAAACACATCCCCTAATGCCAAAAGTCCCAAAATAATTTGCTAGAGATAATTTCCTCAAGACATTGATTTCATCAGACTCTTTTGTTCCATAGTCAATTTAATATGTTATAAACTTAGCCTTAGACTTTGGATTGAAGCCTTATTTATCAATGTGAAATGAGAATAATAATCTAAGGCTTTAGCTTAAGTTATTATTACTCCTATGCCCTAAATTTAGTATTTCCTATTATATGTAGGAACTAATCTCACTTGGATTAATGGACATGTTTTTAGGATGATCATGGCTTCACCCCCTTCTAATGTCACTAAAGTTTATTGTTTGTGTTACAAGATCAATAGAATATCATTTGGGATTAATCATGTTTAATGGTTAAGTTGATATTTATTTTCCATTGGTTTAAGATTAATTAGATCCATGTTTGAGACATGCCTAATGTTTTAACCTAAATCCCGTTTTAAATTAAATTAAAACTTGTATGGGTATAATTTTCAAACCATGGACTTAGTTTAATTTTTATCTGAAGGTTTAGTCATATTTTTCAACACAACTAAACCTTAGGCAAAAAATCCTAGCCTAGTCTAAATAGTCACACGGTCCTTTTGTTATAAGGCTTATCCTAAAGTCTTATCCTAAGTATTAACATATTTATTAATATGATAAAAATATTAAGCTAAGAATTTACACTATGTCTTTATTATCTGCATGGTCCTTTTGTTATAACTTAGACTAAAATCTTAGTCTTAAAGTCTCATTCATGTTTATTAACATAAACAAGACCTTAGACTTAAGATTTTATCTTACGTTTCATATATATTTGAGTCCTCACTTAAAAATTATGCTTATTTATAAGATCAATGACCCACATTTGATTGGGTGAATTTAATCAGATGACATGAGATGAGCCTAATGAGCTAATAATTCTAATCCATGGAACCAATATCGCTTGATTTCCCATATCATGATCAATGGCTTACATGTAATTGGATGGGGATGATTAAATGGATTGAAATCAATGTTGAAAATTTAAGGCATGGTCCCCATCTTAAATCCCAAGCAAGTTTTAGATGTTTGATAGTACATGTTATAATGTACACATCTAATCAATAGAGTGCAACAAACCAAGACTTTAATAGAGTCATATTAAAGCTTGATCACTCTCCAAAAATAAAGGGCATGAGTTTACTCACCCAATTGATATCTAGTAGTGTGAGGTAAGTCAAAACTTTTCAATGAAGCTTGGCATTAATCTAGGATTAACATGTGATGAAATCAAGTTAATTGACTCAATTAATAGGGTATATAGCTTAGGAATCCCATGGGAATACCAAATAGAAAAACCTTGGGGATAAATACAAATTATGGCTAGTGGAATTCAAATATTGGGATCAAGATTAATGAGTAGTGTTGATCTGTAAAAAATAATCTGATAGTACAAAATAAAAGTATATTTTGAAAGGGTAATGGTCATGTTTTTAAACATTAATAATCAATTTTACCATGAAATTGCCATAGGGATACCACACAGGTGCCAAGATGATGCCACATAAGTAGATAAGAAATAAGAACTAAATATCTAATGGACCCATAGAAGGAAAAATACAAATTCATGATCTAAGGCAAAATGTTCAATTAAGTCCAAATGCTGCTACCATTTGAGCACTATGAAATATTTAAGTAAGCCCCAACTTGACCCTGTATTTGCCACAATCAAGTACCAAGAGATGAATTGTCTCCTATATGAAGATGATTGAACCCATAATCAACTAGTGGGTCCTAAAGTTAAATGAAATAAGAATGTTATTTTTGGTATATACATGTGCAATTTGCAAGAACACACTGTTTATAAGTCAATCCATTTAAAAAATCATTTGTTCCAAGATATAACAAAATGACACCTATCCTATACAATTATATAAATGGATGAGACTAATCGACATGCCACCTTGTATCTAATAAAAGGAGTATTATTTATTGTTAAAATGGAGGTATTTATTAGAACAAATTACTTTGTGAACTAGAAATAGTTAATATAAGCAAGGAATTCTACAAATATTTTCCAATATTTACTTGTATGAAGTTTTATATGGTTTCTCTCTCACTTTTTCTAATTTCAAGATTTGAATAGTTCTTATGAAATATTGGTGTGTACCTTTTAATTGCATAGTTGTTAACTTGTGTCAGTGTTAGGTTGAATAAAAGTTCTCTAGTTCGTTTCATTTTCTTACTTTTCTTGCATTTGGGCTAATTTTATTTGCTTATAGGAGTAAATATTTAAAGTGAACCAAGTTTTAATTTGCATTATTTCCACCTTCTTTAAGAGTTTTCTTGGTGTGTGATAGGATTTGGGCTTAAGTTGTTTCACATTACACATTGGCTAAATGCATGTCTAGATGAAATTTGAACTTTGTCATGATGTTTGGAATGAAGATCAACAACATTTCTTTCTACCATACCCTTCATTTTGATTCTCTTAGAAATAGATCACCTTAGTTTAATTGTAATTTTAAATATCCATCTTAGACGAGTTCTTAAATTAATTCTTGATCATAATATACTACTCTTAGCATAGTATACTGCATATTTTACATAGATCTACTATTTGGCCATGATGAATCCCAACCACTAAATTTTTATAAATATTGTGAAATAGTTAATTTTTCTATCTCTATTCCACCAATGAATAATAAAATTATCACAACCTATAACTCATGCACTGAATTCCTAGAATTTTAAAATGAGAAGTGTTTCTTAAACACTCTAGACACATATAGTACACATTTAGGCAACAAGAAAAACTTGGGGGGATTCTCACAATTATCCTTTCAATAGAGACATGTCAAAAGACTTGCCTAAAATTTTGGTGTATACCAAAACACCAACTGACATAATTGGTGCTAGAAGGAGGGCTACCAATCCATAAATGTAAAACTAAAATTTTAATATAAAAATTAAAACATAAACACTTAGAAGCATTGCCCATGCTCAGGTAGTCTAAAAGATAAATTGGAAAGTAGCTGGATACCCATGAGATCAAAGTCTATAAGGGTTGAGTTTGATTTGTTAAAACTCATTGAACATTTAAGACCAAGAGTAAACAAATGGAAATAAAAAACTCAACAAATCCACTCAACTAGTAGCTCACTTATGGTTTTAGTTTCCTTCATCAACCCATTTCCTTCCCCTTAGAACCCAACATGGGTGTACAATCCCACTTGTATTGGTGGATATGGATCCTTTGTGGATGTTATAGGGCCCACTCATTATTACCTAAGAATCTCAATAAATTCTACCCAAAGTACATACCAAATGGGATCCAAATAGATGAATATATTTAGGGATTCAAAATGCCTTAATTTAGAACTAGGTTCAACATGAATACGTGAATTGACACCTATTACCTTAATCCTTAGGAGAGTTACCTATGCTTGGTATCTCAAATTTCCAAACATATTTATCACCTCTTAGAATGACATAGAAATAGTGTTCATCAATCACTTTAGGTTACCCATTGATCTAGTTATCCTATACCATTACTTTGATGCTACCCATGGAGAACCAAATGAACCAATGAGTGTCCTTAATTCATGTTTCCATAAGATATATAAAATTTTCAAGGATCCATACAAAAAATGGAAATGGCTGCCATAAAAACCTACCTATGGGATTTAGACTCAATAATTTCCATGTTTCTCAAAAGAACTCTAGCAACACTCTTATCTTTGTGTTTTGCCTAGAAATAAGTTGTCAACATTTTGAAATGAATAGTTACACAAGGCTATCTATTTATCCCTTTATCTTCATTAGGTCAACTTGGTGCTTATAACCAAATTTTAATGATCAATAATTTTCTTTACCATAACACTGTATTGATGAGTGTTATACTATGAGCCATGTACTCAAGTTTTAGTCTAGTGTAAAAAATTATTCCCTTGAATTAAATGACCAAAAATCAGCCTTATATGCCTTTGAATCATGCATTACCACAAGAATGTAATAAAAAATTGGTTCTTGTTACATACAACAACACTATTTCCATGCCTAGAATGAGTGGTTATGTTGCCTTTACTAATAATCAACATGTTTTCCCATTATTAATGAATAATTAGACACATGTTAACAATGCCCATAACCAAGCATATATTACTACCTCTATATTTATAAACACTATTGCACCTATGGCTAGCTCATAATTAAAACTAAGAAATCAACACAATGCTAGTATTAACCCTAAAGTAGTAAATTTGTAGCAAAGGGTTCAAAGTTTGAAAAATGACATGGTCAATTTACATAGTCCAGTGCCTTAGAACAACAACCAAAATGCAAATAACCCACCATAAAACATAAATTTCAACTTATAGAGAACCAATAAGAAATGGAACATGATGCCCAATAATGGAGTTGTGTTTAGTCCTATTAACAATACAAATTAGAAAAATAATAATAGTGATTATAACATAGTAAAATTTGTTGAATTAACATTTACCACATGGTGGAGGTTGTAAAACACATCTGACCACACTAAAACTAATTATGTGTTGTTCATCCTAGCCTCAAACATATCTCAATAATAGATTGATAACATTGAAATAGTCGCTACTCCTAATATCAACTCTAACCAAGGAAAAGGAAACCCTAGTACAAATATAATCTTAGAAATGTATGAGTTTCTATTTGAGATTGATAATGAGCCTACAGATAATTTGGATGAGGTTCATGCATTTGAACAATTACAAAAGGGAAACAACTACTAGTTAAGGATTAAGTTCCAAACTTTGTTAACTACCTCCCTCAGAATAACACTCAAGTTTTACCTAATTATAACTTAAACAACCTATTCCACCTAAGGGACATATCATGTCTTATCAACCCAAAAATAACTCTACACCACAAACTAAGAAACTAGTAGAACTAGTTAAACATGGATATAACATTATAGATGACCTAAATAAAACTAAGGTCAATATAAAAATGTTTGATTTTCTCCAAATTTCTAACCAAAAATACCTATTAAAATCATTATCTAATCCTAAATGGAAATAGGCCAATATTATAGTCAATTCCCATGTTGAAATATATAAAGAGAACATTGAAACCCCTCATTTCCTCCTAACAGTTCAAATTTTTGGTAGAACTTACATATTTTATTGGTAGATTTAATGGTTATGATAACATGATGCCTTATTTAATTTAATATAAGTTTCATTTGACTCATATAAAGTCAAATGAAAAAAATGTTCAATTGGAAAAGTAAGAGGTTAAGGTTATTAGTGAGTTGAACCACATCCACATGTGTTGTCATCTGATCTTAGAGTGAAATAATATATTGATATTCAAGTAGTGAACATACTTGATGATTATGGTATGATTTTAAGTATAATTCTATAATATTTCATGGATAAATGGAGACTAACTTATCTCACATGTGGCTCCCATGACAAGGCATACTCAATCAGATCAGAATTGAACATGAGCTGAAAATGACACATGATCACAAAATACAAAAAAATAAATGGTATATTATATGGGGATTCTAAAATTTGGGTTTACACACTTGAGATAGAGGCATCATATTATAATATACTATACATTAACATTATATCTTTGTAATAAAGTTTATAAATTAAGGAGTTAGATTAACTAGATGAGGATTATTTCTTTTATGCTTATGAGATAAATTTATTCCCTACTAGTGTCATAGCATATGAAGATGTGAAAATCACTAATCTAAGTATATAAAAAGGTTTTTAGGAATTATTTATAGGGCTAGGTATGGCTAAGTTATAAACCAACAAGCTAAAAGAGGGTCATTTAAGTGAAATCAAGAACATGTACTAAAAAAGAAAAAAAGTTTGTTCAAACCTTAAAATACTTAAATAATGTTATAGCATGGATCTAATAAGACCTAAAAGTGTTCAAAACTTATATTATCACACATACCATCCCTCTCATGTCTTGAATTTAACCATTCCATTAGAGGAAAATACTAGTGAATCCATGACTAGAGTTGTTGATATTCAAAGAAAATAAAAAATTACTCTCAGAAAGAATCATCATTCATGTTAGACACTCTACATGGGTGGCTAATCTTGTGCAAATTCACAATAAAATGGATAGATATGGATTTGTATGAATTTATAAAACTTTAAAAAAGAATCAAATAAATATAAATACCCATTTCCTTCACTATATGAAGTCTTATAGATAGTGAACGAATCTCAAATAATGTCATTTCTTGATTGATATTCAAGGTATAGTCAAGTTGTGGTCAACCATCAATACTAAATCAAGAAAAAACTCACAATAAAGTGGGGTGCATTAACATACAAATGGATTTAATTTTTCCTAATAAATGTATTTTATACCTTCTAATTGGCCATATATATATTTAAAGGTCTCATTGTCAAATGCATAATCATATACATGGATGACTTAACTATATTTTCCAAGAATTTAGAAGACCATGTGAAGGAATTGAGAGTAGTATTACAAATTTGTAGAGATCATGGAATCTCCCTAAATGTGAAGAAGTGTATAATTGGGGTCATATAAAGTAAGTTTTTTTGTTGCATCATATCAAAATGAAGCATATCCATATATCTATAGAGAATGGAGGCAATTCAGAAAATTCCAATGCCTAATAGAAGCAAAGAGTTGAATTCATTATTCATCAAATTCAAATTCACAAGGAGGTTCATATTAGGATTTTTAGAGATATTTCTAACACTAAATAACATTCCAAATATATATGTGAATATTTAATGGATCACTAAATCACAAGTGGATTTTTTTTTTACCCAACACATCGAATATTATCTTATCTATAGGGTGGATTCCCCCCAAGCCCTATATATCTATCTATCTAGGCCCCCCAATAGATAGAGTTAGAGGGGACCTCCCAATATATTCTATAGCGTAGTGAATTTATATTGATCATAGTGAATATTATCTTAACTATAAGGTGCTCCCCCATTTATTTATTTTAAAACAAGGACCAACTTTTCCAAGTAACATTTAAATGTTGAAACTCTTATTATTACAAACCAAAGATATGTTTAGTCTTGTCTCGATTCATACATCTATCCTTTGGTTTATTTTACACATATCTATCAAGGGTTTCAAGTTCTAATGGTTCATGAAGTTTTCTTGTATATGCGAAAGCATGTTGGGTTTTCCTTCTTTAAAACTGACTGACTTACATGTTTATTAAAGATTTTTTGTTTTGTGTTCTATATTATGTAGGTTTTTATTTAATTAGTATTTTTTTCCTATTTTATACTTAAACACATGCCAAGTTTCCAAATCTTTCTATGTGGTGTTTAGTCACTCTCCCAAAACCCTAGGAATAAATGAAGTATGAATTATACTTTAGTGTTCTAAAAAATTTACGATGCATAATGTCAACTTAATAACCTATAGTTTTTTCATCACTTATAAATTTATAAAAGACTCTTGGGTGATAAAAATCATGAGATGTTGCCAATTTTCATAATCCCACTCACTTTATGACTCATAAATTGAAGTTTAAGTGTATGAAAGTTTCAGTCTAGTAGAGTGGCAACAACCATCCACATGTCATGATCCTGTAAACCCATTACTATCAAAGCATTCCAAGAAGTTTATAAGTCTCAAAAGTAAATGGATCACCGATATGTTTCCACATGTCATAATCTTACTTACCTAGATCTTACACAATAAGGAAAGAGTTTATGACACTCTCGAGAAAGTAGAATCATAGGATGTTTCCAAGTGTCATAATCTCACAAGCCTAAGGTAATAAATAAGCAAGGAAAATTAAAGAAAGAGCTCTAGAAGTAGTGGAATAATGAAATTATCCACCTATCCCTAAAATCACATGGGGTGAAGTAACAAAAAGATAATGATTTTGGAGGAAGCATGAAATCAAAAAGTGTCAAATAGAGATAATCAAAAAGTGTCAAATAGAGATAACAAATCACTCATAGGATAAGAAATAAAATCCACATGGAAATGGGGATTAAAAAAATGGGTGACACTTGACAAGGAAAATTTGAAATATGAAAATAAAATAAAGGAATCTAGGACCATTGATGCCACTTATATACATGAACTATCCAACTAAATGAATTCAATTCATTAGAGCTAACAAATATAAAGGTAATATATGCAATTGATAAAGTCAGTTGAAATTGTATTTCCATCTAACTAATAGCTAAAAGTGTGAATTCAAGCCCTATTATTACCAAGTAATTCCAAAGTTTTAGAGAAAAATAGCTCTTATGCTTGTAACAAAGGCTTTTGCTTAACACATTCCACCTCCCCCCTCTACATATTCTATTATATTACCTAAGCAATACATAGATATAAATTTCACTAAAGTTTCCCTTGACTATGACTTTAAGCATAATTTTTATATATGAGAGGAAGTTGAAGTAGTAGAACCTTGTAGTCCTAAAGACTAACTATTGGCCTTTACACAAATATATAGGGAAGACATGGTATTAACCAAGTAAGTGTCCTACATAATATTGTGGCAAAACTTGAGGAAAAAATCTCTACATTAATCTAGTATTTGATTTATTTAGAAAAAATCCAAATTTATAAAAAATCCCCACACTTCTGCCAACACAACACCTTAGTGACATATATTAGTGGGCGTGCCTTTGAGGATTGGGTGAATGACCCAAGTGACTTCATAATCAAAAGCCTTATTTTTTCTATCCCAATTTCTATCTTTACGCCAGTAATTAAGATTGTTATGGCCTTGATAAAATAAATTTATTTTTTCCCTAGTATAACTTACATCAATGAGGTTTATATTCCCCTATTGGACACCATCCTCACTTCCATCAAGATCATAGATATAGGTGATATAATTAATTCCAATTTGATCTACCAAGCTCTTAGTTTATCAAATAGACTAGAAAACAACTTTTATAAGATGTCTTATCTGATAGATGTCATAACAAGGACTATTTACTCAAATTTTGAGAAACCTTAGGAGCCATCAACTAAGTATACCAATAACTAAATTCATGATGAATTTAATGTCCTCTATATACATAAATTTATAAATAATATGAAAATACTAATAGAAACCTTCTACCCAATGGTATAATAAGCCATTTATGGAAAGGACATGCCCAAAATATATGATCAAATCTAAAGAACCATTGAAAATATTGGTGACTATTGGTTCTATCTAGATTGCATAATCATCAAAATAAAGGGTACTAGGGATCCCCCTATTTATCTACCCTAGTTGGTCCCAAATAAGGTGGTAGAATAGGAAATCACATCTTAATTATCAAATTATATAAATGGTCCATAAGGAAATTCTAGATAAGGATTTATCCATCCACCTCTCATCAACACTGGTAGAATCCAAAACACCATATGGGAGTATTTTCAGCCAATGGGTAAAAACTAGAACACAGTATGATTTCAAGTGAGGAATTGACACATAATGGTATCTAATAACAAGGGTTAGGCAACACCTAAATAAAATTTGAGAAAATTTGAAATTTAACTATAAACATATATCATATCTACATGATGAATTTTTAATGAATGCTTTGAACAATACAAAGGTCCATACAAGAATTGATAAGGTGAATATGTCCATGTTGGTATCCATTGATATAAAATATCATCCATAGACCACCAATGAGGATGATAGGATAATTGATAAGGAGAATTGGTTTTAAAACCTCCTCAGGAAACTCCCATAAGATGAATCACAAGGATAAGAATATGTTGGTCCATCTAGAGAAGCACCTATGGGAAATAGACAAGGAACTATCCATGGGCCTCCTCAACATCCCATCCCAGTGGTTACCATTATGAAAACTACTATAATGTCCACCCCTTATCAATGGGATACCACTACATATATTTCCATAAGTATAACTTAGTTTGGTGACCATTCTCTATGTTTCCCTTTCCTCTACTCATAATACCATAGCAGGTGAGTCTCCCATATTTCCTTCCCCTTATTTCTAGTTTAGATCCACTTTTATCCATAGTACAAACCATTGCACCACCACCTCCATTACTATCTCCTTTTCTTGGACAAGTTTCCACTTTTTTAAATTTACCCATAGTAGCCATTATTGCTCCCACCTCATCACCACTTATTTATCCATCATACTCACTAGATACTACCTCACCCCTTCTAACACCAAATTCTACTCCCAATAGATCCCCTTGTAAACAAGAGGAAGTAAAAAACTCCTTTAGTTTATCCTTAAGGTACTCCAAAAAAATAAACCTAAAAGGAAAAGTGAGGTGAAGGATTGAATAACATAAAAGGTTCTAAGAAATTAAAACACATGGAAGTGTTAGATGCCGATGAGGAGTGGTCCACTAAAAAGGAATGGGAAGATAAAATAGAGACATCATTATCTGATACCATTAGTGAGACCACATAAAGTAACTTTGAGGATCAATGGCTAACAAAAGAGGCTCAAATAAGTGACACTGAGATTTTAAAGACTATTTTAATCTCAACTTAATTACTTCACAAACCATATGGAGACAATGGAGATGAATTAGAGTCAAAACCTCTAGCTTTTACATAGGGCCAATAAGTGAATGTATCTCTATCCTCAGCACCTCCTAAGTTAATAATGATATCTATAATAACATTTCCCCTGATTGATAGTACATAAAGGGTATATGCACAAGTTCCTTTATTCCTTACCTACTATTGTAACTATGATTGTTGTAGTTATTACTATATAAAACATTCCTCATGCTTTGAAATATTCAAGATAAGCAAATAATTCCCAAGAAACTACAATGCTAGTTTTTCAAGCCATGGTCCTAATCCTTATAACTAAGACTATGGCACCTCTAAGCCAACCTTGAAAAGGCCCTAATAATGTTTTTTTTTTTTACATTAGTAATGGATTATTTAAAAAAAATCAATATCTCTCTTAATTATTCATTATTTTCTTCCTCAAGCCCTTAATCCTTTGGGCTCAATAAAGAGGTGAATTTTGAAAATTTGGTCTCCAGCTCAATTTTTTATTCCCCATTTACAACCCCCAAACCATCCACTCAATTAGGCCTAGAAATTTTTCATGCAACCCAAATATATTTTACCACCATTAAAACACATAAGGGGTCAAAGAAAGGAAAGTTAATAATTGAAAAAGTGGCCCCGAAGATTGTCATTGGATGGAGGAGAGATAATCCCCCTTTTGCTCAACTAAAAATAACTTATCCTAATCCCATGCTTCCCCCATGGTAATACCCATATTAAACTATTATATAAGAGTTATAACCTTCACATCAACCATTTTACTTAAATGATCTTGAATCGATCCAAAAAATGCAAGAGTATAATAAGGTAGGCTTGAACTAGTCATTATTGAGCAGCCAATAGTCAAGTTTCATTTCAACAAAGAAACTAACACTATTAAGAAGGTTAAAAGGAAAAACATAATGGATAAAGGACAAAATATAGAATTGGATCAAAGAAAATATGTGTTCTCTTTAACAAATAGAATAATAATGCTACCCTATGATGTTGGTAATTATAGAGAAGACCCCTACACTTTTGTAGACTTTACAAGGGGAATAATAAAATAAATTTTTAGAGGTTATCATAATGTCATGGAAGATTTGAAAGAAATGAGTACTAGAAATACTCTAAAAGACATCATTTATAATGTACAAGGAGTAACTCAAATGCTATATGATATCATAAAATAAAATAGGAATGAAAAGAGGGAGTCACAAACCAAGTGGGTATATACATACCCACTTTCTAATAAGATGAAGAAATTAGAAGCCAAACTTAATTTATTAAGCCAAGTATCTAGAAACAAGACTTATGATCATCTAAACTTAATAACTACTCCAAAACTAGCATGGGCCCATAAATACATAGTTCATAGGATAAATGGCTTGATTGGGTGGTATCAATAGATGCAAAATCTAGTAGTAAAACTCATCATCTATGAAGGGCAGGACATTGTAATTTAGGGTAAATGATGATCAATGATGTGATCAACCAAAGGGGGGAATTAGTGTTTAAGTCCATATTTGAAGACCTTCTTCAGATGGAAATGAATGTTTTAACAGCATATGTTTAGGGCACAATATATAAAACCCATGAGGACTTATTCTAGTTGATAAATTTTACTAGAAGCAAGGTCCTTAACATATAAAAAATTTATGTGGAGCTTGAGGATACATTAAAATAACATATAAAATTCATGGATATACTACCCCAACTATTTAAAAACCTATTTTAGACTTTAAAGGAATCAATATTTATTTTAAGGTAATCTACACTCTCTACTTGTAAATTTAATGAAGCAAGCAAGCATCCCTAACGACATTACCTCCACCAGTTATTTTAGTTGAAACTACTTTCCAAATGATATGGCTAGCCATAATTATAACTATAGATAAAACTAAAATGACTATCAAAGCACAAGTTTTAGCAGCTATAAATAGCTCCTCATAGTTTATTTACTTCACAATTACATTAGTTGATTATAATATTTTTTTTTAGTAATTTTTTTCTCTTCTGAATGGTTGGTTACATCATGGTCATGTATGTCATACATGACTCTTTAACAATAACACAAGAGTAAAATTTTGTTTTAAAAATAACAATTATACATGAATGAAGTTTGTTTGTATATTTTTGAATACTTTAGTTCAATATTGAATAAATATTGAACTGAAGTATTCAAAAATATACAAACAAACTTTTGCCTTAATTTGTTAGAGAATTTAATCCTAAGTTGGCTTATTGAATCTTAGTCTTAGTAAAGTTATTAAATAATAATAATAATCTATCACTTATTAACACAAGTTGAAATCCTCATGAAAATTAATAATAAAGTTATAATTATTTAATGATTTACCAAAATTTAATTAGATGACTATTGGGATGGAAGGACTCATTATTTTTACAATGATCATCTCCCTTGGTATTTCATTACAAATAGGGTTTCACCCCTATTGTGAAATCATTAAAATATGAAATTATTTTGTCATACTCAACCTATGAGTTTTTTGAAGGACATTCTATGAAGAAGTGAGAACACATAATAATTCATATTAGGGTTATTATAGGTTTTCAATCATTGATTATCACTTGTGGGTTTTGTTTTTTTTACCTCTTCGAGGTTTTCACACCCAATATTTATGTCTCATTTTTCAATTGATTTATGATCCTTATGCTTTGATATTAATTTATACTTATAGATCCCATCTTGTGTATTGTTAATATATGTATAATGAATTCTTTTATGGAATCTAAACAAGGGGGTGTATAGAGGATTACCAAGCAATTTAGATCTCTCAAATCAGGTTCAAATAATTATTTTTGAAGACTTAGTTGTTATAAAATTTTTTTTTGATATATGGGTTTGTAGCATTGGAAAATTTCAAAAATCCAATTCCTTCATAAAAAAATCAGTTTTAAAGCTTTAATTGCTTAATTTTAGAGTTTTAAGACCAATTGCAAATTTTCATCCCCTGAGAAGGAGTTTCCAAGCATTTAAATTTTTTATCTCAACCATTGGGATGCCATTGTATGATATTATACATCCTGAGTGAATGAAAAGGTTGTTTTCTACACCAAAAACCAAAATTTGAAGATCAATTCTATCTTTCTTCAAGATTCTATGAGCATTGGTAAATTTCCATGCCATGAGGTGGCTTATCTAGGTTGTATTAACTCTCCAAAAATATACTTATGCCAATGATTCTTATCTTTATGCATGTTATAGGCATGTATTTTTTCATATAGTTTATGAAATTTAAAAAATAATTTATTTTTTAAAATCTATTTTTCCATGCAAATATCTAGTGGACCCCACCTTTAAAATCTTTGTAAAGTCTTTTTTACCAAAAAGTAACTTTTATTTTAAAAACAATTACATATATATATATATATATATATATATATATATATATTAAAATCATTTAGAAAATAAATAAAAAAATTATTGCATGTTAAAACTTAACTAAAGTACTAGTTGAGTTGGTAGTTAATTTTTTGTTAAAAACTTGAAAAAGGTGAGGTACTGTGTTCAAATCTCTCCAAAAAATTTTCAATTTTATTTTCTTACTTTTATTAATTTTAAATTTCATTTATTGGGTTGCATGCCAACTTTGTCACATGTAAACCCTCTATGGTGCCAACCTCCTTACGATATTTCACCTAGTCAAAACCTTGTCAAACATAGTAATGTAACTAGTTGATCCATAAGTTTTGGCAAATTCAAAACACATCTACATGGTCCATTTTGTATTTTTAAACCTCATACTAATATTTTATAACTTTTTAAATAATAGTGTCTATGTGGTCATTCTAAGTGAAACTCTTTTAACACCTAGTTTAGTGTAATTCTAAATCAATTTTTTGCATTAATTGGCATCTAAATTATGTAATTAAGTATAGTTATAGTTGTGATTTAATTTATTTTAAAATATAAATGTAAAAACCCATAAAAAAGGTTATTTTTAAAAACTGTTCTTACATTAGTATATTTTTTGTGACACTTGTGACACCCTATTTTGTGACAATAGTTTACAAATGTTTTAATTTGTCTAAAATTAAATTGAACAATTATTATGTGTTTAAAATTTTATATTTGTTATACTATCATATTAAGTTAAAATTCACCCTAAAATGTTTCATATTAAGCATTTGTTTACTATCTTATTTAAAGGAAAGTTGTGGTTTTGCCTCGTTTTTCATTAGATAAATCTCAAATGCTTAATGTAAATAACTATAATATATAGAAAATTAGTGTTAAATATGAATTTATTTCCCATAAATTTTATATTGTTGTCATTGGAACTAAAAAATCTCCTTCTAGATGACATGTGACCCTTGAGCTTACCAATGTATTTCAACAGAAATCATAAGAAGCTACATTTATTATCTTGCAAAGTGTTAAGGATGAATTACTTATCCACATTATTTATTATGATTATCCTATTTATGATTGTAAAATCCTTTAATCCATGCATGATATCACTCCTCTCTCAAGGATTATTATTTAAATCCTTGAACTACTAACTACACCTATGAAAGGTGATGAGAAAGTTGTGAATTTTCTTGACAAAATTAAAACTATTAAAACCTAGTTAGATGGATGTAATTTTAATTTAATTAAATATAAATTGTTTTATTTTATCATAATATTAAATATTTATGAAAAATTTATAAATTTTATTTCAATTTTGAATTTTAAATTTTAAAGTAAGATATCCCTGACCTTACTACCTTGTCTGCTCACCTGATTCAAAAAGATTAAGTTATGAAACTTTTTGATTATAAAAAAATGTCACTCAAGCATTTATCACTTTAAATAATGTTTATAATAACACTAAAAACTATAAATCTAACTCTAATTATTCTAAATCCACATGCAAGAATAATAAATTTGGTAATAAAAACCATACACTTAAGTTGAATGGAAATTAAAATTTGTGTGATAAATTTGGTCATAGAAGGGGAAAATATTATAAAAGTAAGGATATAATCAACAATAAATATTATAAAAATAATAAAGGGAATAAATATAATCAAAATAAGTATAATAATTGAAACCCTAACCAGAATAACAATCAAGATTCAAATATTATTGCTTTGTATGTTGCTTGATTTGCTTCAAATGACAATGAGTTGATTGTAGATAGTGGTGAATCACACCATATGACATGTTTATCTAATATTTTATGTGATTCTAAAGATATATCTAGAATAATTTACTTACGAGATAATTCTTTTTTTAGAAGCAACTAAATAGAGAAAATCAAAGTTTTCAAATGTTACTATAAATGATGTTCTTTATGTACCTAAGCTTAAAAAAAATTGATATCTTGTTCTCAAATTAAAAATTAAAAATTCATTGTAACATTAATTAAATATATTTGGTCCATTATAAATCAATCTAGTTCCTCAATTGTTGAAGGTGTTCAAAATAATGATTTATATAACTTTATTCTTTCTACATATTTTATTTCATCGCGTAGTAAGAATGAATCTCAATTATGACATGAAATACTAGGACATGTTAATTTTATAAGTTTACATGATATGTCTAAAAATAATATTTTTTTTTTGTACTTCCTTCTATCTTGTCTCATTTTAAAACTTTTTAGGGTTTCTTACATGGTAAACAACATACTAACCCCTTTCACAAAAATCATGATGCAAATTCCTCACATCTTTTAAAATTGAATCATACTGATGTTGTAGGACCTCTTGAAGTTGTATATATTAATATTTATTTGTATAATATTAATTTTATTTATTATTACATTATAATGACTTGATTTTTTCATTAAAAATGAATTTGATGTGTTGTTTAAATTCAAAGAATTTAAAGATAGTGTTGAAAATGCATCTAATTTTTCTATTCAAAAATTAAGAACTAATAATGGTGGTGAATATATTAATAAAGAGTTTGATTATTTTTTCATTATTTTTAGTATTCAAAGGGAACTAAAAGCTCCATATTTCCATTAAAAAAATGTCATTTCTAAAAGATAAAACTATACCATCATTGAAATGGCTAAAATAATGTTGTGATCTACAAATATTTTTAAATTTTTATGGGTTGAAGCCATGAATACTATTGTGCATATTATAAATACAATCTCTATCAAATATTTGCATCTTTTTACCATTCTATAAATGTGGACTAAATGTAAACCTAGTGTGGCTTATCTTAGGATCTTTGGTAGTCCTCCTTCTATCCTTATTTCTAAAGTTAAAAGAAAGAAGCTTGATCCGACTTCCTATTTTTGGATATTTGTAGGTAATGGAGGAAAAAAAATTTAAGTGTATGATACTTATAAATGTTATATATTTGAAAATCAAAATGTTATTATTCTTGAAAAATCCTTTTGTGAGACCTCTATGGATCCTCCTTACTGTTCTTCTTTTGATGAACCTAAATCTCATTTTTTTTGTGATGAAATGGATTCCCTTGAGCAAGCAGATTCAGCTATGGATAACCTAGAGTATGAGGAACCCCCTGAGTTTCATGTTCAATATAAAGGACTTAAATGGGTATAATACCTAATTTAATCTTCTATTGTTGATAACCTTAATAAATTAACTAGAAGTCAATATTATTATCATGAATTCATGACTATGTATGAATGTGATCCTTAATCATTTAAGAAAGCCACTCAAGATGATAGATCGAATATTGCTATGCAAGCTAAATATAATGTCTTAATTAAAAATCAGACTTATTATCTTATCCTTCATCCACATAAAAGACATATTTTTAGTTGTATGTAGTTTTATAAGATCAAATATAATTTAATTGGTAAAATTAAAATTTAAGGCTACATCAATTTTTCATAGGTTTACTAAAAAATACAAGATTGACTATGTCAAAACCTTTAATCTTGTAATAAAAATGAGTAGTGTCATACTTTTTATTTCTCTTAAAAGCCAAAATGGTTAGCTTATCCACCAAATTGATGTCAAGAATGCATTTATAAATGATTATTTAGAAGAGGAAATCTACATGACTCAACCTAAAAGTTTCACTAACCGTAATAGAGAATATTATGTATGCAAGTTAAAAAAATATTTGTATGGGTTAAAATAAGCTCCTCAAGCTTGGTATTCTAAAATTTCTTATTTTTTCAAAGAATTGAGTTTTATAATTACTATTCTAATAATGATCTCTTTGTTAAAGTTGAAAATATTTATTTGATTCTAATTGTATTATATGTTTATAATTTGTTAATTATTGGCAAACTAACTAGCTTAATTCATAAATAACATGATAAACTAAGTCAAAGGTTTAAAATTTAAAATGATTGATTGAGTCATTTTGAATCATTTTTAAAAATGATTATATTTAAATATAAACCTTCTATTGTTATGTCACAATCTTAGTATGATCATAACCTACTTGTTAAGTTTAACATGCTTAATTGTAAATCTTATTCTACTCCTATTGAAGTTGGTATTAAACTTAATCCAAAACCTACATGTAAAAAAACTAACTCTACTTTATATAGACAACTTATTGGTAGTTTGATTTATCTAACCATTACTAAACCATATATTTCATATGTTATTGGTGTTGCTTATAGATTTATGCAGGATCCATATTTAGATCATTATAAATTAGCTAAATGAATTCTTGGTTATATAAAAGAAATAATTAATTCTATTTTATTTTATTTTTCTATTGATAATGTTAAATTATATGGTTATTGTGATGTTGACCATGCTAGTGATACTATAGATTAAAAATCTTCTTCTCGATTTGTGTTTAAGTTTGGTGCACGTGTTATCACTTGAAGCAATAAGAAGTAACCTAATATCTCTATTTTTTATTTTGAAGTAGAGTCCAAAATTGATAAAGTTACAAAAGAAGCCATGTGGTTGTGAAAGTTTTTGGGAGAACTTCATTTGGATGTTTCTCACAGTACCATCCTTCATTGTGAAAATCAAAATTGTATAGCTCTAGTAAAAAATCTAGTGCAATACTAAAGAACTAAACATATTGAAGTTCATGTATATTTTATCTGAGAGAAAGTCCTCAATGGTGATATGGATCTATAATTCTATCCTATAGATGAACAAGTAGAAGATATATTCACAAAACTACATACTATTATCAAGTTTTATAACTTTTTTCAATGTTAGGCCTTCTAGTTGCCATTGAGGGGGAATGTATATGACAATGCCACTTTTTGATGGCTATGTGTTTCTTCTCCTTATCTATACTTAATCTCATTGTAAATCATTTTAAAATTCATGTGGAATTTTTAATTTTTTACCCTAATACATTATAAACATAATTTGTATAAGAGGTCCTTATGTTATAAAAGGCTCTAAATATGCTTAGTGATTATTCATGAGAAACTATGAGATGTAGTATCACAATCATGCTAGCCTAAAATTATTTTTGAGTAGTTTATGGATTATATTTCCTTATATTGTAAAAGGTAGTGTTTGTCATGATGAAGGTTTTTAAATCCTTCAATTGTGTACATAGTATAATTCCTTTCTAAGGTGACTATGACATTTATCCCTACTTAGCATTAAGGGGGAGTGTTAGAGAATTTATTTGAAGTGGGATTATTAACCCTTAACCTTGGTAAAGTTATTAAATAATAATAATATATTATTTATTAAAATAAGGTGGAAACTCATGAAAATAAATAATAAAGTTATAATTATTTAATGAGTTACCAAAATTTAATTAAAAGATTTTTTCAGGATGGAAGGACTCATTATTTTCACAATGGTTAACTCCCTTTATATTTCACTATAAATAGGGTTTCACCCCTATGGTGAAATCATTAGAATATGAAATTATTCTATCATACTCAAACTACAAGTTTTTTGAAGGCAATTCTATGACAAAGTGAGAAGGTAGAAGAATTTATATTAGGGTTATTACTATTTTTCAATCATTGAATATCACTTGTGGTTTTTTACCTCTTGAAGGTTTTCCCACCTAATCTCTATGTCACATTGTTCAATTGATCTATGTTCCTTATGATTTTCTATTAATTTATACTTATATATCCCATCTTGTGTATTGTTACATATATGTATACATGAATTATTTTATAATCAAAGTAGTCAAAAAGTTTAGATACTACATTCTTCATAGCAAGGTATTTACAATTGTGACTTGCCCAATAATGAAATCTATGTTAATATAAAATGAGTTGGGTAAATGAAGAGGCAAGTGGGTTACTATTATCCAAGATTTTGATCTATCAATCAAACCAATGAATATTTTACAATTTCAAGGACTCAGTAAATCCATGACTGAAGTAGACCCATAGCTAGTTTACTAGTAATACATGATGAAAGATATTACAAAAGACTAGTACCAAGATGTGGTCTACTATTTTATCAACAATGAGTGCCTAAGTAATATGAATTCCACTTAGATAAAATATTTATGCCTAAAAATAAAAAAACTTTATGATCAAATGAGGTGTGATATATATAAAAAAAATCATGAATGGAAATATTTGAGATGCCTGAGTAAATTATAAGATGTTGAAGTACTCAGTTATTTACATGGGAGATATAAAAGTGGTCATGGTTTAAGGAGTGCCACAACTCATTAGATACTCAATGTAGGCTATTATTGGCTGATTTTTTTTAATATGTTCATGCTCACACCCAAAATTATCATTCTTATCATGTTTTCACCCATGAAGAGCATACCCTACCATGCCATTGCAACCAATTATTGAGGTCTATCTATTCAAAAAATTGGGATTATACTTTTTTGGAGTGGTTAATGCTAATTATTATGTAGGTGTTTAACCCTAATTTTTATGTGGATCCTACTAGGTATATTGGGTTAAGAATATAGAATTTATAGGGCACAAGGGTGAGTATCAAATCTATAATAGGATAATTAATTGCTAAATTTAGATATACCATATATTGAATTTATTAAAATAAAGATAAAGTATTAATGGAAAGTACAAGTATGCTAGATGTATAAATGAAAAAGAAGTGATGTACTTAGTTTATTTTGATGCTAATTTAGACCTATATGTAGAATAGGTTGAAAGTAAGTAGGAAGATAATTTGTGAATAACTTTTAGATTCTATATTTAGTGCCTCTAGCTTTTTGGATACTTGTGTCATCCCTAGATAGTTGTATCGATGTTATTAAATGAGTATAACACTAGTGTCTTGTATAAAATATCTAATGAAATAAGATGTGACCATGTGGATGATTTTGGGTTTTTCTTTGCCTTTACTTTGGTGCATTTAGATATAGATCATGGATTGTCACTCTTTGTGAAATGAAAAAACCCTAGCCTTCCATCTTCAATGTGAACTTGGGGGAAAATGAGTTAGTGGGCACATGGTGTTGAGTTGACCCTAATGAACTCAATATCAAAGGATATTTCCTACATATCTAATGTTGTAAAATAGTGCCTTAGACTCATGTAGTTCTCCCCTATGTATTGGTTTGTGTGTTAAAAATGAAATGTGTATAAAGGAAGTAAAATAGTGACCTAGCTTGTAACTTGGAAAATAAGACCTTATGACTACTCCTTTATTAAATTAAATCTATATATCTAATTTATCTATGACTGGTATGTAAATACAGAAGTTTTTATCAATTTAATGCTTGATAGGGTACTTCTAATAAGTGCCTTGGTCTATTTAATATATTTTTTAGGTGAGGAATAAATGAGGGTTGATATTGTATTTATACCAATACTATCAGTATATAACTCAAATTAAAGTATTTAATACAACCATTTGGATATGTTTATTTATAAATTAGATTATTTTAGGGTGCTGGACACTTGCATTGTGGTAGGATAATAATGTCGATGCTACTATATATCTTGGATGTTAGTGTTTAGGGAGTATAAAAACATATATAAGATCAAAACTTGTAATGGTTTAAGATAAGTACATTTTAAGCATTTTGGGAAAGATAGAATGTTTATGTCATCAATAAAATACTAGTTAGACTAAGAGACAGGCCAAGGGGAATAAGATAGAGAAGATGCGAGGCTTTCAGAAGTAAGGCATATGTATAACTAAGTGGAAAAACTAAGGTCAAAATTTTCCAAGTGCACAAGATTAATGTGTTACATAATCACAAAATATCATCTACATTTCCCCCTTTTAATATACTAATGAAATTTCTAGTTTAAAAGAAAGGAATAAGTACTTAGGTGTGTATGCACACCTTATCTTTGATTTATTTAAATTTAATGATTTTTTAGTGAGTGACCTGCAACCAAGAGCATGTTATAATGCAAAATCAATGCCTATAATTTAGGTTCAAAGTACTTGAAATATATCAAAATTAAAAGATAAAGGTTTAGTAATACACCTTGTTGGAAATATTATTTTCATTGATGTCAAAAGGGATTAATGTCAAAAGGCACATTTTGAGCATGTCATTAATGCTCAAGGATGAATATGGTGACCATTATGATCCTAATAGAGGTCAACAATGATTGGACTACTTGGGTGTATGAATAGAATTCATTTGGTTCCTCATATTGATTATCTAGACATTTTGGGTCTAGATAGGAAAATATGAGAAGTATTTTTTCTGAAATCATGTCTACCATGTGTGAATGAGTATGGGGGATCTAGTCACATGGTTGTGATCACACTAGTCCCTAGTTGTTATGTGCCTGATTTGGAATCATGCAAGCAAGCATAGTTAAAGATATGGGCATGAAAATCTAGATACTTAGATAAAATATGCAAAAAGGCCTTGAAAATTTATCTTGCTTTTACAAATTTCATTTATGTACATTTTTAAAAGAAAAAGAGGGTAGATTTGTTACAAATTTTATTGACCAAATTTGACTTTTAAGTCAAATTGAGGTACCTATAGGTAAAAAATTGAATTTTTAGGTTTGTAAGGGATGTAATATGGATGTTAAAAGGTGTTTTAAATGTCAATTTATGTTATAATAGCCTTGGTAATTAGTTTTCTTAATCCCTTTAGTCATTTTGAGTCATTTTAGGAGTCAAAAAGGTACAATTAATGAGTTGTATGGGTTTTTTGAGAAGTTTGAAGGTTAAAAAAGATTATTTCATACAAAATATGTCACTATAAATTTTCAGTAAATGAAAAAATGAAATATGATAGGTTATGTAGAAGAAAATGTACTTTTTTAAAAGAAAAGAAGAGTTTGGCACTTATATGACCTCTTTGGGAAGTGTGCCACATGTCAAATGGTAAAGGTAGTGCATATTTTTCTTACCAATGATCAATTACATGATATTTTTTTATTTGTCATTTATTGCTCAAAACCATTCACCCTTTTCACCTTTCTTGGCAAGCAGAAGTGACCTTCATGTTTTTGCTTGGTACGAACAGCTTAGAAAGTTTAAAGGAAAATTATTTTCGAATATTTTTTTAAACTAATATAACTTAATTTAAATATAATTATTTTTAAAATGGTGGCCTTTTCTTCATGAACCATCCTCATGAAGTTGACCTTTCAAATCTACCTGCTAATCTATATACCCTATAGGTTTTGCCTTAGTTTAAGAATCTCTATACAATCCATTTGCTTATATTGGTTAAAAATTATTTTTAAAATTTATTCTAATTATTAACATTCTTGGTTTAATTTTTTAAGTTGATTTGATAAGCTAATAACCTTAGTTTTGTAGACTAGCTTCTTTTGAGAGTGATGCATTTTCCACCAGTTTTAGAGTTTCATGATTTTTCAATAGTTCCAAGGGGTTTTAATATGTCATTTATTTCATGTTTTAAATTTTACCTCTTTGATCTAATTTTATAAATAAATTCTCTTTAGTGTAGTCATGGATCACAATACAGTCAACTTTGCTTATCGTTTACCTACAGTCATGCTAAAGTACCCGCATGGGACCTATATAACATATCCATAGATATTTAATAAGTTTTCAAGTATTTTTGTACCTTTATAATCATAAGGTATTAGGTTAGACCTTATATTAATGTAAAAAGGGCACTATAACTATCATATATAACACATTCTCACTATCTACAATGGAAGTACACCTATAGGTGTTTTGAAGGAGGTTTCCAAATTCAGATAAGGCTTTGAGGTTGATTTAAAATTATTTTATAGTGAAAATTATGGAGTTAAAATGGTTTTTCAAGACTCATTAGTCATACATAGTTCCAATTCACTACCTATACACACGGTCTACATGTTAAACTCAGCTTAGGTCCACCTGTAGTCAGAAAGAGAAATCACATTGAAAGCCGAGTTTATAAGTTAAGATATAATTTTTATAGTGATGAAGGTTATTTTAAAATTATTAAAATATCTAAAATAAATTTAAAACTACAAGTATGCATATGTTTTACAATGTTATACTCCCTACTTAGTTAGATGTTCACCTACAGGTGGTGTGAACAATAGAATGAGGTATCATATGAAGAGAGGGAAGAAATAGTGAAAACTTATTGCAAGTTTTAACATTAGAAAAAACCATTTTATAACATTATTGAGGTGTCAAAGTGGATAATATAAATGTAGTTCACTTGTAAAAAGATGATGACTGAACTCAAGCCCACAGTCCCTAAAAGAGCAAAATAGAGGTCTAGGGCATTTTGGTGGAGACCATTTAACAAGGTTTTAGTAAGATTTTATGCCTAATTTTATGTAAAAACATGAACATATACCAATTAAAATTAGTTGGAAACGTTTAAGGATCAAATTAAAAGTGGGAGATGATCATTTGGAGTCCTAAAGTTGCTCATAAAACCCCTAAAATCCTATACTTTCATCTACAAATTTTTGAGTTTGAGGAACCCTTGTTTAAATTTGATAAACTAAGACCACATCCTCACAATTTAATGGTTATAAAATTTTTAATGAAGTTTTTTTACCCAATTATCAACAAGAGAGGCTCATCTCTTATGTTTAAACCCTCATATATACCTATAATCCATACATAGGTTTTATATCCATTTATAGCTAGTTATAGGAGCACACTATCAAATAGATAGGTTTGTGATGATACCACAAAGTTTATAATATTTTAAAGGTTTAATAATTTTATATTAGTTTGAGTAATGATGTGTCAACTTGAAAGAGAGTAAAATTCACTTACAAGGTCCTATCTTGCCTAACATAGTTGACTATATTAACAGTGAGCATTTAAGGTGATGTCTCTAAGTATTTTTGTGGATCAAAAATTAATGACTAGAACCAATAATTTTTGAATAAATATTTATTATTTAATAAGTAATATAATCATGAATCAAAATTCTAGGTCACATAATGCTCACCTACAAGATCTTGATTGCCTGACATAGTTGACTAGGTCTAATTTTAGCAGATAATGAGTAGTTTAATGTTTTTGAAATGTATCATTGATTAGGGATAAAATGAATGAGACCCATTAGTATAAAATATTATTAGGTTATCCTAAAAATCCTATAATCACTGCATCAAATCCTAAATAGGCTAACTCTACCTATAGGTATGGTACCAATAGTCAAACATAGTGAAGGCCAATGTGCTCAAACCAATTTATGTAGGGGTATAATAAATTCATAAGAGTTTATAGGGACAATTAGGAATTGTATAACATTAATTATAATCATGATATCCTAATATACCCTCCATGTTATATAAATAAATCAAATAAAGGGTCTCAAACATGCAAAACATAGTCAGTTTGAAAGAACCCTACACAGTCTACCTATGAAAAGGTCAGTCTTGGAATTTGAGAAGTTGAGAAGTCAAATCACATTATCAAGAGATAAAAATTTGTCTAGAGATAATTTTGGAATTTAATAAACTCATGTAACATTAATTTTTGTTTGAGGAGGTATGGGAGTGCCCTCTATTTTCTCCCAGATAGAGGGTACTCCCTTTATGCATGTAACCTACAAATTTAGTAAATTTATTAAAAAAAGAAAACCAAAAGATAATAAGAAAATCCAAAATGGTTTTATAAGTTTAGGTACTCCTATTAAATCATATAAGGCTAGGAAAAGAGGGGATAAACCAAATAGAATTCTCAAATCCTCCAAGGTTACAATCAGATGTATTAGGCAGGTTTTGGCCTATAATCCAAAAAAGAGACCAAATTTAATTTTTGACCTATGTGAGATTTATATTATATTGGAAAATGATTTTGCGATGTATAATCTCTTTTTTATCTTATGGAATTTAATTAATCTAAGTGTCCAAACTAGGTGCTTCAACTTAGCTAATCAAAATTAGCCTAGTAGACAAACTAGTGAGAAGGGTGGGAAGCTTCATGCGAGTTGATTTTAAAGAATGCATGATTAATATAAGGATATGGAGAGTATTTAAAATTTTCATACACTCCATCTCATGTGTTTTAATTATAAAATGATGCTAATTTTTATGCCAAGTGTTCAAGGTGCATAGAAGAGCAATTTTCTTGATAGCAGATGATAATAGCTCCTTTCCATATGATTCTAGAGGACCATACCTAAAAACAATGCATGAATATGAATTTTTGATTTAATTAATCTCTATTCCAATCATTATACCTAGTAATAATTAGTTATAAGGTGTTCAAATAGAGCTAATCATAAGGTGTTCTCTATTTATAGATTTTTTAGAATGTCTAGAATTAACCTGAACCATCCATCTTAAGATTGAGATGTGTGGTTGAGGATTAATTCAATTTTTTAATTAAGTTTATAATTATCCTTATCATGGCATTAGAATAAGGGGTAATTAAGAGGCATGGAGGGAATCATGGAAAGCATTGATGAGGCATTGAGGGCATGCATCAGATATTTGTGGCACTTATGGCCTAGGGATGCCTTCCCAACAAATGAGTTCTCCTGATGATGAAAACATTTAATATCCATTTCCAAAAATAAGTTTTCAACAAGTTTCCTTGAAATTCTTAATTAGGCCTTGATTTGGGTTAATTAGATCTTAAGCATATTTAAGCACTTTGTGCACAAATTACTCAAATTGATCAAATTGCTTTGTTAGTGGTCCAAAATTTTATTGGATTAAAATTTGAAGGTAATGTCAAATGCATCAGATCTATTATCCCATTTAGGATTTTACCAAAAATAAATAACAAAGACATGTGTCTTGTTTTAGAGATTTAATAGGAAATATCAATTTAGAGCAGTTAGGTGTAAAATTAACATATTGACTTAAAATGATCTTATCAAAATTAGTTGGCCCATAATTGAATTGCCCCATTTAATGATACCTTGGCTAAAATTAGAACTTGAATATTCCAATTTCACATCATTTAACATGTTTTAGTGTTTTTAGGACAAATTGTGTATTTTAAGTGGAAATTGGTCAAAACCCTGATTGGGGGTTATCAGTGGCCCGATTTAGGTATCTATAGTTTGACCCTATTTTGGAAGATGTTACAAACCATAGGTAAAGAAATGTCTTCTAAAATAATGAGAGATGGCCTATATGCAAAAAAGAATATGATGGTTGAAGAATAAAGCTCCAAATGATTTTGGGAAGCCTATAGTGATGCCCCCTTGAGGGAGTAGCCATCACATTTGATGATGGATGGTCCCTCAAAAATAAATAATAATAAATGTGGAATTAACCCATGGTTGAGATTAATCCAAATGATAAAATTATTTCATGCATTGATGTAAAAAGGATACTGATTTTCCCAAAGGTAGTTATAATCAAGGATAAAAGTTAAAATAATGATTTGTCCATAGGAGGTTATAATCATTAAGAAGAATTGGATTGGGTAAAGATGATTATGCCCCAATTAGGGTTGATTAGCAACAATAACTCAAGGATATAACCTAGAATATAGATTAAAGATGAGCAGGTACAATGTCATGAAAGAGATGGATAGAGGAATAAGATTGATCATTAGAAATGATTTAGTTATACCTACCAATGAGAAGATGATCATCCTGATTAGCAATGATACAACTAGAATGGACAATAGGTTAATTGAATCAAATCTGGGATGGAAGGATTTTTCCAAGGTGTGAAGGAGAAACTTCTATGGCTTCATTGATTATAGACCTTTTTGAAGCTAATTTTTTCTATAGCATGTGATGGTAGGCATCATGATAGAACACCATGAAGAATTAGCCAAAATATGTATAAGGAATAACTTTTGATCCAATAAACACTTGAAAATAATGTACCAATGATAGAAACCATGATGATAATGTTGATGTATGAATATGGATAGACTCAAGAATAATGTGCTCGAGGAATCACCCAATGAATGCATATAGACTTAGTCAAGGTAATAGTATTGAAAGAAAACAAATAGGCAAGCAAAAAAACAAACAAACAAACAAATATAAAAAATAAACAAATAAACAAACAACTTGAAATAAACAAACTAACAAAAAGCCTAAAAACAAAATCAAAAGAAAGCTTCCTAAAAATGACCATGCCCCAGTAAGGCAGATCAAGGATAACTAACTATGATTAGACATGACAAATATTTTTGGATTCTATAATATTATGAATATTTTGGAATTTTGAGGTATCTTAAATCATTAGATAATGACAAGATACCTACTCATAAAATGGTGATAGCGTTTGGCTTAGGTTTCTCATAAAATGGTGAGAGCGTATGGAAAAGGGGGACTAAAGTGACCTCAACATGAATTAAGCATGACCTACATAGTCCCAAAATGACCTCAAGTCATAGTAATTTCATCCACACAAAAGGTGAGGAAAAACTAACTAGGTCCCAATAAGTTCTCAAATCTAGTAAATGGCCTATCAAATGAAAATAGTAATGGCAAGGGGATTTGGCAATGCATGATAAAAAAGTGTTGCCCCTAGTTTTCCCTTAGGTAGTTATAACTAGGATATAATGACATAGGTTAATGATACTAATTTTCCCATACATAGTTATAATTAGTAGCAAGACTGGTGAAACACTAATTTTCCCATAGGTGGTTATAATTAGGTTCACATAAACAAACTTGATAGGATGAAAGATCTCTTGACAAATAAACTATCACACTAATTTCATAGACTATCATTGAAACATATATTGGATTTATTATTGAAACTTGATCAAAACACTCTCACAAAAGGTGTGGGAAGAGCCAAATGAACCAAGATCAAAATAGGATTGGGTAGGATGACTAAAAATAGGCTTTGATCTAGATAGGAATGTAATGGTTAGATGGTATAGTCTTGCTCTAAGATAATGATGGTTTGATAATTTGGATAAAATGATAAGAGGGTTTCCCCCAAGTGGTGGGGTGAATGAAAGGACATTCACAATGGAAAAAGGATGAAAATATCATGGCAATGTGAAATGGTATGGTACATGTTGTTGGCCTAGGTGTGGTTTTTATTCTATTATTCTTGTTGATAGGGAGATACACATCCTAAGCAACAAATGATACAAATAAAATACTTGATCATGTTAATTAATAGCCCACACCTCATCTAAATATATACTCTATCAAAAATGGCCTACAAATTTTGATGTTAAGAATGCTTTTGTGATCTTGATTGGTCATTGATTCTAATTCCTTCAAATGTCGATATAAGGTATCTTCGTAGCCTTTACAAAGGAAAGTGCAGCCATGGATGGTAAATAGGGAAAAATAATGGATGGTAGGTTTGAATATGAAATGGAATGATATATGATAATTGAATGTGGAATGGTGGGGGAATAAATGAATATCGAGACTTTCAGTCACACATAATGTTGTTGATGTTATATTCAACATAACTTTGGTTGTGTCTAGGCTAAAGACTTATTCTCTTGATAGGACCACTAAATTTTTTTTGTTGTTTGATCTTGAGAGTAGATACCATCTGATTAGGCTATAGATAAGAAGCTATTTTGATTTGATCTTTGATTTTGTCTTCATAAAGTATTGAAGAAATTTTGTGCTCAGATATTAGTACTAAAATGAGGTTTTCACCAATAAATTTGTCTTTACTATCCCATACCACCTTTGAGAAGCTTTCACTGATAAACATTGGCTTTTGACTTTGATTTTATTCTAGTGCTTCTGAAAAAGTTTCATAGAAGGTGCTGAGTTTTGAATTTGATTGTCCCCTAGTGCCTCTAAAAAGGTTTCACTAGGAGAGTGTTCTTCTCTAAATGAATGTGGTCTTGGACTTCTTGCTCTTCTTTAACTACTATATTTCCATTGATGTAGTTTAATAAATTGAGATTTTATCAATCATAATTGACACTTGTGGGAGATGGAATGTCAATGATATGGCTATTTTGGCTTATGGTAATGGCTTGTGGAATGGCAATGGAATGGGGAGAGGTTTCACAATCCTTGTAGAGGATACTAGGATAACTTGTGTCAAAGATAATTTACTCATTCTCAAAAACTATAGAAGGATCAAAAATGTATTCAAATTTATTTTCAAGGCATGCATAACCAATGTTGTAACAACCATGAACATATTCCTCTTATAAATTTGATTCTAACTCAAGGGACTTTGAATCTGATGTTGATACTATTGTTGATTTTGATTATAATTCTAAATCTAATGTCAATTTAAAAATATAACCTAACTCTAATTTTGATTCTTCATCTGGTAGGTAATCTGTTGTAATGATGTCTTGCTAAATATTTGGTATTGGACAAGTAATAGCCTATGATGGCATAATGGGCTCCAAAAAAACTAGTTTGTCAAAGTGAGACTCCTATAGGATGGGAAATAGGTTAAGATACAACTTCTTAGAGACTAGCTTATTAATAAGAGGCTCTTGAAAAATAAGCACATGGTTGAGGTAATTAATTTCCCAAAGGTAGTTATAATCATTAATAAATGACTCAGCAAAGACTGGCTCATCAGAGTTAGACTCATTGAAAACTAGTATAAGATCAATAGGCAATTCATCATAGTTGACTTATCACAAATGGTCAATTTAGAAAAAAAATCTCAAATTGGTTGATTGTCTTGGTTTTGGTTTCTAATGAGTTGGAAAATACTATTTTTGAACACAACTTGGTCTTAAAATGACTGGATCAGTTGAGGTTTGGATGGGATGACTTGTGGTTAGATAATGGTAGGGCCTTAGGGATCATGATTTATTGCATGAGACAAAGGATGAAGTCCTAAAATGGTAATTATAGGGTGGTATACAGCATGATTTCTTGCAGAAGCTAAAGGACTAGGTCTTGGAATGATGAAGGGGCATTATGGAGCTTGGTTGCTCACACAAACCAAAAGATTAGGTCTATAAATGGTAACAATATTCCTTGGATATTTTAGTCTTGGAATAGAAATGGTATGATGTGGTAGAGATTGATTACTTACACAAGCTAAAGAATCCAAGTCTTCCTCATAAACTATATCATCTTAGTTGTGAGTTGGCTCATAGGCTGGTTCTTGACTATGTTCCATGTACTATTTATTGCAAAGAGGGCATGGATCCATATTCCAAACAACATTATCTATAGTTGGTTATTCAAATTCCTCCTCACAAGCCTCTTCATACCAATCAAGGTTTTGATTTGGATTTTGTGGATTTTGACTACATTCCCCATATGGAGTATTGTAGGGAGAATAATAAAACTCCTTAAAAATTCTTTCTCTATAGGGGTTCCTAGTGGGATTTTGTGTAGTAATTCTATCATAAGTTGTATTGTACATGACTCCACCATTAGTATAGCTAGACATATCTGTATAAATGATGAAAGATTTGAAACAATAATGCTGAGTTATACAAACTCTAAAAAACTATCCAAAGGACAAATGGTTCAAACTTGGTCTAACTTGGTCAAAGGGGTGGAGTTGTATCTTCAATATGGTCTAAAAGTGGAGTTGTATCTCCAAAATATTTTGTCATTAAGACTTGGTATAACATAGTCTAACATCAAATGTCTAATGTCAAATGTCATATACATAAAAAGTCAAGCATCTAAATAAAAACTAATATGTCAAAGGTCTAGGTCAAAGTGATCCAAACAAGGTCTAAACTAGAAAAGGGAAAAGTTGAGTTACTATGTATTTTTTCCAAATGTGGAGTCAAAATCTTGGCTTAAACAAATAGGCATACACTAGGACTTTTGGCCAAATGATGTCAAAAACTAGACTTGAAACAAATGTTGATGTGATTTGATTTAATTAACAAGTTTAGAAATAGCTTTGACATAAAATCAACACATAAAATCAAACATAAACATGATCAGTTGGCATAAGTCATAAGACAAAAGGCTCTTTGAATAAAGACTATGTTTTCCCAAATAAAGGTACAAACAATGATAAAGATAGGTACTAAACAAACAAACCATCAATAGTTTTCAGATTTGGGTAAATGATTAACTGAAGTTATGCAATCCAAAAGAGAAATATCTATGTATTAGCCCCAAAAATTAAGGCCTAAACATAAATCAATCAATTTTTGATTCCAAACTTGATAAGGCTAATTGAAAACTCAACATTGAAAACTAAGATTTGACCAAATAGGCTAGACAAGATTAGATAGCATGACAGCACAATACAAAGGTCCAAATGGTATACATGACATGGTTTGAAAAAAATGGTTTTGATACAATGCTAAAAAAGTCTTGAAACAAATTAAGTAGCCTAATGTCATAATAATACTTGAATAATGTGGTCAATGTTATGTCTCAAAGATTCAAAAGGCTCAAAATGTTTTGACATGATTTGGGCAACATAATGCTACCCTCTACAACTCAAATGAAACACACACAAACAAGTTTAGAAAAAATTTCAAGGCACAAGTGTGGTGTAAAATAGCCAGCATAATGCCTCTTTAGACAAAAGAGTGACATATAAACAAATTGGTTTTGACATGGCTTATACACAAACAAACAAGTTTTAGTCTCAAAATATACCAAGCAAAAATGAATAAAATACACTAAGTATAATCACCTAAATCCTAACAAGGGTATGGAATATGGGGTTGAATAAACTATCAAGTTTTGAATGTCTCTAGGGGAATCAATTGCATAATGAATTTCACATCAAAAAATGCAAAATACATATATAGAAATTGGGTGATTGTGGCATTGGCTAGTTGTAAAAAGGTCTAGTCCTTTTTACAACCACTACATCCTACTATTCACTCAATGTAGTGAGATGTCTAAATGCATATACATCCCTTATGAAATTTCAAATAGGATAAAGTTAAGTCAATGTTGTGAGATGAAACCCTGGGTAAAAGCTTCCCTAAATAACTCATGGGAGGTAATGATATCCCCTTCGTAAGCCAAGTTTGCATGAAATAAAAAACTAATAGAAATACTTTAAGGTCATTTTCAAGATCACCCAAACTTTGATGAGTTTTTGGGGAGTACTCTAGATGATGTTCTTTCTAAGCCTTAGACTAGGCTTTTTGCAATAGGAATGATGCTTTTGATTCTAAGGGTTCCCTAAAGGGGAGAAATGGAAGAGCATACATGCAACATCTCTCTTTTTCCCAAACATAATTTAATTTAAATAAATAAGTAAATACAAAAATTTCTTGGAAAGGTGAGTTCATTTTTAATCCCAAATCAAAAAATGAGTGGTGTTCATTTTACCCCTTGGTCTTAGTTGTAACTTTGAAAACATTCACCATAAACATCTAAAAATTGTTTTTTATTAAACACCAAAACAAAGTTCCTAATTGATTTTTAAGCATACAAAAGGTGATCTAAACATGTTTTTAGAAAATGTCAATCCTATCCCTAAAACAAAAATGTTATCATGTCCTTTAGCCTTGAAGCTCTTTTAGGTTTGAAACAATGAACTTTTAAAAAAAAGCTCTCAAGTCTGTGTTTTAAGAAAAACATAGTGACCGACATCGGGTATATAACCGATGACGGTTACATTTTCTAACCAATCATGATTATCTAATCAACATCAGTTATATCAATGTGACTGATGATAGTTATCCAACTAATATTAGTTTTATTAACCAATGTTGGTTAAGTTATCCAACTGATGTCGGTCTTACTAGCCGATGTCAATTACTGTGTAAACCCATGGAAAACAAAAAATGACAAAATAAAGATAGAAAATAAATTTACAAGAGTTTTAATGGTCTAAATAAATATTTTAAAGTTAAAAACTGATCTTCTTCATGTGTGGGATGTGTTCCATCCTATCGGGTGTTCCATATGTGGATCTAGGAATTTGACTCAATGGAGGATGGTTAGTATGGTATTAATTTTAAAATGAAAACAAAATTAAATAAACACACTAACTATCATAGCATATCTAGGACTAGACACTAGGGAGATATTAGTTAACAAACATGAATAAAACACACAACTAAAATTCAAAACAAACCTCTTTTACCTTCCTTGGATGCTCCAAAATGCTTGTTGCAGTGGCTTGCTCGGCTTATGCTCATGAAGTACTTGGCAAAGGAAGCTTGGCTACCTCCATCTCTCCTTGGCACCTTTTGCTTATGACATGGCTTGGCTTGGCTTGGCTTGTAATCAATTTTTCATGGTAACACTAATTTTAATGGCTTATTTAAGGTATTTGTGCATGATAACTTTGCACCAAAATAGGTTAAAAATGATATTCATGGCCTCTCTATTTATAGATTTTTGAGAATGTCTAAAATCAACTTGAACCATCCATCCTGAGATTGAGATGTGTGGTTAAGGATTAATTAAATTTTTTGAATTAAGTTTATAATTATCCTCATCATGACATTGGAAAAATGGGAAATTAAGAAGCATGGAGGGCACCATAAAAGGCATTTATGAGGCATGGAGGGCATGAATTATATCTTTGTGGAATTTATGGCCTAAGGATGTCTTCCCAAGAAATGAGGTCACTTGATGAATCATATATTTAGTATCCATTTACAAAAATAATTTTTCAACAAGTTTCCATGGAATTCTTGATTATGCCTTTATTTGGGTTAATTAGCTCTTAAGCATATTTAAGCACTTTGTGCACAAATTACTCAAATTGATCAAAATGCCTTGTTATTGGTCTAAAATTTGATTGGATTAGAATTGGAAAGAAATGTTAGATGCATTGGATATTTTATCCCATTTAAGATGTTACCAACAACAAATAACAAAGGAACATGTCTTGTGCATGATATTTGATATGAAATAACAATTCAGAGCACCTAGGTGCAAAATTGTCATTTTGACTCAAAATGATCTGATCAAAGTTAGTTGGCCCATAATTGAATTTCCCAATTTAATTATACCCTATCCAAAATCAGCACTTCAATATGTTATTTTCACATAATTTATCATGCTTTATTGGTTTTAGGCCAAATTGTGTATTTTAAGTGGAAATTGGTCAAAAGCCTAATTGGGGGTTATCAATGGCCAGATTTAGGTGTCTATAATATTATATGATCCACCTTAGTATGATTAAGCCCTGCTCAAATGTATACCTTTTGATCAATAAGAATAATAATTTTTACCTCCTACATGACTACTATTAGTGTGTTTATTTGGAATTTTTTATTTTTCATAAGTGAAGATTGTGGATTCCTTAGCATGTTATTTCATTTTATCATCTATTTGTAGTTGGAATGTTTCTTCTTGTAAGTCATGTGAAGTGTTCTAGTAAATGTTTAATATTTTGTGAGTTATCATATTAATTAGTGACCTTAGAATCATATTTTATAATCCTCCTATCTTTTCACATTTATTCATGAACTCACAATGTAACATTGATGTAAGAAGATGATGATTGGAGAAGTGTATTTTTAGTTTGTCCTTTGTTTCAAGTACAACATGCTTATCATTGGAAGTCATTAGTGTATTTTTTGTATTATCTCCCTTAGAATAGTTTTTTTTATTTATCTCTCTCTTTTTTCACCCCCCGAGTTTAGTATTAGTTGCAATCCAAAGTTATACATCAAGGAAGCTATCCTCATCTAGAGATCCACCTCATTCCTTAATATAACCACAAGCTTAGAGGTGATTATTTTATGCCATTTAAATGAGGAGAGATTTTCTATCTCCTCAAAGGGTTCAAATCCAAGTGACAATATTTTTTAGCATGCCTAGTGGGACTCTTGGTCCAATAAGTTGAGTTTTTTTTGGTGTTGTCTCTCAACAATCATCCTTTGGAGGCATCTATTCAAGCATCGATGGTGACTCTAAAGATATATCATCTAGTCAATCAACTCAGGCTATTCTTTTAATATTTTTATAAATGTATTTATTTGTTTTATTGATTTTAATAAAGTTTCATGGCTGACTTTGGTGTTAAGTTTTTCTCTATATAATTTGGTGAGACATTCCAAGCTTGTGTCATTCACTATCAATATGAAAAATTCCTTGGTAAATATTTTCATGATCCTTACCATCCTCAATATGACTTGCATCAGCTCCAATATGACCCTTGTTATCCCATGCATGAATTATATCAGTCCTACAATCAGCCTTCTCCATGTCTTCCTCATAGTCAACTTAGGCACTCCTCAAGCCAATCCATTTCCACCTTCAAGAAAACACTTTTTGGCTATGAGAGGTATATGTTGGATCTTAATACTCAAAGGGGATGTGGTCTAGATATTCCTAATAATCTTATTCAAAGGGTAAGAGAAGAATTATATCTAGTCAAAAAATAGTGGACACCTATTGAGAGAGCTAATTGACAAAGGTCACAAGTGAGATGCTTGGTGTGAGTGGCCTAGTTTCTTCCTTAAAGGATAGGCTAAGGGCTCATGAAAGGAAACCTCACAAAACCTATCAGCCTTTATATTCACTTCTCCAAGTTTATTATCATTCATATTTGACCCCTAATCATGATCTAAATCAAATATATCAAATTCATCCTTTTCCCAATTAGTTGGAAGAGAGAGTTGAAAGGAGAAATATTTTGTTTGAAGATAATATTGATAGGGAAATTGAGTTGGTTAATATGCATTTGCATAAGTCCATGTTAGTAGATAAGGAACTAGAGTTCAAAACCTCACTACCCTCTCATATTTCATCCCTACCACCTCAAAAGGAGACATCTAATTATAACATCCTAAGCTAGAGTAAGGTAGTGGAGTCATGTAGAAAGAAAGAGGAGAAAAGTCTTGACAAAGAGTGTGAAGTTGAAAAGGAGTTTGATCCTAGACCAACCCCTCCTACATTTCTTCAAGAAGTTTCTTGTGTCCCATGTTATCCCTCATGTATTCCTTATGCTCATGATTATTTCGATGAACTTCAAGAAATACTTTTTCAATAGAACCTAGCTAAGAAAATTGAAGAGTTAGAATCAAAGATGAGATTGTTGAGTCAAGGTGTGATGGAAGGTTTAGACCTAAAAGAAGATCTTATACATAAACACACCCCATAAAACATTCCTCAAGAAATTCCTCAGGATAAATTATATGTGAATGAGGTGTTTTTCAAGTGGAAGGAATAAAATCAAGTGGTTTTATCTTGAGGTCTACCTCCCCTTCCTCATGAGCTTCCAAAAGAACCCCCTACATTCCATTCACAATTATATTTTGAGTTTTATGTGCCACCTCAACAAATTAGTCCATTTTGTCCTCATACCATCACCTTTTTTAGTGATGTACATGTGGTGTGAGAATCTCAAGAAGATAAATTAGTTGGAAAAAATTTAGAACTCTTACTTGAATAAATTACAACTCCTTGGTAGTCTTATTGGGCTAGGTTACCAGATTTCAAGATGCCTAGTCTTAGCATCACTAAGAAGGAGATTTAAGATGTTTTAGCCCTTGAAAAATGAGATTATATTGTGATAGCTAAGGTATAATTTGAAAACCCTTAAGAGGTCCTAAGTGATGAAGAAGAGGTTAACTCCTGTGTTGGATCTCCTTGTTTAGTTGATGGTGAAACATACACTCCTTGTGTTGAGGAAGAAATCTTAGAATAGATCCTATTGAAATCTAAAGAAGAAAATGAGGAAGTGTTTCCTTTTGTTCCATTTCATGATGTTGATCAAAGTGAAGATGAATACTTGTGGCAAATATTTGAGGACACTTGTAAAGATTTTGAATCTCTTAAGGGGTCTATAACTCCTTTAGATTTGGTTACAAGTGATGGTAAGAAAGATGACATTGTTCAAGATGTCATAGATGAGAAAGATGACATTGTCCAACATGTCATAGGTGAGCAAGAACAAAATCCACATCAGCCTTTGGAGGTCAAGGCAAACCTCTATTGGTTTCAATCTTTCAAGGAACAATAAATAATTCCTTTTGAGATTATGCCTACAAAGAAGATGAAAGTTGATCATAAGAAAGAGAGTAGATAGAAATATGAAGTTTATGTAGAAGTTTAGGAGGAATATGTCTACATTTGAGACCTATTTGAATATGATCTATGTTGAAAATAGTTCAAGTGAAGTTCCAAGGAATAGGTCTGGTCTATCAAGTGTTCAATCTAAATAGAAACATGTTTGGCACCCTCACCCATCTCATGCAAAAGTAGACTTAAGAAAATTTCCCTTTGATCTTGAAAAGGGAGGTATGACTAATTTTTAGTTGTACATATTAGGTTTTTTTAAAGTTCTTTGAGCACATGTGTGTATGTGTGTGTGTTTGCTTTCTTTGTTATCTATGTCCTTCACTTTGTGTGGTTGAGGTAGTCATTAGTTGTCTTGTCTTAGTCAAGCTAAAATTCAATGGTCAAAGGTATCCTTATTTGTCTCATACTTAGATGACTCCTAATCCCAATGGACTGATAAGGCTATTGGTTTATTTAGTTTAGCAAGCATACTACCCCTATGAGTCACTAATTTATTGACCAAATTTGATTTTTAGGTTAAATTAGGGCACCTATAGGTAAAAACATGACTTTTAAGATATGTAAGTGGTGTAATATGGATGTAAAAAGATTTTTTATAGGTCAGTTAAGGTCAATTTATGTTATACTAGCCTTGGTCATTAATTTTTTTAGTCCCTTTAGTCATTTTGAGTCATTTTAGGGATTAAAAAGGTGCATTTAATGAGTTATACAGCTTTTTTAGGAAGTTTGAAGGTTAAAAAATATGATTCCATGCCCCATGTTTCCATATAAGTCTTAAGTAACTAACAAAACTAAAAGATGGTAGGTTTTGTAGAAGAAAAGGTAGTTTTATTGAAGGAAAAGAAGAGTTTAGCACTTGTATAGCCTCCTTGGGAAGTGTGCCATGTATGAAATGGTTAGGAAGTACCTCTTAAGCTTCCCCATACTCAATTCCATGATTTTTTTTATTTGTGTCATTTCTTTCTCAAAACCATTCAACTCCATTTTCACCCTTTTTGGTGAGTAGAAATGACCTTTAGGTTTTTGCTTGGTACAAATAGCTCCAAAAGTTTCAGGGAAAATTATTTAGGGATATTTTTTTACACTTGGTGGCCCTAATTTATTTATAATTATTTTTAAAATTATTTTATTGTGTGTGATGAACCATCCTCATGAATTTGACATTTCAAATCTACCTGCTAATCTATGTACCCTATAGGTTTTGCCTTGGTTTGAGAAGCTTCATATAATCCATTTAATTATATTTTATATATATGATTTTTAATGTTTCCTCATGATTCCCATGATTTATTTCATGTTTTAAGTTGATTTGATGGGCTAATAACCTCAGTTTTATAGATTGGATTCTTTTGAGAGTGACATACATTTTCCACCATTTTTAGAGTTTCATGTTTTGTCAATAGTTCCAATGAGTTTTAATATGTCATTTATTCCATGTTTCATTTTTATCTAGTTATATTTACCTCCTTTACCTAATTATCTAAACAAATTCTCATGAGTGCAGTCATGGAGCACCATACAATCAACTTTGCTCACCATTTGCCTATAGTCACAGTGAAGTACATACATGGGACCTATATAACATATCTAAAAAAATGTAATTAAGGTTTAAATTATTGTTTTACCTTTATAATAATTATGTATTAGGTTATAACTTATATGAATGTAAAAAGGGCAATATAAAAATCATATATAACACCTCATTGTCTGCCATGAAAGTGCACCTAAAGGTGTTTTGAATGAGGTTTCCACATTCATAAAAAGTTTTGAGGTTGGATTAAAATTATTTGATAGTGAAAATTATGGAGGTAAAATGGTTTCTGAAGACCCATGAATTATACATATTTTTAATTCACTGCCTATACACATGGTCTGCATGTTAAACTCAACCTAGGTCCACATGGAGGGTACTCACAAAAAACAATCACATTGAAATGGGATTATCTAAGCTAAGAAAGAATTTTTATATTGATTAATGTTATTTTAAACTTTTTAAAAGATCAAAACTACATTTGAAACTAAAAGTATGCATATGTTGTAAAAGGTTATACTACCTGCTTAGTTAGATGTTCACCTATAGGTGGTATGAATAGTAGAATGAGGTATCATATGAAGAGGGGGAAGTAATGGTGAAAACTTATTGGAAGTTTTAACATTATAATAGACCATTTAAATCCATTTTTGAGGTGTTAAAGTCACAAATTGAAATGTATTTCACTTGTGAAAAGATGATGACTGAACATAGCCCACAGTCCCCAAAAGTGCAAAATAAAGGTCTAGGGCATTTTAGTGGAGACCATTTTATAATGTTATAGTCAGATTTGATGAATCATTTTATGTTGAAACATGATATTATACAAATTAAAATTAATTTTTAAAGTTTAAGGAGTGTATTACAAGTGGGAGATGATCATTTGGGGTCCCAAAGTTACTCATAAAACCACTAAAATCCTGCAATATCATCTACAAAATTTTATGTTTGAGAAACCCTTATTCAAAGTTGATAAAATAAGACCACATCCTCAAAATTTAATGGTTAAAATTTTTTTAATTAAGTTTTTTTTACCCAATGATCACCAAGAGAGGCTCAGCTCCTATGTCCAAGCCCTCATATACACCTACAATTTGTACATAGGTTTGATATCCATCTACATCTAGTTATAGGGGCACACTATCCAACATGTGGGTTTATGATGAGAACACAAAGGTTAGAAGATGTGAAAGATTTAAAAATTTGATATGAGTTTTATTAATTATGTATCAACTTGAAAGAGATAAAAATTCATTTGCAAGGTCCTATCTTACCTAACATAGTTGACTATGTTGACGGTGAACATTTAAGGTGATGTCTCTAACCATTTGTGTGGATCAAAAATTAAGGAATTAAATAAATAATTTTTAAATATATATTTAAGTTTTAATAAGGGTTATAATAATTTATCAAATTCATATTAACACAATTCTAACATATAGGATCTTGATTGCCTGACATAGATGACTAGGTCTAGTTTTAGCAGATAGTGAGCAATTTAAGGTTTTTTAAATATAGTAGTGCTTAAGGATAAAATAAATGATCCATATTAGTATAAAATATTATTATTAGATCCTTAAATCCTATAAAAACTACCTCATATCCCAAATTGGCCAACTCTACACGAAAGTATAGTACCAAAAGTCAAACATAGTCAAGTCAAATGTGCTCAGTCCAAGCTAGGCAGGGGTATAAGAAATTTATAAGAGTTTGGATGGAAATTTAGGGTACACATAAAATTAATTATTATAATTATATCCTAATTTACCCTCCATTTTAGATAAATAAATCAAATAAATGGTCTAAAACATGTAAAACATAGTCAATTTCAAGGAACCCTACATAGTCTACTTATGAAAAGTTCAGTCTTGGAATTTGAGAAGTTGAGAAGTCAAATCACATGATTAGGAGATAAAAATTTGTGTATATATCAATTTAGACTTTAATAACCTAATTTAACATTAATTTTTGTTTTATTATGTAGGGGAGTGCCCTTTTTTTGTCTCAAACATAAGGCACTCCCTTTATGCATGTAACCTAGAGATTTGGTAGATTTTGTGAAAGAAGCAAACCAAAGTCTAAGAGGATCCTAATTTTTTTTTTGGAAGTTTATGTAATCATATTATATCATATAAATCCAAGAAAATATGGGATAAACTAGATATAATTCTCAAAACCTCTAGGGTTTCAGTCAGGTGTACTAGGTAGGTTTTGGCCTATAATCTAGACAAGAGACCACCTTCACTTTTGGACATAAGTGAAATTTATATTGGATTTTAACATTATTTTTGGGTTTATATATTTTTTTTATTTTTTTTGATGCAATGAATCTTATTTGGATGGTCTAAACATCAAAAGTTGTAGACAAGCCTACTGAATAAGGTATAAGCCTAATCCCAAATGAGGGGTCACTCATAATTATATAATTAAGTGAGATTTAAAACCAATTAAAACATGTACATGACGTAAAATAAGAGGTAATAAATCCATTAAAAGGTATATAAAACCACAATAAACCATTCTTGGATCTAAAAACATCTCAGGCATGTAGGAAACAAGAAAACAAGTATGATATGTCAAGTTGTGATACTCATATCTTATCAGAGGATTTACATGGGTGAAAAGGGAGTTAAATTATGGTATAATGAGTCTTTAGGTCCATTTTTTTGTAATTTATTTTCAATTTGGACGTCAGAGATTTATGAACAAAGCTTAAGAGGTTAAATAGGCCTAAAACCCTTATTAAACCCTTAAACATACTAGTTTGATAATATGGAGTTGAATAGATATTATAATGAGATATTTTGACTATGATGGTGATTTTAGCTAATACATTAATTATTAAAAATGATCCTCTTAATTTTGATCTATATGGACTTGTATAGATGGGCTAAGAAATAGGCTATTTTTGACCATTTTATGCATTCTATAGGCTACATGAGGATTCTTAAGATGAAATAAATTTTTTAGGGAATATTTATAATTTTTATAACTCCATAAATTCATTTAATTCCTTTAATAAAATTATAAGTGTCCAAACTAGGTACTTCAACTTATCCAGTCAAAACTAGCCTAGTGGACAAGCTAGTGAGAAGGGTGGAAAGCTTCATGTGAGCTAATTTTAAATAATTTTTGATGATTATAATGAAATTTAGAGTATTTAAAATTTTAATCCACTCCATCCCATGTATTTTAATTATAAATTTAATCCAATTTTGAATCCAAGTGTGTAGGGTGTATGGAAGAGCAATTTTCTTAACAACAAATGATGATATCTCCTTTACAGGCGACTCCGGAGGACCATACCTAAAAAAAATGAATGAAGAGGATATTATTATGTCTTTAAACTCACATAAAATAATTTTAATTGGTAATAATAAGTTATAAGGTATTAAAATATATCTAATCATGTAGGTAGTTTTTTTGAGCCAAAATTAGGAGTTTCTTACCACTTTTCATGAAGTCTATGACTTAGATTGACAATTTTAGCTTATAAAATTTAATTTTTAATTAAATATAATATTTTAATTCAAAAATAAATTACTTTATTATCTTTAAAATTTTCTTTGTGACTCTTATACTTATCTCTTTTTCTCTCTCTCTCTCTCAAGTTGTATAAGAACTAGCCATTTTAGCCATTATATTCTATGCTCCACCTAAGTATGGTGAATAACTACTCAAATGTATAAATTTTTATAAATAATGATACTAATGTTTACCTCCTATATGAATTTTCTTATTTTTTTCATTTGTAATGTTTAATTTTGCATAAGTGAAGACTATGGATTCGTTAGCATGTTATTTCATTCTCTCATCTATTTCCAATAGAAAGTTTCTTCTTATATGGAATGTGAAGTGTTATATGAAATATATAATATTTATTGAGTTATCCTATTCATTATTGGCCTCATATGGCTCTTTTCTAGTCCTCCTATCTTTATGCATTCATCCATAACCTCACAATATAACATGGATGTAAGAAGATGAAAATTGGAGAAGTGTATTTTCAGTTTGTCCTTTGATTTCAAGTGTAAAATGCATATGGTTGAAATTGAAAAATATATTTAGTGTATTACCTCTCTTATAATAATTTGTTTTCAGTTATCTCTCTCCCATTTCATCCCTCAAGTTTAGTAGTAGTTGTAATCCTAAGTGGTACATCAAAGGAGCTAACCCTATTTAGACATTCACCTTATTCTTTAGGCTACCCACAAGCCTAGAGGTGATTCCATTATGCCACTTGGATGAGGATAGATTATCCATCTCCTCAAAGGGTGTAAATCTAAGTGACAATAGGGGTTTCATGAGTATATTGAAAATATGGACTGTATATTTAATTGAGAAAGAATGAGCTCAGAATTGAATTATATTTGCTCTTAGACATGATAGGGTTTATTATTAAAACCCTTAAGGTTTAAGCCATAGAATATAAAAATATTTTTTATTTTTATGGTGACTAGATATAGTAAGGACCCGTTATATTAATTTATAACTTATGTCTTTGTCATCATTATGAAATCAACCCCTCAACCTAGTAATTGCTAGCTTGATCAGTGATCAAAGGACTAAATATTTCCTAAGTATTAGACTTTATATTATGTCCTATCTTGATCAAAAACTATCACTTCATTGCACTTAGATGATCCAATGAAGCATAGTGAAGTCAAATTTTCAAAAGGAGATCTGAGTGAATGCACAAGTGATAAGAGTTACATTCATAGATATTACTTGATAGAGACCCAATGAGTGTAATCTTTTCAAAGTTAATAATCAAGATTATCAGAAGATTTGATGATGAGAGGGTGATCATATAAAGAATATCTAATGATGTGAGTATACTTAAATGGAACAAAGTGATCAATGTTTATCGACATAGTGGTGAGCAAAAGATAAAGCAATTCAAAGAATATCAACAAAGAAAAATTGATCCAAAGATATAGGAAGCATCAAGATGGGATAAAAAGATCAACATTTAACATCTATATAGAGATAAATAATGTCTATCTTCAAATATTTAATGATACATGGAAGTTTGGATCAATAATATTAAAGGATGTGTTTTAAAGTTTACAAAGCTAAAGTTTAGAAGTGTACAAAGATCTACCAGATAACGTGAGCCTATGAAAAGGTGATCAAATGAATGAATTTTAAAGTCAATCCATTTGAGTGTGGACCATTATATCATGGTTCCAAAGGCAAGATCAATGACTAAGCTTTAAATACATGTTTAGACAAATGATAAGTTATAAGAATATGTAAGAATCTATGTATAAGATTTATATCTTGACATAGACAACAATATTGATAGACACAATCAATAAAATCTACATTAAAGATCTTATGCATCAAAAATTGAGTCTAGTATATTCTATAGATAGTAAATAAACCTAAAATTATGACATGATACATGGAATCAAGATGTGGGAAACTTTAGTCCAAGTCTTTATGAACTAGTCCAAAATTGGTAAGATGTGTTATTAGTCTGAGTGTGAACATAAAGTAGAAAGGGAACACTAAATCAATTATTTATATATAATATTTATGACAAAAAAATATGTGGCATGATAAATTATAACTATGTGTTATTTTTTTTAAAGAATATCAAGACTTATGCAAATGTGAGGATGAGTTGTGTTAAAAAGGAAAATATAAAGACATAGTCAAGCAAGGAGATGAAGTGTGTTGAATAAAGACATATCCAAACATAGGGATAGAGGAATAGAGAGGATAAAATATGAGGAAAGGCACAAATAAAATGTGCAAAGTATTATCAATTATAGATTAGACCTATAACAAAGAACAAAGATTTTGATTCATATATGAATCTATTTGTAAATTGGAGTTATAGATCCATAAGAATCTAATTGGTTGGTGCCATCAGATAAACTAAGTGGGTACTCAAATTAGGGAGTGGGTGATTTCTTAGATTTTAATCTCTTAAATTAGGGGATTGGTATCTCCTTAGGATTGGTTTCCTTAAAAGTGTAACCTATGAAGTTTGCTAGTAAGGCTTTGAATTGTGAGGCTAGATTAGAATAATAGATTCTAATAGCTATTCTCACCATGATTTTTCCCTTTGTGTTTTCCATGTATAACTCTAGTGTCTTATATATTTGTGTGTGTGTGTGTGTGATCTATATATATTTGATTTTATGTGCATATATATTTTAAAATGTTCTAAAAGGTAATCAAAAGGACTAGTTATAATTCATACACTAATTCACCCCCCTTTGAGTATAAGGTTATATTCCAATAATTGGTATTAGATATAATTTCCTAATAGAAGCTTAATCATCTTAGGTGGATCCTAGAAGAAGACTAAATATGGCTAGTTAAGAAGGATATCCATCAAAAAAAGGACCTCTCTTTGATGGATCTAACTATGCATTATGGAGCATAAGAATGGAAGCTAATTCATCCTCATTAAGGTTTGATGTATGGATGTCTATGGTAAATGGATATACAAATTGTACTATAACTCCTACTAATCAGGCTACCAAGAAGGCATATGAGAGCAATGCCAAGGCAAAGAATTCTATTCTTTATAGACTATCAAACTTAGAGTTTATCAAAGTGATGTAGTGTCAAAATGCTCAAGATATCTAGAACAAACTAAATAGCATATATAAAGGAGAGGACAAGGTAAAGTAGACCAAGTTACAAACTTATAAAATCATGTTTGATAGTCTTAAGATGAATGAAGAGTAAAATATTATAGACTACCTCTTTAGGGTAGATGAAATAGTCAATGTAATCAGAGGCCTTGGAGAAGAAATAAAGGAGTCAATTATTTTCAAAAAGGATTTAAGATCTTTGCCATCAAGATATGATTCTAAAATATCTACAATTGAATAAGTAATATATCTAGATAAAATCACTATAAATGAGTTACATAGGACCTTTATAGCCTATGAGATGAGAATTTGAGAGAAATACACCTTCAAGAGAGAAGCTACATTTAAAGTCACCAAACAAGCAAAAGTAGAAGCATCCTCATCTAGATCTGAGGAGACTAATGATAAAGAAGAAACCACCTTATTCAAGAGATTGAAGAGAGGATTTGGAAAGTATAGAGGTTATTTACCCTTTAAATTATTTAATTATGGTAAAGTAAGACATTTTTCCACTAAATACCCTCATAATAAAAAGGATAACTTTGAGAAAGTAGAGAGTAAAAAGAGGTGAAATCCTATTATCCTAATAAGAATAACTTCTTCAAAAACAAGAAAGGTATATAAATAAAATAAGATAGTGACTCAATGGAAGACAATGATAGTTCAAATGATGATCATGATTATGTGTTTGTGGCTAAGGGAAATGAATCCCTATTCATATTATTAGGATCAACTTATGTAGGTCTTAATCAAGAAGAAGTTAAAAACTTAGATTAAAAAGAAGAAGGATAAGTAGACCTTGAATGTGAGATCATCTATGCTTTAGAAGAAATTGACAAGCTAAGGAAAGAGAGTTTAAAATAGAAAAAGCTTAGGCAAAAAGAAATTGAGAAAATGTCCAAAAGTCTTGAGAATTTTGATCAGATGATGGTAAGTCTAAAGATACAAGTTGAAGAGGCTGAGAGAATAGAAGATGTAGTCAATCTTGAACTACAATCTAAAACTAATGAATGTATAAAGCTAGAAGAAGATATAGTGGATTTGAAAAAAGATATTGAAAAATCAAAAGGTCAATTTAAAATAAGTATAAAGTTGATATGAGGATCAAACATTCTAGATGAATTGATCAACTCTCAAAAACCCTTAAAAGAATCTTGGTTATGAAAAGGTAAATATTTCCACTACTAGTGTACCTGCTAATATATATGAAAATTTTAAAGTAAAAGGGAAAGCTAAAGCAATAAAAGAGAAAACTAGCAAGGACACAAAGAAATACTCAAACAAAGTTGATGTGAAGAAATTTAAACCTAAGCAGAAGATAAAGGTAGCTAATGCAGATGGATACACCAAAGTGAGAGACTTGGAGAAGCCAAAGATTATAAGAGCTCTTCATGCTGTACCAAGGAATGTTATGACTAGGTACTCATCTTTTTATGGTTATTATTATATCTTTAATTATTTTGGTCATAGGGCAATTGATTTTAGAGTTGTACCTAAAAGGAGAAAAAAATTGGAAAGTAAAAAATCATTCTCTCCTCTATTAGACACAAATGTAATGTGTTATTATTGAAATAATTTTGGTCACATAGATAAACATTATAGAACAAGATTTGTAATATCAAAAATAAAGAGTAAGAATAAAGGCATGCCTCCCAATGTGAATAAATGTTCACAAGTTTTTGAGAATAAGCCATATAAGAAACCCAAGTATGTGTGGAGAGTAAAGAATCAATCCATGATTTCTCAAACTACACTCCATGCCAAGGAGAAAAAATTATGGGTGATAAACAGTGGCTACTAAAAGCATATGACTGGTGACAAGATAAAGTTCACCAAATTGAGAAAATGTAAGGAAGGATCTGTTAGATTTGGAGATAACACATCGATAAAGATCAAAGGTAAAGGAACCTTTAAAATAGAAGGAAAACTACCTACACATGATGTCCTTTATGTTAAAATATTAATGCATAATTTGCTAAATGTCAGAAAAATGTGTGACAATAGATACAAGGTCACATTTAATATATAAGGTTGCAAGTTAATGATATCTATAAGACTAGTTACATAAGGGAAAAGGACTGAAATCAACATCTATAATCTTGTTGGATTAAATGGCAATAGTTGTCTTATAAGAAATATTGATGAGAACTAGTTATGACATAGGATAATGGATCATGTCAACTTTGATAAACTAGTCAAAATAAACTCAAATAAGTGTGTAAGATGCATGCCTAAGATAAACAAACCTATAAATACTACCTACAAAGAATGTCAACTAGGTAAGTAGACAAGGGACAAATTTCAAACAAAGGAGTATGCAATTGCAAAGCCTTTACAATTAGTTCATACTAATCTTTGTGGTCCTACAAAGACAAGAGGGTCAAAATGAGAGAGATACTTCATGTTGTTTATAGATGATTACTCAAGAATGACATGGGTAATATTTTTGAAGGATAAGTCACAAGCCTTTGAGAGATTAAATATTTTTGAAGCCATGGTAGAGAATTAGATTGGATAAAAAATCAAACGCTTAAGATCAAATAAAGGTGGAGTATTTATATGGCTCTATCATGAATTCATAGAGTATTTTGAGAAGCATGGGATGAAGGAATATTTTTTGGTTATTCCACTCAAAATAGAGTAGAGAATGAAATTATGAAGCTTTGAATCAATATGTGATGAAGGATATTTTTTGGTTATTCCACTCAAAACAAAGTCTATGTATGCTACAATAAAAGGTTACTCAAGATAGTCGAGAGCATCAATGTCAAGGTTGAATAAGGCATAAAACATGTTGAACCTAACAAAGAAATTAGTACTAAAAAATAAGATCTTGAAGAATAAGTAAATAATGAAGAAGCTGAGGAAAGGAATGAAAAGTCACCTCCAAGATTTGTTCGAAAGGATTATCCTAAAGATAGATAATTGGTAATAAGAATGAAGGAATTTAAGAAAGAAGAGTTGCAATGAACAAGGTGAAAGTAAGTATTGGTCTAATGTTTTAAATATAACCTAAGAGCTATATTGAAGCCAACACGAATGAAAATTGTCTTAAATCCATGGAAGAATTGAACCAAATTGAAAATAATAAAACCCGGTAGTTGGTTTAAAGACCCTCAATCAAGAATGTGATAGGTAAAAAATGGGTCTGTAGAAACAAACTCAATGAAGATGGAGATGTTATAAGGGATAAATAAAGATTGGTGTGTAAGGGATATGCACAATTTGAAGGAATTGACTTTGAGGAAACATTTTCTCTAGTTTCTAAATTAGAATCTATAAGAATGTTTCAAGCATTTTCTATTTACAAGAAGTTTAAATTTTATCAAATGGATGTCAAGTCTACTTTATTTAATGGGAACTTGGAAAAGGAAGTCTACATAAAACAAAATTAAGGTTTTCAATTGTCTAAACAAGAATATTATGTATGCCAACTGAAAAAAGCACTATATGATATAAAATATGCATCTAGAGCATAGTATTCAAGATTGGACTAGTACCTACAACAACAAGGATTTAATAAAGGATGTGTAGAAAATAATTTATACTTCAAATCATAAGGTGAGCATATGTTGATTTTTGTTGTCTATGTAGATGACATCATCTTTGGTGGTAGCAATAATAAAATGTGCAAAGAATTTACTGCATAAATGTAAAGTGATTTTAAGATGTCAATGTTAGGACAACTTTCCTTCTTCCTTGGTCTACAAATAACACAAATTGATGAGTGTATATTCATTTCCTAAACCAAGTATGCAAAGGAAATGCTAAATAAATTTGGTATAGAAGATATCAAACTAATTAGTAATCCCATGACAATAGGATGCAAGCTAAGCAAATAGGATGAGTCCTTTGATGAAAATCATACAATGTGTAGATCATTGATAGGTAGTTTGTTATACCTAACTAAATCAAGACTTGACATCATGCAAGTAGTGTCCATGGTTGCAATATTTCAAGCTATTCCTAAAGAGTTACATGCCAATGCAATGAAAAGAATCTGTAGATACATCAAGAGTATAATTGGCAATGGCTTATGGTACACTAAAAGTAAATATTTCACTTTGATAGCATATACAGATGTTGACTAGGTAATAAGTGTAGATGATAGAAGAAGCACTAGTGGTGGTGCATTTTTCCTTGAAAATAGACTAGTTTCATGGTTGAGAAAAAATCAAGAGTCAGTTACTCTTTCTATAATAGAATCAGAGTATATAGTAGTAGTGGCATGTTGAACTCAAGTCTTTTGACTGAAGCAAACACTCAAGGACATCAAGGTAGAGTAAAATGCACCTATCTCTACTCTTTGTGATAATTCAAGTGTTATAAATGTATCAAAGAATCTAGTGATGCATTCAAGAACCAAGCACATATCAATAAAATATCACTTCTTAAGAGAAAAGGTTATAGATCAAGATGCCATAATCAAATATGTACCAACTAAGGATCAGATTGTAGACATATTCACCAAACCTCTTCCCAAGTAAAAATTTGAACATCTAAAATATAAGCTGGGAATGGTGGCTCCTACACCACATCACTAGATCCTAGTGATAAGGAATGAGTCTAGGGGGAGTCTCATAGAAGCTTTGTTAATCCCTAGAAGAAGAAATAAAATTCAACTCAAGTATATATACTTTTAAAAATTTCTAATGATTTGAAATTTATAGATTCTTAGGCAAACTCCTTTATCTAACAAAGGGGGAGAAATATTTGGACCAATAGTCAACTAGAATCCCTTTGCCATTGATGTCAAAGGGGGGGGAAAAAGGTATAAATGTTCTTTATAGGAGAAAGAGCAAAATGTTCTCTATAAAAGTGCAAATATCAAATAAGAAGCAAAACAAGTGTCCAAGTTGAGTATTAGGTAAATGTGCCATGTTCCATTGCTTAAGGGGGAGAAGGTTTGATATGAGTAGTCTCAATTCATACTTATCAAAATCCAATACAAGCAATGCTATAGGAGCTGAAAATCAAAAAATTAGAGCATTTAGTTTGCCATCAATGAAAAAAGGGGAGATTATTGGAAATATGATAACTATTGATGTCAAAAGGGATTAATTTAAAAAGGGAAATTTTGATCATGTTATTAATGGTCAAAGATGAATATGGTGATCATTGTGATCCTAATAGAGGTCAAGAATGATTAGAATGATTGGTTGCATGAATGAAATTCATCTAGTTCCTCATATTGATTATCCAGACATTTTGGGTCTAGACATGAAAAGATCAGAAGGATTTTTTCTGACATCACCATTACCATGTGTGAATGAGTATGGGTGATTTGGTCATATGGTTGTGATCACACTAGTCTCTAGTTGATATGCAGAAAATTTGGAATCATGCAAGCAAGTATAGTTAAATATATGGACATGAAAAGTTGGATACTTAGTTAAAATCTACACTAAGGCCTTGTAAAGTTATCATGATTTTACAAAGCTCATCTATGGACATTTTTAAAATAAATAGATGGTAGATATGTAATGGGTTTTCATGAGCATCTTAAAAATATGGACTGCATATTCAATTGACAATGAATGAGCTCACATTTGAATTATCTTTGCTCTTAGACATGATAGGATTTCTTGGTAAAAACCTAAAGGTTTTAGCCATGGCATCAAATAAGCTTTTCTCTTTTGATGGTGACTAGATATACTTGGGACCTAGTAGCTTAAGTTATTACTTAATTCTTTGTCATCATTTTGAGATTGGCCCATTAACCTAGCAATTACTGGCTTGAATAGTGATCAAAGGACATAATATTTCCTAACTCTTAGACTTTATATTATGTCCCAGTTTGATCAATGACTATCACTTCATCACACATATATGATCTAATAATCATAGTTAAGTCAAATTGTCAAAAGGAGAACTAATTGAATGCATAAGTGACAAGTGTCACATTTACAAAGATTACTAGATATAGACCTAATGAGTGTAATCTTGTTAGAGTTAGTGATTGGTCCTATCAAAAGATATGATAGTGAGTGGGTGATCATATAAATAAGATCCAATAGAGTGAGTGGACTTGGATGGAATAAAGTGATTGATGTTTATCAGCATAGTGGTGAATGAAAGATTGAGCAAGTTAAAGAAGATCAATGGAGTGAAAGAGATCTAAAGATATAGGAAGCATTGATATGGCATAAAGAGATCAATGTTTAACATCTAGACAAAGATAAAGAACATTCATCTTCAAATATTAAATTACACATGGAATCTTGGATTAGGAGGATCGATGGATGCATTTAAAATTTGACAAAGTTAATGTTTATAAGCATATAAATATCTAATAGATAACATGATCCTATCAAAAGGTGATCTAATGGATGAATTTTAAAGTTGATCCATTTCAGTTTGGATCATCTAATCATGGTTCCAAAGTAAATATCAACAACCAACATTTAAATACATGTTTAGACAAATGATAAGTTGTAGAAACATGTATGAACTTGCATCTAAGCTCTATATCTCGACATAGATAATGATATTGATCAATCCAATTGATTAAATCTATATTAAAGATATTGTGCATCAAAAATTGAGTCGAATAGATGATATAGATATTAAATAAACTTAAACTTATGACATGATTCATGGAATTGAGATGTGAGAAACTTCATTCCAATTCTTTGTGAACTAGAGTCCAGAATTGGTAAGATGTGTTACTAGTCTAAGTGTGAACACATAGTAGAAATGGAACCCTAGATCAATTATTTATATATAATATCCAGGACAAAAAAAAGAGGGATATTGACAAATTAGAACTATGTGTTGTTTTAAATAATATCAAGACTCAAGCAAATGTGAGGATGATCTAATATTGATGAGTTGTATTAAAAAGGAAAATATATAGACATAGTCAAGCAAGGAGATGAAGTGTGTTGAATAAAGACATATTCAAACACATGACCAAAGGAACAGAGAGGAGTAGATAAGAAGAAAGTAAAAAGGATAATGTGAAAAGTATGATCATTTGTATATTAAACCTATAACAAAGAACATAGATTTGGATTCATTTATGAATCTATTTATAAACTAGATTTGTAGCTCCATAGGAATTTAATTGGTTTGTGTCATTGAATAGACTGAGTGGGTGCTCAAATAAGGGAGTGAGTGCTTCCTTAGAGTTAAATGTTTTAAATTAGGGGATCGGTGTCTCTATAGGATGTATGTCCTTAAAATTTTAACCTATGAGGTTTCCCAATAAGGCTTTGAATTGTGAGACTGGATTAGAATAGTAGAATTTAGTAACTATTTTCACCATGGTTTTTCCCTTTGTGTTTTCCATGCATAACTCTGGTGTCTTGTATATTTGTGTGTGTATGTGTGTGATTTCTTCATATTTGATTTGATGTGCATATATATTTTAATATATTCTAAAACTTAATCAAAATTACTAGTTATAATTCATATATTGATTCACCCCCTCTCAGTATAAGGTTTTGTTCTAACACACTTATGTGTCGATTCAACCACCTTGTCTATTAGAAATTTATTTCACAAAGGATGTATAATTTTAAGGATCTAAAATTTATATTAAGATAAATATAAATATATACTTAAATTGTAAATATTCAAGGAGATAGAAAGAGATATGAGAAGGAACATGTCCCCAACATTAGGGCAAAAGTGAGTTACCACATGGAAATTGAGATTAGCTCAATAGTGCAACCAAACGATACTTATAACCTCTTGAGGCTATGTTATGCCTATTTTACACACCCAATTTTTTTCCAAAATCAATACTTTCTACCATAGAGATGACCCAATCATTAAGTTTAAAACTATGTTAGGGACCCAATCAATTAATAATACTTTTAGATGCATATTTTTTATTATGAGATGATAATAATTGGTTGATAAAATCATGTTTATATTTATAAGTGGTTTCAAAAAACATGGTGGATTAATCAATAAAATATGAATATATATATATATATATATATATATATAAATGAATGTGATTAGTTATCTTGATTTTTAGTTGAAGAATATTTTGAGATAATTTTTAGTTGGGAATGTTTTCAAAATTGGTAGTACATATATTGGATTTTATTGAGTATGCATTGTCATTATTGTTTGGTTTATTCTTTTAGTTTGATCATTTGAAGAATTTAACATATTGAGGAATATGATTCTTGGTTTAGAATAGATAATGGAATTCATGATGATTATACAGTTTAAAAAAAATAAGTTGCAGATATAATGAATTTATTTGTGGAATTTCCTTTGAGACCTAGATATAATTGAATTCTTAGTTTGATTTTGTCATCCAATAGACTTTTTAATTATTGACATATTAAGTTGGTTTATGTTTTTAACTCAGTCACTCATGAAAGTATAAATGAAGTATCAAGGTTTAAAGATTAATGTGATACCCTATTGTTAGATTAATAATTTTTAAAATTTCCTAAGCCCGAAAACCTAAGGTGATATATCTTTTTCTAATAACTAGATTACTTAGGATTAATATTCATAAGTTCTAAAGACATGATTTAAAACCCTTCGTGTCACAATGTTAAGGCCTAGGCATTAAAAAAATATTAGTGTTCATTGTGAATAAATATTTACCTAAGTCTAAGGTGATAGATTGATTGTAAATCATAGTCAGTGAATTTATTGATTTGATCAGATGGATGGGAAACATGACCCATTGTGAAAGGTGAATCAACATGAATATTTAATGTGAAGTACATCTCTAATGCTTTGAGATCATCAGGGAGATTTGGTAGGAAAAGGAAATTAATGGAAATGATCATTATTTGAAAGATGGGAAGTTGGCAAAGTTTAGTGTGAAGGGTTGGTGATGGTTAATCTTAGTTGTGCCAATAGAAAACATAGCAAAGCTACTAAGTACATCTTTGGTAAAAGAAAACCAATAAGAAGCAAGCACGTCATTGAGTTAGTTATCATGAGGGTGTGGTGGATATAAGTGTTGATTTTATTTGTTTTGTTTTTTTTCATTTTTGATAAGCTTCTCACAGAAATGGAGCTCTAGTTGGTTGAGTTTTGAGTTTCAGAGGAAGGATTTGTCATAGATATTGAGTAAAAAAGATTCAAAGTGCATAACTAGGTATGTTATATTCAGCTTAGAGAAAATTATGAATTTGTCCATAGTAATTGTGAGTGAAATTTGTAGTATTATGAAGAAAATCATTCCTCAATTGCATGAAAAGAATAAGTTTAGTTTGTTGGACATTCCTAGAAATTTTGAGTTACTTTTCAATGTTATTATGATGAAATAAGAGTTGGATGGATAATTATATAAGTCATTTGCATGCACTTTAAAGTCTAAAAATGTTAATGGTATATTATATACATGGATGTTTGAGAGAATAAATGAATGTTAGACTTGAAAATTTTTTCATGCATGAATGTTGGTGGTGAACAGTTTCTATTTTTGGTATATTGTGGCTTGTGAAAGTTGTTCGATTTAAAACCTAATTTTTGAAATATAAGAGTATAGTCTTTAATACATAGTTTTAGTGTTTTGGGTTTTATTTCTTTCAAATTTTATTCAAGATTGTTACATGAAAAAAATTAGGGTCATATTTATTGGAATATGGGACTTCACTCTTCCGAATATATTTTAAGAGTCTATCATTATTTCTAAAGTGTATAGTTAGTTGTTTGTTTGAATCTCAGGGTTATAGTTTATTTTCATTTATGTATGTATATCTAAAATATTTCAAGGGTTGAAATGCTTGTGTATTAAAAAAAGTGATAAGTGATAGAATGTTTGATGTTGATGTTGAAAAGGTTTATGTTGGTGTCTTACCTAGGTTGTGTCAAAATTTGGAAGATTATGGACAATTTTTCTCAAAATATAAGTCTTTACATTTTCTATTTTGCTTACTGTGAATATAATGATAAAATATTTGAAGTGGGTATTTTGGAATGTCTTTGAAGAAGGGGTTTTATTTTTAGTGAGCTGAATAGACTTATTCATTTGTGCATATGATGCATGCACTTCAATTCAGTTTTAGGAAATTTACATGCATGATAAATGATAGTTGAATAGACTTATTCATTTGTGCATATGATGCATGCACTTCGATTCAGTTTTAGGAAATTTACATGCATGATAAATGATATCAAATTTTAAATATGAAAGAAGTATGATGGTTTGCATGTTCTTACAAAAAAATAATAAATTATCTAGTTATGCACTCAAATTATTGAATGAGTTATAGTATATAGTCATATCAAGGTTTTGGCGTAGCATAAATAAAGGTTTTTGTTCTATGTATTTATTCATAATGCATTAATTCAATATACTATGATTCTCTGCGAAAGTTTAAAAGACTTTGACTTCATTTAGGTTTTGGTTGTTTTTGAGGAAATCCAAGTTTTGGTTTCTTAGATGGTAGTTTTTGATTGTTTAAAAAGATATAAATGGGTTTAATATAGGTAACTTTTGAATAGATGTAGTTAGCTATTTTGTGGAAATATAACAAAAGTTGCAAAATATATAAATAGATGTTCTATGTTCTCAAGCCTCATTTATCAGTTTTAGTCATAAGGTTAACTTTGAAGAGGATTGGATAAGTTATGAAGTTTTTGTTAAGTTTGCATCTCGATATTAAATTCATAGATTTAAATTTAAATTTGGATATCGAAGTTATATTTTCGTGATAAATTAGTTTCTTATCAATTGGAAATTTATATGAGGACATTGTATTGGAACAAATGGTGATGGTTTCAGATATTATTTGATGTTTTCATTTGAAATTACTATGTTGGAAATTTTTTATCTTCATTTTTAGAATGGTTCAATTATAAATTGATTTGATGAAGATAATAAATTCATGAAGTTATCAAGAGTTTGTGATATTAGATTATGTTATTTTGATACAATTAGGTTATCTTTAGTATGTGAAGTCAATTTAATGTAGTTTGTTAAGAAGTAACAGTATATGGGATATTCACTCTTGTTTATTTTTGAACATTTATTGATTCTCAATCATATAATTTTTATATTTTAGATTGTTTCATAATCTCTAGGTGGGACCATCTAGGAGCAGTGATGACAAGGTTAGGGAAATAATTCTAGTAGTAAAGTGAATCAACGTAATCCTAATAGGAATTTTATTAGATGGGTTTTACATGCAAGATGATTTGATCCTATATTCAATAGAGGGACTAAGATGTCTATACATTTTGATGCCTTAGACCCTAAATTCTAGAATGTACTTAACAAATTGCCCTTTAATCCAGTTAATAGAACCCATAGAGGTAATAGAGGTTTCTATAAATATAGATTTGGATCTCAAACCCCTTCATAGATTAGTTCTTCTTACCAGTTATAAAATAACCCACAACATCTTCCAATTTAGTCCCCTAAAAGAGTACATTTAGCTATTGAGCTTAATCTATCAATAAGGCCACATAGTTTGAAATTGTGACAATTCATTCTAAAAATTATGTAAATTTGGCCATTCCATAAAAAAAACCTTCACCTTGTCACCAAGAGCCTATTATGAAAGGTAAAGGGTCAGGTCTGACTTCTTCTCATTTTGAGCTTGTATTGGGATCTAAAAGGTTAAATTTGGGAATACATGCTTATGTGAGTAGAAGAAAGATAGTGGACATTCCCCATTCTACTACAAAGAAAAAGAATTGTAGGAAAAAGAACTGAATGTGAAACTAAAGCTGATACTCCTATGAAGGTCAAAATGTTGAAAAGAATCAAGATGGAGGTTGACAATAACACAAGTGACTTCAGGACAAGGTTCATGCAGTTTATTGCTATAGAGAAGGAATATAGTGTGTATATTAATGCAAAAAATAAGCCTATTATTGAACTACTTTCAAACTCAAATGATTATTGGACCTCTAGGGGTTAAAATTTGTTTTCAGTTGAACTCTTACATGACAAATCTTCACTTTTAGTTGGATATTTGAATTTCTTATTTTGATAGTTTTATGATAATATTTTAGAGATACAGAAGACTTATATTTATTTAAATTTATATTCTAAAGTTATTTTTGACATGCATTATGGTATAATATAAATGAAATTTTATTAATCCTTGATTTATCTATCTTATAGTTGAAGTATGTATTCTATTATATTGTTATTTGATGAGGGTCCCCAATGGTTAAGACTAGTACCCTTAGTCTATATTAAAATAGCTTGATCAATTAAGACTTTTTAGTCTTAAACATATCCTTAACTAATTACTTATAATTAATTGAATTTATTTTAAAGTAAATTAATTATCATAAACTAATAACTAACTAAAGTTAGTTATAACTTATTTTACAACTAAGTTTGAAGTTATTAAAGGAGATCAAGGGCTCATTTGAAGATAGAAGAACAACAGGGATTGAAAAATTATACAATTTTATGAAGTCAATCATTGATATCTCTTATTTTTATGTAACTTCTCTAAGATAGTACAACTCTTGCAGATAGACCCAATGGTACTTTATCTGATGATTGAGTAATTACGTTAGAATTATAGGTACATATAGCTATTATTATCATTTAATATTGATTATCTAAAGTTTTCTGAGCTTAACATCCTTTGATGATTATTATTTTTAGTCATATGCATAGATTCCAAGTATTCAACTTGAATAATGATGAACACTTCACTATTTTGAGACACTTCATTGATCTATTTTGATTATAAAGTTGTTACTCAAGCTATTGTAAAGGAATATTGTCAGTTTTCTCAATAAAAGTTACCTATTTTGCTAAGATGACTCTCCTTTAAGATTTGAACACTTTATTATATTCCTTATTGAATCTAATTTTAATATAATCTTAGCTTTCTACTTTTATTTCTATTCCTTAGTTTATTTTCTTAGTTTTTTTAATTTTTATTTCTATTTTCTCTATTTTATTAGTTCTATAGATTAATTATTATTCTTTATTTATATTAGATAATAATATATTTTTCTTTGATCAATTCTTTCTTTTATTTCTATTTTAGAATTTAGTACTTTAAGTGTTTAATATTAATCTTAATTACTTTCTAAATCTATTTAAGTTTTTTGATTAATAGTCTTTTGCTATTTCGTTGGAATTTACTGCTTGTTAGTTGATAGTTGTTTTATTAAATGTTAGATTAATTTTTTTTTAGGCCTAGTTTTAGATTACTTATTTGATCATTTTTAATCCTTAGATTTTATCTTATTTTAAGTTTTTCTTTTGATTAGACTAGTTTGTTTTAGTTTAGACTTTATTGCTTAAGTAGTTTTTTATCCTTTTCTTAGTTTAGTTGTTTGATTTTGTATATTTAATTTGTTAGTTTTTTGTTATCTATCTCTTATTTACATGATTGAATAATTTATATTTTCTTAAATTTGTCTCTTCTATTTTTGGTTGTATTTTGAGGTTAGCTTAGTAAATATTGTAGCAAGAAATAAGATATTACTTGAATATATACTTACTAAATCAGGGTTTGATTCTTCAAGAGATTATCTAATCCATAGGTCTTCTTTATGGGATAAAATAGATTATATATTCTTATTTAAACTGATTCATGATTTGATAAAGTGGATTTTTGAATTTTATAATGGAATATGTTATATTTAATAACTTATTGATTATTTTATATAATTTATAAAAAAATCCTCATGTCTTTAGGATCACAATTGAACCTTTAAAACCCCATAAATAGACTGGTATGATTCCACCTTGACCTTTGTGATAGGTAAAAGAGTCAAATTTTTATGGTATAATTTCCATCATCAATAAATTTGGTGACTCTACTAGGGAAATTCATTCAAAAATATGATTTGTTTTAAGTTTTGTTTTCTTCTTGATAATGGTACTTATATTCCAATAACCTCCTATTATTCAACCTAGAATAGATATAGAAGATGATCAAGTTTATGTTGCTTTCAATCTAATGTGTTATGTATGGTATAATCATCTTAAAAGTCTTCATCAAATTATTAAGGTCATAAACCAAGAAGAAGAGATTTTAGAATTTTAAATTGATTGGTATTTAAATCTTACATGTGAAACTCAAAAAGACATTATAAATATGAACTAGATATAATTTAGAAAGATAGAGACAAAGTTTTAACTACTAATCCTAGGCCTAGAAATCATTTTATTTTTTATTATTTTCCATTTAATTATGTTATTTTTCATTCTAAAAATTCTCTTAGAAAATTAAAATTGGATCAAGTACATTAGATTCAAAATAATCAATCTATTCAAGAATAAAACGCTAAAACTTCCAATGGGAGAACAACTAGTAGTTCAAGTAGAGCAAAGAATACAGGATCTAATTCATAGGTTTCAAATCAATAGAGAAAAATATGATCTCACTAAAGGTGAAGATGAATAATAAATTCAATTAGAACAATATATATGTATATCATCATGAATCTATGATGATCGAATTAATGTTGGGAATCATCCTAGTAAGTTACCTTTTCTTAAAGGATTGAATATACCAAAGTTTTTTGGTACTATTAGAGAATCTTGGGAAGATCACTTAGAAGTTTTTAGATTATTTTGTTCTACTCTTATAATAACTAATGAAAATATTTTCTTAAGAGTTTTACCCTAAACTTTAGAAGGAAAAGTTTATCACACATTTGTTAGTTTGCATGTTAAGGTTATTGATACTTGGAGAGATACTGAAGATTTGTTAGAGTTATCCTTTGGAAAATCTAAAGAAGATTTGATCTATTTAATGACCTTTTCAAAATTTCTCTTAATCAAGATGAGACCATTTATCATTTTTTTGTAAGGTTCACTAAGCTGCATCAAAAGATCCTACATGATCTTAGGCCTTCTAAAAAGTTATATAGACTTTATTTTTGTAATTCTATACCTTTTAAATATAAAATGGATCTAGAGGATAGAGATATTAAAAAATATAATTAAATTATAAAATTCTATATTTAATATGAAAATAAGCTTAAATTGATTGGATTTAAAGAAAGGTCTTCTGTAAGATTAAATTTAGATAACTCAAAAAAATTTAAAGGCCATATAATGTTTAGGCAATGAGGTGGTCATTGTTAAAAGAAAACTTAATGATAAACCTTCTTCCTCAAATAAAAACATTAAATAAGATAAAAATGATGATATTTCTTATTATTTTAGTGTTTGTGAACTAGATCATAATCTAGATACATGTCTTATTGTTCTTAAGTTCAAGAAATTTCTTCATGAAAAATATGAAATATTTGAAGATCTAGTGTATAATATAAACACTCTTGATGGTCCATTAGAAAATGAAAATGTTTATGTTATAAATAATAGGAATAAATATTAAAATTACACTAAAAATAATAAAACATCAAATGATAAATATCCTTATGGTGATAAAGGAAAATCAATTTAGAATAATGTAAGTAATTCAAATGACAATACACCACAAAATATAGCTTTTTCAACTAGTTATAATAACAATCAATATCAGCACTATAAACCTAAAATTTTTAAACAAAATGATGTTAAAACTTATATCATAATTGTTTATTTGTCAAAATTTAAATTTGGATTCTCTTTATTATAGACATCTAGTCTTTTAGGGAAATTTGATAAGATTAATGAGGCTATTAAGAATCCTAGAGATGATGTAAGTTTGCAAGAAGAAAGTAGTGATGAACGTATTTATGTTCAACATTTTGACCCTCTTTATGATTACATTCATCCTTTTTATGTTAAAATTAATATTTCCAATGAAATAAATCATAATTTTATCTTAGATATAGGTGACTCAAAGAATATTATGCCTAAATCCATTACTGATCAATTAGGTATATCCTATGAAGCAGATACTAGGAAGCTTATTGATTTTTATTTTAGATAAACTAAGAAATATACTAAGTTCTATTACATATTCATTAAAATTTCATAAGATGAATGAATTAGATGCATGAATAATGCTTAAATGTTGTATATTCATAGTAATTATGCAATGTTTTTAGGAAGGGATTAGTCTAAATCAACTGGGTATTTTTTTGGGAAAGATATAACATGGGTTCCTATTAAAAATGAAACTACTTTCATAAAAGGAGAGGATTTTTATAGTACACGTATTGAATTACCTTCTTCTTCTAATATTTATTACATTGAAACTATAATTGGGACTTATGAATTTCTGAATTTAGATGAACCATAAAATCAACATGAAGAAATAATTGAAAAGAGTATTTTATGGTCACTTTACTTTTATGGAGCTTGTTATCAACAAGGTAATGGTGCTGTAATTTTTATGATTTCTCCTATAGATAATTTTTTTTGATATGCCTTCAAAATATCTTTTGAAAATACTAATAATATAGAAAAATTTGAAGCATTATGTTTGGGATTGGAAAAGGTGATAGAACTAAACATTAAACATTTGGAAGTTTTTGGAGATTCAGAGTTAGTTGTTAGACAAGTTCATAAGATATATAAAACTAATCAAACTCATCTACACCATTACACATAAAACTTTTGGTCATTACTTGACAATTTTGTAGCTTTTAACATTACACATATTATTAGAGAATTTTACATTAGAGTTGATAAAATTATTGTTTATGCTTCTAATCTAACTATTATCACTCTAGAGTGCACCCTTTTTAAAGATGTGTAGAGCACACCTTCTCTCTAGCTGATATAATTAGATCTTCTTAGAGTGTGGATGACTTTATATTGAGAATAATGTTTAGAGAGGGTTGGTACCCTTAATATTTTTCTCTAAAACTAATCTATTTTTGATTTTTGGGGATGAAAAGGGAGAATGAAACTAAAATGGAAAATCCATGCAAAATGGTCATGATTAGGTTGGCTAGATGGGTAGGATGGATCATGATAAGAGTGGTAAGGGGAAGTATTATGATGTAATGGATATTCATAAAGAGGATCAAGGTTGTACTCCTACATATATGAATAATATAGATCCTCACACTACTAGTGAGGATCATAGTGTGGTTGGTAACACTAATCATAGTGAGGATTATATAGATTCATACTAAGACAAGCCATTTGAGACCATTAGTAAGCCAAATACTAAAAATAATCAATAATAAAAAGATAATTGATCTTATGAACTAGTTTTGAATGTCTAAAAGTTACACTGATCTTTGAATGCCCCCAAAAGTTAGTGTGTAGAATGATGTCCCACTGAGTGTGTTATAAACTGTTATCATTCTAGATTGCACCCTTATTGAAGATGTGTAGAACACACCTTCTCTCTAGTTGGTACAAATGGATATCCTTAGAGTGTGGGTGAATTTATATTGAGAATAACCTCTAGAGAGGGTTGGTTCCCTTAAGATTTATTTCTAAAACTAATCTACTTTTGATTTTTTGGGATGAAAAGGGAGAAGGAAACTGAAATGAAAAATCCTATCTAATGGGGTGATGAACCTAGATGGTTGTTATTCTTTGAATTTTTTTTGAAACTAAGTAGGGCACATATATAAACCAAAAATAAAAGTCTTCAGTAAAGCCTAAACATAAGATTTTCAAAAAAAATCTTGATAGAAGCTACAATGCAATTTTTGTTCCTAGCTCTTTAATTGACTTGTAAAGGATGAGATTTTCATAGTAGGTGTGGAAAAAATTTACAAGAAGGGTATATAAATTCAAATTTTGTGTTGAAACATAGTAAAAATACAATCTATTCTTGTATCAACTCATATGCATAAGATTTTCTTTATTAATAAATGATACCAACTACAATTTCTATTCTACTTCAAGAATTATGAAAAATGGCTTGAAAAAGCCAATATATATGTCTCAAAACCTAACCTAAGCCAATGTGGCATTGATTTTAGATAAATATTAGGCTTGGTTTGTTACCCAAAGACTTCATCCCATTACAATATTCAATAAAATCTTTAAAATATCTTCAAACTCCATAAAATATGGATGGTCTTCAATCTTGGCATAAAAAAGAGGTGGTGGGCCCATGCTAAAAAGTCAATCTCACTTTACGTGAAATACTATGCCAAAATCCAAAATGGAACTCCACTTGAAGTTTTTTAAAATATTGAATCACATGTTAACAAAGGATATATACATGAACATGTCAATTAATCAATTGAAGTGTAAGACTAGTCAACTCCAGGATAGACTTAACATGCATAAAAAGATACTTTTAAATGATGAAAAGTGCATGATACTTCATGGAATAATAGATATGAAGTGTTGAAACTCATAGTGTGGTTAGTAGTATTGATCATAGTGAGGATTATATGGATCCATACAAAAATAAGCCATTTGAGACCATTAATAAGCCAAATATTAAGAGTACTCAATACTAAAAAGATACCAAATCTTCTGAACTAGCTTTGAATGTCTATAATTTGCATTGATCTTTTGAATGCCTCCAAAATCTAGTGTGTAAAATGATGTCCCACCTAGTGTGCTAGAAACTATTATAACTCTGGAGTGCACCCTTCTTAAAGATGTGTAGAGCATACCTTCTCTCCAACTGATATAATTGGATATTTTTAGAGTGTGGGTGAATATTTATTTAAAATAAGCTCTAGAGAGGGATCATTTCCTCAAGATTTATCTCTAAAATTAATCTAATTTTGATTTTTTAGGATGAAAAGGGAGAAGGAAATTGAAATGGGAAATCTTATCTAATGGGGTGATGCACCTGAATGGTTGTTATTCGCTAAATTTTTTTATAAAATTGAGTAAGCCACACATATGAAACAAAAATAAAAGTCTTCAATAAATCCTAAACATAATTATTTCTAAACAAGGCTTGATAGAAGCTTCAATGCAATTTCTATTCCTAGCTCTTCAGTTGATTTTCTCATGTAATGGATCTAGTGAGTAGGGGTATCTTGCCATAATAGTTATATGAGTACAACCCTAGTGTATGATTTTTAAGGCTCACTAAAGTTTAATTAAGTTCTGGTATGGATTGGATAGATACAAAATGGTAATGATTAAGTTAGATAGATGGGTAGGATGGCTCATGATAAGACTAGTAATGGGTTGTATTATGATGGAATGGTTGTTCATAAGGAGGATCAGGGCAATAATTCTACATATATCCCTAATATAAATCCTCATACTACTAGTGAGGATCATAGGGTGGTTGATAATACTGATCATAGTGAGGATTATATGGATTCATATTGAAACAAGCCATATGTGACTATTAGTAAGCTAAATACAAAAAGTAATCAATACTTAAAAGATACCCAATCTTTTAAACTATATTTATATGTCTAAAATTTTCACTAATCTTTTGAATGCCTCAATAAGTTACTATTTAGAATGATGTCCCACTAGGTATGCCAAAATTGTTATCAGTCTAGAGTGTACCCTTCTTGAAGATGTACAAAGAACACCTTCTCTCCAACTGATGCAATTAGATCTTATTAGTGTGTGGGTGACTCTATATTGAGAAGAACCTCTAGAGATGGCTACTTCACTTAAGATTTATCTCTAAAATTAATCTACTTTTGATTTTTTGGGATGAAAAGGTCTTAGGAAACTGAAATGGGAAATCCTATCTAATGGGTTGATGTACCTATATGTTGTTATTCTTTGAAAACTTTTCTAAAACTAAGTAAGGTACATAATATTTCTATGAGTAGGGGTATCCTGCCCTTATTAGGTCTATGATTATAACTCTAGTTCTTGATTTTCAAGGCTCACTAAAGTTTGTTTAAGTGATGGTATGGATTAGATAGCTATAAAATGGTCATGATTGGGTTGGATAGATGGGTAGGATGGCTCGTGATAAGATTGGTTAGGGGTGGTATTATGATGTAATTTCTATTCATAAGGAGGATTAGGCAGTACTCCTACATATATGCTTGATATATATGCTCATACTTCTAGTGAGGATCATAGTGTGGTTGGTAATATTGATCATAATGAGGATTATATGGATCCTTACTGAAACAAGTCATTTGAGACCATTAGTAAGCCAAATACTAAAATTAATCAATACTGAAAAGATACTTGATATTCTAAACTAGATTTGAATGTTTGAAAGTTGCATTAATCTTTTGAATGCCTCCAAAAGCTACTACGTAGAATGATGTCCCACTAGGTGTGCCAAAAACTATTATCACTCTAGAATTCACCTTTCTTGAAGATGTGGAGAGCACACCTTCTCTTTAGATGATATAGTTGGATCTTCCTAGAGTGTAGGTGACTTTGTATTGAGAAGATCCTGTAGAGAGGTCTAGTTGCCTTAAGATTTATCTTTAAAACTAATTTAATTTTTATTTTTTGGGATGAAAAGGGAGAAGGAAACTAAAATGGCAAATCTTATCTAATGGGTTGATGCACCTTGATAGATATATTATGCTCTTGAGCCATAAAAAATTCCTATTACCAAGTAGCCCATCTTGATTGAAACTCATGTAGGTCATCATGATAGTGGTTTTTAGGGTAATATTTGCATATTTTGACGCACTCTTTCATCAAGTCTCGATATGTTTGGCCCTTCTCTTTCCAAATAAAGATAATCAACATTAAAATATTCCTAATGGCATAAAACCTCAAGACATTACTCATGTAACAAACAAAGTTGATTATGTTATTGGGGAATTTGCCATTGTATGGATAGTATAGGGTTTGAAAGTGGATTTAGCTCAATAATGACTCTAAAAAGTGATTTCTAAACTGATCCATACTATGTCATAACATGTGATTATTGATACCTTACTTGAGATCAAAAAAATTCATTTCTTAGATATTCAAAAGCCCAATAACCTCAATTTATTTTAGCTTCTTAAGGAATGGTTGTAAGTATACATTTGTAGGTCTTAGGGTCTCATTTATTATTATGACTCCCCTTGAGAGTTAACTATATGTTTTTATTTCCATTCTCTATACAATGTTTTTAATATAAATGATGATGGTTTCATGACATACATTACTAAACAAGCTCTCATTCATACAATGATAACACCTACAAGCCTATAAGAGGGTTCTAGGCAATGTAGGTCTTAATGCTAAGGAGAAACCCTTCATCTTGTATAAACTATAAAGTGTCATGTTTATCCCCATGCTATCATGATAAATTTACAATATTCACAACCTTGTGAAGTGGTCAAAGCCATACTTGACACATTCACTTATTTGACTATAGGTCTAGCTTCCAAAGTTGGTTGAAGGTCTAACTCAAGCACTGTAGGTATTCAAAATCTATGTTTTGGATATGAAAAGTATAAAGTTTTCCTTGAAATATTACATTAGTCCACCACTTCAATATACCTACCTAGTAAACCATACTCTACCTAAACCATACCCCTCCTTTGTTCATAGACCTTAAAATAGGCTTGACTATGCTTTTGCTTTCTTATTACCCTTTGTACGGACTATAACTTAAGGAGTTTTAAAAAGTTTGAACCATAGATTCAAAAGGTAGTATGAGGTTCATGAAACTCACTTATTATAACAAACCATTTCTTGTAGTCATAACCTCACTAAGTTAGACAACTCTTTGATGTACATTCAAACCATTACCTTCCCCATTATGTTTGTAGGTTTAGGTGAATGCATAGGCTTTTAAGTCATGTTTTACTACCTATAGGGTATAAGTGTCCTTTTCAAGGTTTAATACTACTTCATTCAAGTCTTTACTTTAACCATAAAAGGATTTACAAACCTTAAACTGGATTGTTGACCTTGAAAGAATATTAGTGTCATATCAACCTCATAAGGATTTATCCTACATCATGAAGATGACTGTAGTATACCATTTGTAAGGACTAAGCATGTATGTGACCTTAATCATGGTCTTACACTTGATTGGATCCTATCCTTCTTTATATGTTTGATGAGGTTAGAGGAGTATAATGACCATATGAAAGAAACCTCACTACTACCCTTTTAGATGGTCCTCACAACATATGACTATATATACTATTGTAAGCTCTCTTTTGATGATTGTATCTTGTATTGTGTGACTCTACCATCTTTAAAAAGTGACTCAAAAAATTATGAAGCCATAAACTTAAGGGGTACATCATTACCTTCCAACTTCACTTAATATCTCCATATCATGAGACCAATCTCAAAAAGGCTACATATTTGATATACTTCTATAGGTCCTCATCCCTGACTGTATATGATGATTGATGAGCCAATACCCCCTTGATCATGCTTTGTTGATATTCCCTTATCAACCTTAACAATATTGGGATGAAACTAGGTGATGAAAGGGTGGATATAAGGGTGATATGACATGAATGAAGGATGGAAACATGATGGAGGGTGAACAAAAGTTTGAAGACATTGGGAAATGGCTATATATAGCAATGATATGGGGTGGATGAGATGGAAGGTGTAAAGAAAAATGAAGAAAGTGTGACAAAGACAAAGTGAGGATCTAACTACAATCATGAACTTTCCATCACCTTACCACTTGAAATTGGAAACCATTGAAGGAAGGGAAGATAATAAAATTGAAACTTGGTTTTCTCAAAAAACCTTAAATTTTGAAAAATTTCTTAAAGAATGCTAAATAGGCCTTTTGGAGACACCTTAAAAGCATGGAGATGGGAATTATTAGCCATGAAACAAGATAAACTATCATATTAATGCTTATAAATCATGAAAACTTGATCTAAAACCTAGAAAACACAAATTATTGATAATTTAAGGCTACCTTCCTCTTTAACAATTATACAATTCTTTCATGCAAGATTGCTTATACTACAGATTGACTAGATAATTTATGGGCTCTATTTGACCTTGAATTAGATTAAGAACACTTGATGGAGACCTTGGAAAGGTATAATAGGTCCTCAATATTTTAGAACAAGTTTAATTTCCTTGAAACTCTTCCCAAGTGAGAAAAAACTAAAGAAAAATAGTCACCTTTCTAGTTGTAAGACAACAAAATTTGATCTATCTTTAACAAAATGGTTCATGAGCTTGGAAAATCTAATTAAGAAGCCACTTAGACCATTAGGAATCCCTCTCAACCTAATTTATTCAATAAATTTGAGATCTATACCTCTCCTCAATAGTCTGTACCACTAAAAAACCTGTAGGCAAGTCCCTTTATGGCAACTATGCAAATGCTAATAAAAAAAATTTGGTCCTGTATGGCCATGAATTGCCATGAAACTCTTGTGGAAGCTTGGATATGCCCTAAAAATGATAACCCATGCCTTATATGTATGGATTCTATACCATTACTTGAAAATGAAGGGGAAAGAGCCATATCTTGCCTTTTAATAGATAACTAAAGTTATCCACCACTTGAAAAGAATATTTGAGAAGCATTAAATTTCCAAATCGTGAAAAAAATACAAAATTTTGACCTTTTTCATGTTTTAAAATTGCAAATTGGCATGTGTGGGGTGATTTGGGGTCCTTTTTGGCTTACATTTGCCTCTAAACACATTTTCAAGTTATGAAACTTTGGACTTAGGATATAATCATGCATTTGAACATGTTAAAAGCCTTTTTGGGATAATTCAATGACTTTTGAAACAAATTTTGACATTTTTTTACCAAAATTTTACATTTTTAGGTTATAACTCACTCATTTGACTAACTATAAAGAGCTACTAACTAGATTTATGAAAGTTTCAAATGATAGTGATAGTAATTTATCCTAATAGGCCAATTAATAATAATTTTGACAACTTTCTAGGGTTGACCAACTTGGTGGTTAAAAAACTTAGAAACTCTAACTATAACTGACTTGGATAAACATTGATTTTTGGAAGATCTTTAAAGACAAAGACACAACAAGACAAATGAAAAATAAAAACAAACATGTACATGTATGGACTTAGAGGAATAGACATCAACAAATTGGATAGGGAAAAAACAACAATAAAATCATGTGTGGATATGCACTTCATGAAATGAAACATAAAGAAGTCTATTATATATAAACTAACCTCCAACATGGTTATCCTCCTAGATCAAAAGGAAATTTTAAAAATTTGGCTACATCACAAGATAAATTATTGAATAAGGCATGCAAATACTTAACCATTGGTCTTTTTACCTCCTTTTTTTATTGTATTTGCAAATTTCATTGGCATGGTGATTAGTGAGAACTAGGTAGTTCCAAAAAAAATAGCTATATGTATCCAGACAATCCTAATTTCTTTAGATGGTTCCTTCACTGCAACTTTCAATGGTGGTACCATAAGATAAATATTTTTGATTTCCATGGTGTCCTTAATAATAATGTGATTCTTCTTGGCTGAAATTTCTTCAAGCTTATCAAGAATCTCTACATATTTTACTTAATCTTGGTCATTGTCTACCATGGGAAACTCTTTGTACACCTTCTCAAGTACTTGATCCTTTCGAAAAATATATATCTCAATGTGATTCATGTCCACTATTATTACTAATTTCTCATTAAAATCATCCTTCTCAATTTTCTTGGGAATTCCCAGAGTAGCACTACATTTTTGAAGCTCCAAAACATTAATGAAAACCTCAGATGGAGATTTAACTTACTACACTACCTCACCATCCATGTTAGCCATATTAAGTTTACCAATTTCACTCATGAAATCATGGTATAACTACTACCAATGATATTCTTCTTCAATATTTTTCTCCATCTCAGGAATGGCTCTATGTGGTTGTCTTCATGGTTTCCTTCTAAATAAATATTTGTTTGTACTTTATCTATATCAACTACTATAAGCTCTTGAAAAACCTCTTGTGACGACTCCTCTTTGGCATCATGAAATACTAAGTCATGCTTGTCCTTGCCAAGTGGTGTCCCAATAATGATTTCTTCTTCTTGATCACTAAAGTCACCTTCCTTTTATATCTCTTTGGATACATCTTCTTCACTTAATTCAAAAAGGAGAGGTTATTGCTCCACAAGTGGCATGGTAGGTCCCTAAAAGTAATCAATAAGATGATAAAGGTCTATTGAATTTACCATAGATACTTGATTTTTCTCACAAGTTTTTTATTATTAGTTCACCTTCCCCTTATCTCTTTGCTACACTTTTTATTGAATGGCATTCTATGAAGGAAAGGATTTATGATTCTAAGGAGAAAAGGATCAAGGTTGAATAATCTCTTACTTGAATTTATCATCCTAAATGATGCTTGATTTTTCCTCTTTCTTGATTGAGTCCATGATTTGGTTCCAAGATGGAAAGATAAAGGATCCTTTTTGGCATGTTGATTCTAGTTCTCCTCCTCTTTCCTTGTCTCCAACTCTCACTCTTTAATCTAATTATAAATATTCTCTTATAATATCTTCTATTTAAAGTGGTTAGTTGTTTCATGAAGATAAATAATATAAGAAGACTCTTGAAGAAGTATGGAGTCTTGGATCTCAACAATAGGCTATCCCATAACAATTAGCTTGGATAAATCTCCAAGAAGGGAAGGTCTAAGAAACAAATAAACTTGGAAAATTCAAAGGATCTCTTGTAATTTTCACTTGAGGAGGAATGGATGGCATATAAGGAGAGTGAGGTTGAACTTGTTGATCATTGAGGCCTTTTAGCGTGTCCTAAATTCTTTGAATGTAACCACTTACATCCATTATCTCACTAGTGAGATTACCCCAATTTTACCTCTCAATAGGTGCCCATTCTTATTTTATTTGATGCAATAACTCTCTCACAAACTATATATAGTGAGTAGGGGTATCTTGGCCATAATATTTCTATGAGTATATCTCTAGTGCATGCTTTTCAAGGCTCACTAAAGTATGTTTAAGTGCTGGTATGGATTATATAGATGTCAAATAGTCATAATTAGGTTGGGTAAATGGCTAGTATGGCTCATGATAAGACTAGTAAGGGATATTATTATGATGGAGTGGTTATTCATAAGGAGGATCAAGGTATTAATCCTACATATATGCCTGCTATAGATCCTCATATTATTGGTGAAGATCATAGTGTGGTTGGTAATACTGATCATAGTGAGGGTTATATGGATCCATACTAAAAAAAGCCATTTTAGACCATTAGTTAGCCAAATTTTAAAATTAATAAATACTGAAAAGATACCTAATCTTCTAAACCAACTTTGAATGTTTGAAAGTTACATTGATCTTCTGAATGCCTCCAAAAGCTAGTGTGTAGAATGATGTCCCACTAGGTGTGCCAAAAATTGTTATCACTCTAGAGTGCACCCTTCTTGAATATGTGTAGAGCACACCTTCTCTCTAGATGATAAAATTGGATCTTCTCATAGTTTGGGTGACTCTGTATTGAGAATAACCTCTAGAGATGGTTGGTTCCATTAATATTTATCTCTAAAACTAATCTACTTTTACTTTTTTTAGGATGAAAAGGAATAAGGAAACTGAAATGGGAAATCCTCTCTAATGAGGTGATGCACCTAAATGGTTTTTATTATCTATATTTTTTTTTGAAACTTAGTAGTGCATACATATGAACAAAAAATAAAAGTCTTTAGTAAATCCTATACATAAGTGTTTCAAAATAAGGCTTGATAGAAGCTGCAATGCCATTTTTGCTCCTAGCTCTTTAATTGACCTGAAGAACATGAGATTTTCATAGTAGGTGTGGAAAGTACATAAAATAATGGTGTATAAATTCCACTTATATGCTGGTATATAATAATAATACACTCTATTCTGCTATCAACTCATATGCAAAAGATTTCCTTTATTGATAAATGATGCCGATTACAATTTCTTTTTTTCTTTAGGAATTATGAAAAATGACTTGAAAAATACAATATATATGTCTCAAAACCTAACCTAAGACAATGTTTCATTTATTTAGATAAGTATTAGTCTTGGTTAGTTAACCAAAGACTTCATCCTTTTACAATTTTCAATCAACTCTTTAAAATATCTTTAAACTCCCTAAGATATGCATGGTCTTCAATCCTGGCATAGGAAGGAGGTGGTGGGACCATGTTGAAAAGTCAATCTCCCTTTACATGAAATGATATTCCAAAATCCAAAAATGAAATCCACTTGAAGTGTTTGAAAAGCTTGAATCACATGTTAACCAAGGATAGATACATAAACATGTCAATTAGTCAACTAAAGTGTAAGACTAGTCAAATCTAGCATAGCCTTCAATTGCATGAAAAGAGACATTTAAAGGATGAAAAGTGCATGATATTTCATGTAATAGTAGATATGAAGTGTTGAAACTGATAGGGTGGTTGGTAATACTAATCATAGTGAGGGTTATATGGATCCATACTAAAACAAGCCATTTGAGACCATTAGTTAGCCAAATTTTAAAAGTAATCAATACTAAAAAGATACCTAATCTTTTGAACCAACTTTTAATGTCTAAAAGTTACATTGATATTTTTAATGCCTCCAATAGCTAGTGTGTAGAATGATGTCCCACTGGGTGTGCCAAAAACTATTATCACTCTGGATTACACCCTTCTTGAAGATGTGTAGAGCATGCCTTCTCTAGCTGATACAATTTGATATTATCAGACTATGGGGGATTTGTATTGAAAATAACATCTAGAGAGGGCTAGTTTCCTTAAGATTTATCTCTAAAACTAATCTACTTTTGGTTTTTTAGGATGAAAAGGGAGAAGGAAACTGAAATGGGAAATCTTATCTAATGGGGTGATGCACCTGAATGGTTGTTATTATATAAAAAACTTTTCTAAAACTGAGTAATGTACACATATGAACCAAAAATAAAATTCTTTAGTAAATCCTAAACATAATTGTTTTAAAAGAAGGCTTGATAAAATCTGCAATTCAATTTCTATTCCTAGATCTTCAATTGACTATCTCACATAATGGATCTAGTGAGTAGGGATATTTTAGCCATAATAGTTATATGAGTATAACTCTAGTGCATTATTTTCAAGTCTAAATAAATTTTGTTTAAGTTTTGGTATGGATTGGATAGCTTTAAAATGGTCATGATTAGGTTGGCTAGATGGGAAGGATGGCTCATGATAAGAATTGTAATGGGTAGTATTATGATGGAATGGTTGTTCATAAGGAGGATTAGGGAAGTAATCCTACATATATGCCTAATATAGATCCTCATAGTGGTGGTGAGTATCATAGTGTGGTTGGTAATACAGATCATAGTGAGGATTATATGGATTTGTACTAAAACAAGCCATTTGAGACCATTAGTAAGACAAATATAGAAAGCAATCAATACTGGAAATGTAATTGCTCTTCTAAACTAGATTTGAATGTCTAAGATTTTCACTAATATTCTAAATGTATCCAAATTATAGTGTGTATAATAATGCCTTATCGATTATGCTAAAAAATATTATCACTCTAGAGTGCACCCTTCTTGAAGATGTGTAAAGCACACCTTCTCTCTAGCTAATATAATTAGATCTTCTCAAAGTGTGGATGACTCTATATTGATATGAACCTCTAGAGAGGGTTAGTTCCCTTAATATTTATCTCTAAAACTAATCTACTTTTGATTTTTTGGTATGAAAAGGGAGAAGGAAACTAAAATGGGAAATACCATCTAATGGGTGGTGTACGTGAATGGTTATTATTCTCTGAAAAAATTTCTAAAACTGAGTAAGACACACAATAGTTCTATGAGTAGGGTTATATTGGCCATAATAGTTCTATGAGTACAACTGTAATTCTTGCCCTTCAAGGCTCACTAAAGCTTGTTTAAGTGCTGGTATGGATTGGATAGCTACAAAATGGTCATGATTAAGTTGGCTAGATGGGTAGGATGGCTCATGATAAGATTGGGAAGGGGTAGTTTTATGATGGAATTTATATTCATAAAGAGGATCAAGGTAGTACTCCTACATACATGCTTGATATAGATCCTCATACTACTTGTGAGGATCACAGTGTGGTTGATAATACTGATCATAGTGAGGATTATATGGATTTGTACTAAAACAAGTCATTTGAGAAGATTAATAAGCCAAATACTAAAATTAATCAATACTAAAAAGATACTTGATCTTCTAAACCATCTTTGAATTTATAAAAGTTGCACTATCTTCTGAATGCCTCCAAAAGCTAGTGTGTAAAATGATGTCCCATTGGGTGTGCAAAAAACTATTATCACTCTAGAGTTCACCCTTCTTGAAGATGTATAAAGTAGACCTCTCTAGTTGATATAATCAGATCTTATCAGAATATAGGTGACTCTATATTGAGAATAACCTCCAGAGATGGTTGGTTCCCTCAAGATTTATCTCTAAAACTAATCTACTTTTTATTTTTTAGGATGAAAAGGGTGAAGGAAACTAAAATTGGTAATCCTATGTAATGAGGTGGTGCACCTTGATAGATATATTAGCCTCTTGAGCCACAAAAACTTCCTATTACCAAGTAGCCATTCTTGATTAAAAATCCTATAGGTCATCATGATAGTGGTTTGTAGGGTAATATTTTCATCTTTTAAGCCACTCCTTCATCAAGTCTTTATATGTTTGACCCTTTTCTTTCCAAATAAAGATAATCAACATGAAAACCTTTTTAATGGCACAAAACCTCAAAACATTGCTCAAGTATCAAACATCCTTGACTATGTTTTCAGGGAATTTGCCTTTGTATGGATAGAATAGGGTTTGAAAGTGGATTTAGCACAATCATGACTCCATAAAGTGATTTCTAAATTGACCCATAGTATCTCATTTCATGTGATGATCGATACCATTCTTGAGATGATCCAAATTCATTTCTTAGGTTTTTAAAATCCTAGAAACCTCACTTAATTGTAGCTTATTATGGAATGGTTGTAGGTATACATTTATAAGTCTTATGGTCTCGTTGATTTTTATGAATCCCCTTGAGAGATAACTGTATGATTTTATTTCCATTTTCTATACAATATTTTGAATATAAATGATGATGCTTTCATGACATACATTGATAAACAAGCTCTCATCCATATAATGATAACACCTATAGGGCTATAGGAGGGTTCTACTCACTGTATGTCTTAATTCTAAGGAGAAACCCTTCATAATGTATGAACTATATAGTGTCATGTTTATCCCCATACTAGCATGATTAGTTTACAATGTTCATAACATTGTGAAGTGGTCAAAGACATACTTGACACATTCACTTATTTGACTATAGGTCTAGTTTCCAAGGTTTGTTGGAGGTCCAAATTAAGAACTTTAGGCATTAAAAACCTAGGTTTTGGATATGAAAAGTATGAAGTTTTCCTTAAAATCTTACATTAATATACCACTTCAATATACCTACCTAGTAAACCATAATCTACCTAAACCATACCCCTCCTTTGATCATAGACCTTGAAATAATCTTGACTATGATTTTGCTTTCTTATTACCCTTTGTATAGACTATAAATTATAGGAGTTCAAGAAAATTTGAACCATAGATGCAAAAGGTAGTATGAGGTTCATGAAACTAACTTTCTATAATAAACCATTGCACATAGTCATAACCTCACTAAAGTGGGAAACTCTTTGATTTACATTAAAACCATTACCTTCCCACTTATGTTTACATCTATAGGTGAATGTATAGGCTTGTAAGTCGCTTTTTACTACCTATCCTTTTCAAGGTGTAATCCTGCTCCATTCAAGTCTTGATTGTAACCATAAAGGGGTTTATGAACCTTAAAAATGGATTCTTGAATTTGAAAGAATATTAGTGTCATATCAACCTCATAAGGATTTATCTTACATCATGAAGATGACTATAGTATACCATTTGTATAGACTAATCATGTATGTGACCTTAATCACGGTCTTACACTTGATTTAATCCTATCCTTCTTCCTTATATTCCTGATGATGTCAGACTAGGATAATGACCATATAGAAGAAACCTCAGTGCTACCCTTTAGATGGTCCTTACAAAATATGACTTTATATATTATTTTATGCTCTCTTTTGAATATTTTAGCTTGTATTTTGTGACTCTACCATCTTCAAAAAGTGACTTAATACACTATAAAGCCATAAAGATATGGGGTATATCATTACCTTCTAACTTCACTTGATATCTCCATAGCATGAGACCAATATGAAAAAGGATACATCTTTTCTATAATATTATAGGTCCTCATCCATTATTGTATATGATTCTTTATGAGAGAATACCCCCTTGATCATGCTTTGTTGATAATTCCTTGTCAACTTTGACACTATTGGGATGAAACTAGGTGATGGAAGGGTGGATATAGGGGTGATATGAGATAAATGAAGGATGGAAACATGATGGAGGGTGAACAAAATATTGAAGAAAATGGGAAATGGTTGTATATAGTAGTGAGATTGGGTGGATGAGATGGAGGGTGGAAAGAAGAATTAGGAAAGCATTACAAAGCCAAAGTGAGGAGCTAGCTGCAATCATGAATATGTCATAACCTTACCACTTGAAATTGAAAACCATTGATGGAAGGGAGGAGACTAAAATTAAAACTTGGTTTTCTCAAAAAACCTTAAAATTTGTAAAAAATCCTTAAAGAATACTAAATAGGCCTTTTGGAGACACCTTTAGAGCATGGAGATGAGCATTTTTGGCCATGAAACATGATATCTTCTTATAATAATGCTTAAAAATCATTAAAACTTGATTTAAACCTTATAAAACTAAATTCTTTAAAATTTGAGGTTGCCTTCCTCTTCAAGAATCATACAATTCTTCCTTACAAGCTTTCCAATAATGTAGATTGACTAGATGACTTTATGGGCCCTATTTAACCTTGAATTAGATGAAAAATTCCTGAAGGAGACCATGTAAAGGTATAAGAAGTCCTCAATATTATATAACAAGTTTAATTTCCTTGAAACTCTACCCAAGTGAGGAGAAACTAAAGAAAAATAGTTGCCTTTATGGTTGTAACGCAACAAAATTTGACCTATCATTAATTGAATGGTTTATGAGCCTATAGAATCCAATTGAGAAGCCACTTGGACAATTAGGAAGCTCTTTGAGTCTAATTTATTTACCAAATTTGAGTTATGTACCTCTCCTCAACAGTTTGTACCACTAGAAAACCTACAGGGAGTTCCCTTTATACTGACTAAGCAAGTGCTAATAAAAGACTAGTTTTAGGCAAGTATGGCCATGAATTGCCATAAAACTCTTGTGGAAGCTTGGATATGCCCTAAAAATGATAACACATGCCTTATATGTATGTATTTCATACCATTTATTGAAAATGAAGGGAAAAGAACCATATCATGCCTTTTAATAGATAACTAAAGTTCTCCACCACTTGAAAAGAAGCTTTGTAGAACATTACATGTAAAATCATGCAAAAATACAATTTTTTGACCTTTTTCATGTTTTAAAATTACAAATTGGCACGTGTGGGGTGATTTGGGTTCCCTTTTGGCTTACATTTTACTCCAAACACATTTTTAAGTTATGAAACTTTATATTTAAGATATAATCATGCATTTGAACATGTTAAATGCCTTTTTGGGATAATTCAATGACCTTTGAAACCATTTTTTACATTTTTTATGAAAATTTGCATTTTTAGGTTATAACTCACTAGTTTCAATAGATACAAAGAGCTATTGATAAGATTTAGGAAAGTTTCAAATGATAGTGGTATTAATTTGGCCTGACAGGCTAAATTAATAACAATTTTGGCAAATTTTAGGGGTTGACCATCCTGGTGTTTGAAGAACTCAAAAACTTTGGCTATAATTGACTTGGCTAAACATTGATCTTTATAAGACCTTTTGTATACAAAGACACAACAAGATAACTAACACAAATAAAATCAAACACATGAATATATGCACTTATAGGAATGGACAACACAACTTGGAAAGGGAAAAATCAACACTAAAATCAAGTGCTGATATGCACTTAGAGAAATGAAATACAAGTAAGTCTACTATATACAAACTAACCTCGAATGTGATGATCCTCTTGGATCAAAAGGAAAGTTTTACAATTGTGATGCATCATGAGATAGGGTATTGAATAAGGAATTCTACTTATTTATGCTTTGTCTTTGTACCTCCTTTTTTTTGTATTTGCTAATTTCATTGCCATGGTGATCAATGAGAACCAAGTAGCTCCAAATAAATCAGCTATATGTATCTAGAGAGTGCTAATTTATTTATATGGTTTCCTGATTGTAACTTCTAATGGTGGTCCTATAAGATAAGGATTTTTTATTTTTATGGTGTCCTTAGTAAGAATGGGTTTCTTCATGACTTCAAGTTCTTCAGGATCATCAAGAAGCTCTTCATATTTTACCCAATCTTGGTCATTGTCTTCCATGTGAAACTCTTTATCCACCTTCTCAAGCACTTGATCTTTTTGAATAATAGATATCTCAATCTGTTTAATGTCCTCTATTTGTACCAATTTCTCATTAAAATTATCCTTCTCATTTTGCTTGGGAATCCCAAGAGTAGAAATATATTATTAAAGCTCCAAAACATTAATGAAAACCTCAGATGGAGATTCAACTTGCTGCACTACCTCACCATCCATGTTAGCCATATTAAGTTCACTAATTTCACTATGAAATCATGGTATAGTTATTAGCAATGATATTCTTCTTCAAGATTTTTCTCCATCTCAAGAATGGATCTATGTTAGTTATCTTTGTGGATGCCTTCTAAATAATTATTTGTTTGTAATTCATCTATATTAGCAACTGCAATATCTTGAAAAACCTCTTATAACTCCTCTTCTTTGGCATCATGAAATACTGAGTCATGTTTGTCCTTGCCAAGTGGTGTCCCAATAATGATTTCTTCTTATTTATCACTAAAATCACCTTCATTTTCTATCTCTTTAGTTGCATCTTCTTCACTCACCTCACAAAGGAGAGATTCTTGCTCCATAAGTGGCATGGTAGATCCCTAATAGTATTCAATAAGATGAGAAAGGTCTACAAAAGTTACCATAAATACCTGATTTTGCTCATGAGGCTATTCCTATGGGATCACCTTCCCCTCATCTCTCTGCTACACTTTTTATTGAATGGCTTTCCATGAAGGAAAGGATTTAGGCTTTTGAGGAGGAAGGGATGAAGGATAAATGATCTATTTCTTGAATATAGAATCCTGAATGATGCTTGATTTTTCCTCTTTATTTATTGACTCCATGATTTGGTTCCAAGATGGGAAAGATATAGGCTCTTTTTGACCTTTTGATTCTCATTCTCCTCCTCTTTCCTTATCTTCAGCTTTAATTCTCTAATCTCCTTACCAATATTCTCCTAGAATATCTTCCCCTTAAAATGGTTAGTTGTTTCATGAAGATAAATAATACATGAAGACTCTTGAAGAAGGATGGAGTCTTGGATATTAATAATATTCTATCCCATAAAAATCTCTTTATTTATTTGACAATTCTTTTGGATAGATCTCTAAGAAGGGAATGTCTGAGAAAGACATGAACTTGGAAAACTCAAAGGGGCTATTAAAATGTTCACTTAAGGAGGAATGGATGGCATATAAGGAGAGTGAGGTTGAACCTATTTTTCATTGAGGCATTTCATCTGGTCCTCAATACTTTGAATGTAACCACTTACATCCATCATCTCACCAACTAGATTACCCAAATTTTCCCTCTCAACAGGTGCCCATTCTTCTTTTATTTTCTATAATGACTTTCTCACATAATGGATCTGGTGAGTAGGGGTATCTTGGCAATAATATTTTTATGAGTATAGATCTAGTCTATGCTTTTCAAGGATCACTAAAGTTTGTTTAAGTCTTGGTATAGATTAGATAGCTACAAAATGGTCATGATTAAGTTGGATAGATGGGTAGGATGGCTCATGTTAAGACTCGTAAGGGGTAGTATTATGATGGAATGGATATTCATAAGGAGGATAAAGGTAGTAATCCTACATATATGCTTGATATAGATCCTCATACTATTGGTGAGGATCATAGTGTGGTTGGTAATATTGATCATAGTGAGGATTATATGGATCCATACTAAAATAATCCATTTGAGACCATTAGTAAGCCAAATACTAAAATTAATTAATATTAAAAAGATACCTAATCTTCTAGACTAGGTTTGAATGTCTAAAAGTTGCACTAAAATTTTGAATGACTCCAAAAGCTAGTATGTAGATTGATGTCCCACTGTATGTGCCATAAACTATTATCACTCTAGAGTGTGTCCTTTTTGAATATGTACAGAGCAAACCTTCTCTCTAGCTGATACAATTGGGTATTATGCAAGTGTGGGTGACTCTTTATTGAGAATAACCTCTAGAGAGGGATGATTCCCTTAGGATTTATCTCTAAAATTAATCTACTTTTGATTTTTTAGGATGAAAAGGGAGAATGAAACTAAAATGGGAAGTCCTATCTAATGGGGTGATACACCTGAATGGTTGTTATTCTCTAAAAATTTTATTGAAATTGAGTTAGGCACACATATGAACCAAAAATAAAAGTCTTTAGTAAATCCTAAACATATGTGTTTCAAAAGAAGGCTTTATAAAAGATGCAATGCAATTTTTGTTCCTAACTATTTAGTTGACCTATAGAGGATGAGATTTTCATAGTAGGTGTGGAAAGGCCTATAATATGAGTATATATATTCCACACATATGTTTTTACACACTCAAAAATACACTCTATTATACTATCAACTCATATGCAATAAATTTCCTTTATTGATAAATGATGCCAATTACAATTTTTTATTTGCTTCGAGAAAAATGAAAAATGGTGTGAAAAAACCAACATATATGTCTCAAAACCTAACCTAAGACAATGTGGTATTTATTCTATATAAGTACTAGTATTTTTTAGTTAACCAAAGACTTCATCCTTTTACAATATTCAATCAACTCTTTAAAATATCTTCAAACTCCCCAAAATATGCATGGTCTTCATTCTTGGCATAGAAAGGAGGTGGTGGGCCCTTGCTGACAAGTCAATATCCATTTTCATGAAATGATGCACCATAATCCTAAAATAAACTCCACTTAAAGTGTTTGAAAATCTTGAATCACATGTTAACCAAGGATATATGCATGAACATGTCAATTAGTCAACTAAAGTGTAAGACTAGTCAACTCTAAGATAGCCTTCACTTGTATGAAAAGAGAATTTTAAAGGATGGAAATTGCATGATAATTTATGGAAAAATAGATATGAAGTATTGAAAATCAAATTTAACTCCTTGATAGCTAACTCAATGCCAATCTCAAGCTTAAACATCTGATTAAGTAGGCCGAGTAGGCCAAAAAGGCTTAAAGGTTAATTTGTGCATCTAGACACCATGAGACCTATAATAAGAAGCCATGAAAATTGAAAAATCAATTAAAAATACATATAAAAACTTTTATCATCATAAGATATGTGTTTTTTATGAGAAAACACTTGTCATTTAGTCAATAGAGTTGACTAGGCCTATTTTTCTCCATTTTCCTACAGACTAGCCATTTTGATTGAGCTATTAGGAGCACTTCCAGGATGAATTCTAATCAACTAAAGGTTTTAGAATGAATATCAAGTCTTAGTATTTTATTTCCATTTATTATATTCCATTTAATTATTATGTACTTATTTTTACATGTTTTTTCTAGAAATACATGATTTATGCCCTCATCTGTAGAAATCCATACATAAAATTGAAATTTATAGAATCATATCTAAGTGTACTTGATGTTTTAAAATGTTTTAGGTTGATCCATGATAATTTTATGGAAATAAAATCTACTTCTATTAAAACTTGTTTTTAAGGGTTCTAAATTTGAATCTTCAAAATGATGAGTCATGAAGTATAGACCTCCAAATCCTAAAATATTTCCATTTATACATAGCACATTTACCCCTTAACGTTCCTAAAAATATTGGGTTCCCATGCAAAAGATATGAAAAGATACCACATGGAATAAATTTTATTATGGGGTTTTAGCTACATTATGGGTTGCCTATGCTCTTAATGATTTTTCATAAAGCACAACCCTTCAACTAATCTCAATTGTTCATTATTTTTAATTACATAGGGGTACTCAAAACATACTAAGATTGTTTGTCTAAACTCCACACATGGTGAAAAATGTGAACATCTAAATGAGAGGCTTAGATGGGTGTCTAGAATTGTAAAAAGTAAAAACTTCACTAAGATGAAAACAACCCTTCCCCTGATTCAAAAATACTTAAAACATCATCATACGACCTGTATCATGCTATCAAAACTATAAAAGTCCCTTTTGCTTTAAAAGTCAAAAATTGCTTTTTAGCCTATACGACTATTTACCTGTAAAACCCTATATGATCATGGTTTGAATAAAATTTTGGATTTTTTACACTTGAAATGTTTTATGATGGTCTAAAACATCATCTGATTATTTTTAAACCTAGACCTAGAAACCTCTGTGGCACTCTAGAACACTGATTGCTCCAATGGTGATCTCAAACAAACATACTGAGGACTATGACAAACTAGAGAGTATCTTCACTCATCTAATGGTTATGAATTTTTTAAAAAATGTTATCTAACTCATGATGACCCTATGTACAAAATTTCAAGTCCTGATTCCACATGTAGCTCCCTTTTCTCTAAGATTGATCCCTTATGAATGGACTGTCTACATATTTGACTAAGTTTTGCATATTTGAAAGTATTTTCATGATATTTTAAGGTTTTAAAGGTTAAATTCATCATTAATTAGCACAAAAGTCTCTTTAATAATCTTGAAAACAACCTCTACCCCTATTTCAAACATGTCAAGACCTCCAACAAGGCATTCAAGCTTCTCAAATGATTGTGTTTTACTTTCTTAGGTGGGTGTTAATGTATTTTTGGAATTTTTAATGGTCAATACATCATTAATATGTGTTTTAAGACTATTTAGACCAATTTAGAGTCTCAATTCATCTCTTTCTAGCCATTTCACTCCCTTATGTAAGGTTTCAGGCATCTCTTATGCAAAATTCCATATGTCTGATCTACGTTACTGGGTAGGTGGTTATTTGAAAGTTCCTTCATGATATATTGATGATCCAATTTTCATAATTTTTTAATTCAAAACTCTTTATGGATTATATATAGATAGATAAATAGGCCACTACCCACTCCTTTTTTTCTAGCTTTTAGGACCCCTAGTCCATGATGGTAGTACCTATCCTAAAAGGAAAATAGATAGTGATATTCTGGCATTGTAGTTAAAATATTAAAAATAACCCCTATATAAATATTTCCCCCAAAAATAATACCTATCCATAAGGCTTTAAACCTTGAAACCCTCCTCCACAACTTGTAGACAAGTCTGTGATTGTAGTTTTTCCCTTGAACTATAGTTGTCGATTACCTTTGAGGTGATTTTAAGATGGTTTTATGAATTAGATCTCATGTCCTTCAAGCTGCCAACCTTTCATTAAGCTATCATGTATTAATCAAACACAAAAAATCCTCATGAAGGCTTCAAAACCTTTGTAGGATTGCCAAAGCCCTAAAATGTCACTTGACTATAGTATGTGTAAAGGCTTGATGTAGTTTTTGGCTTGAGAATAGGCTTGTAGGAGCCCTTTCTTTAATCTTAGGCTTGTTTGAAACTTGAAAATCCCTTTTTCTTTATCTCCATTCATAAAAATACTATTCATTTCCTATCTATACCTTAATAGATATATTAGCCTCTTGAGCCACAAAAACTTCCTATTACCATGTAACCCATCCTAACTAAAACCCGTGTAGGTCATCATGATAGTGGTTTGTAGGTAAATATATGCATATTTTGATCCATTATTTCATCAAGTACCTATATTTTTGACCCTTCTCTTTCAAAAGAAATATAATCAACATGAAAATCTTCTTAATGGCACAAAATCTCAAGACATTACTCAAGTATCAAACATCCTTGAGTTTGTTGTTAGGGAATTTGCCCTTGTACATATGGAATAGGGTTTGAAAGTGAATTTAGCTCAATCATGAATCCATAAAGTGATTTTTGAACTAACCCATATTGTCTCATAACATGTGATGATTGATATCCTATTTGAGATGATCCAAATTCATTTCTTAGGTTTTTAAATGCCCAAAAACCTCACTTGGTTGTAGCTTCTTAGGGAATGGCTATAGGTATACATTTGTAGGTCTAAGGGTCTCATTGATTGTTGTGACTCCACTTTATATTTAACTATATGCTTTTATTTCCCTTATCTATATAATGTTTTGAATATAGGTGATGATGCTTACATGACATACATTTATAAACAAGCTCTCATTTATACAATGATAACACCTACAGGCATGTAAGAGGGTTCTAGTTACTATAGGTCTTAATGATAAGGAGAAGCCCTTCATAATGAAAAAAATATAAAGTGTCATGTATGTCCCCATGCTATAATGATCAATTTACAATGTCCATAAACTTGTGAAGTGGTCAAATCCATACTTGACACATTCACTAATTTGACTATAGGTCTCGTTTCTAAGGTGGTTGTACATCCAACTCAAGAACTTTAGGTATTCAAAATCTATGTTTTGGATGTGAAAATTATAAGGTTTTCCTTGAAATCTTATATTAGTCCACCACTTCAATATACCTACCTAGTAAACCATACTCTACCTAAACCATACCCCTCCTTTGATCATAGACCTTGAAATAGGCTTGACTATGTTTTTGCTTTCTTATTACCTTTATTATGGTTTGTAACTTGTAGGAGTTCAAAAAAATTTGAACCATAGATAGAAAAGGTAGTAAGAGTGTCATGAAACTCAATTTTTATAAAAAACCATTTCACATAGCCATATCCTCACTAAAGTGGACAACTCTTTGATGTACATTCAAACCATTACCTTCCCCCTTATGTTTATAGTTTTAGGTGAATGCATAAGCATGTATGTCACTTTTTACTACCTGTAGGGTATAAGTGTCCTTTTAAAGGTATAATCCTACTTCATTCAAGTCTTGAATTTAAATATAAAGGGATTTATGAACCTTAAAACTAGATTCTTGACGTTGAAAGAATATTAGTGTCATATCAACCTCATAAGGATTTAGCCTACATCATGAAGATGACTATATTATACCATTTGTATGGACTAAGCATGTATGTGACCTTAATCATGGTCTTACACTTGATTATATCCTATCCTTCTTTCTTATATGCTTGATGAGGTCAAAGTAGTATAGTGACCATATGGAAGAAACCTCACGGCTACCCTTTAGATGGTCCTCACAACATATGACTATATATACTATTGTAGGCTCTCTTTCGATGGTTTTAGCTTGTATTGTGTGACTCTACCATCTTAAAAAAGTGATTTGAAACATTATGAAGCCATTAAGATAAGGGGTACATCATTACCTTATAAATTTACTTGATATCTCCATAGCATGAGACCATTCTGAAAAAGGCTACATCTTTGATATACTGCTATAGGTCCTCATCCATGACTATCTATGATGCTTGATGAGCCAGTACCCCCTTGATTATGCTTTGTTGATAGTTCCTTATCAGCCTTGACACTCTTGGGATGAAAATAGGTGATGGAAGGGTAGATATAAGGGTGATTTGACATGAATCAAGGATGGAAACATGATGGAGGGTGAAAAAAATCTTGAAGATAATTGGAAATGGATGTATATAGCAATGAGATAGGGTGGATGAGATGGAAGGTGGAAATAAAGATGAGGAAAGCATAAAAAAAGGAAAAGTAAGGAGATAGATGCAATCATGAACATGTCATCACCTTACCACTTGACATTATAAATCATTGAAGGAGGGGAAGAGACTAAAATTCAAACTTGGTTTTCTCAAAAACCTTAAAATTTGCAAAACTTTCTTAAAAAATGCTAAATAGGCCTTCTAGAGAGACCTTTATAACATGGAGATGAGCATTATTGGCCATGAAACAAGTTAAAATCTGAGAATAATGCTTAATAATCATGAAAATTTTATTTAGACCCTAAAAAACACATGTTATTGATGGGATGCCTCTATGTAACATAGGTGAAATATTTGATTTTTGAATGGTTTGTACCATAACAATATGTCTTATTCAAATCATCTTCTTCATCTCTATTATCACTATTTAGTTTATTGATTGTGATCTTTCCATCTAAAATTGTATCCACTATATGTATTTCTTGATTTGAAGACTCTATTTTTAGAAACCTCTTTTAATAATTGTTGTTTGCTTAGCTTTATTTTGAATATAAAACTTAAGTTCCTTCTATTTTTGTAACATTACTTATGTATATAAATATGTTGCCTTAATAAAAAGTATATGTGAATGATTTGCCTTGGTATGTTCCATAAATCCAAAACCTTGTTGACAAACATTATCAACTTCTATAATATGAGTAGTGATTCTATTGCATGTTTTACCAACCCTTAACCTTGATAATAAAATTGATGTAGATATTTTATACCAAATCCATACTAATTTAAAATTAGAACATCATTTTGGAGAGCTAAATCTATATCCTTCACTTGTTTTATATGTGTTTGATGTAATTTTTTCTCTAATTTTTATTTATGAACCCTTTTTTTGTTTGGAGTTATGCTTTGTAACCAATTTTGTACCATTTATAAATTTGACCCTTTTTTAGTATGTTCTTATATCATTGTGGATTAATTAAATAATTTAACTTATATATGGTCCTCATTATAGATTATCTATTGTATATGATTTTTCAATTTTAAACATGAATTTGTATGATGACCATGCATTCTATGGTATACACAATAATATCTAGATATTTGTTGAGGTCAACACACCCCCTATTTATAAAAATTTGGATCCATGTGTTAAATTATGAAATGCGTACCTTAAAATTGATAAAATCACTTGATCAAAGTATTATTAATATGTTTTCACATTATTCATATTTTAAAATCATCCACACCATGTCCTAGTTAGTCAAACTATTCATAGTTGTAATTTAACTTTACCTAATATTGCTAACTTTGATATTCATGTTTCAAGTTATAGGTTTAATGAAACCCTCATTGAATAGACCAGTTGGGATTTTACTAGCCTTTGGCCTATGGAAATCCAAGTTAAATCTATGTTCAAACTTTTTTAAAACCTCATTCAAAAACCCTATCTTAGATCCTTTAATTTAAATTCAAATTTGGTGGGAGTGAAATTGGTGAGATCACTTTAAAAATGTTGTGGAGTCAAGATTAATTTTTATACCATAGCTTAGTCATGTTTTTCAACATGACCAAACCATAGCCTAAAACTTATATGTTTGGTCCCCTTTATATATCTTGATCCCTTTTTACCCTTTTAGCATGGTCTAACTTCATGTTTGTAGGGTCCTTTTATTATGTTCCTAGTTTGGTCAACTTTATTACTCATGGTCCCCTTTGTTATAAACCTAGACTAATGTCATAGTCATAAGGCCTCATTCGTGTTTATTAACATGAATGAAACCTTAGTCTTAAGACTTTAATATAAGTCTTATATGTTTTCAATCCCTAATTTAAGTTGTGTGCTTCTTTATAGGATCAACAACTTGTAGTTGATCATATAACATTGATCAAATGGAGAAAAGAAAACCTAATTAATTAAAGAGTTTGATACATGGAGCCAATCTCACTCAATCACATGGATTGTAATCAATGATCCATATTTACTCATATAAAATCAATCAAATGATGCGTATTGAGTCAAAATTCTTATGGGATGTATTATTAATGGGACTCAAATTTGATGTTCTCTTATCCATCAATTGACATCTATAAGGCCACCATTCACATCCATGAGGATATCAAATTTTACTCCCTACATTTAATCATGTGAGATTAAAATTCATGTTCTCATGAATTTCAATTTATGTCTTCGAGGCCATCATTGACATCCATAATATCATCAAATTTTATCCCTTATGAATAATTATATGAGCCTAAATTTGATGTTCTTACGACCATTAATTAATGTGTGAAAGGATGTCATTGATGTCTATGAGACCATAAAATTTTATCCCCTATGAATAATTAGAAAGATTAAATTTGATGTTCTCATGAATATCAATTGACATCCATGAGGCCACTATTGATGTTCACAAGACCATCAAATTCAAGCTCAGGAACTAATCTCATTTGGGTTACTGAACATGTTTTTTTTCATTCTTAAGGATTAATGGAGTCCTATTTGGAGAATAAGCCTATTTAGATTTTTTATTCAATGATAAAATCAGCCTTTAGCCCATCATAGACCATTTTTTTCATGGGATCGATCATAGACACCATAAACATAGATCAAAATTTATCTTAAAGTATGGTCATGTTTCTAAACATTTGACTAAACTTTGGTCTAAGAAATCATACTTGGTCTCCTTATATCTCATGATATTATTTGAGTCCATTTCATCATCTTAACCTAAAAAATGCAAGGTCCCATATTAAAAGTTAGCTTAGAACATTTTACCCTAAATTTTTATCATATTTATTAATACTATAAAAATTTAGGTTAAAAAGCATTTTACTTGGTCCTTTTATTATTAATTTTCCCCTTTTATCATGATCTAAACTTAGCTTAGATACTTTAGCCTATGGTTTATATCATGTATCTCACTCCATTCAATCATCTCCCTCTGATCTCATGCAAGTCATCAATCCTACAAGGGTGTATGATGTTTACTTTAACATTCAAAATTATAAGAACTTAGGTGAAAGAACTTAGCCTATGGTTTATATCATTTTTATAAACATGAAATAAACCATAGCCTAAGTTCTTTCACCTAAGTTCTTATAATTTTGAATGCTAAAGTAAACATCATACACCCTTGTAGGATTGATGATTTACATGAGATCAGAGGGAGATGATAGAATGGAGTGAGATATCTATGGACTATTCAATAGAACCTATAAAAGCCTATAGGAATACCACATGGTGAACATGCATGAACTAATGGATCTAACAAGGTATAGAGCTTGATGATTCCCATGAGAATACCAAGGGGTGTAACCATGGGGCCTAGTATAAATAATGACCAATGGTGTGCAACCCACAAGATCAAGATCGACAACTCATGTTGATATGTATAAGATGATCTAACAAAGAGAGACCAAGCAAGATTTTCAAAGGTAAATGGTCAATTTTTTAACAATAATAAACAAAGTGCCATGAAAGTGCCAACTAGACCCCACCTAAGTATAAAATGACAAAACCAAAGATTTTATAGGCATGAAAAAGCAAAGGTATAAAGGAAAAAGTCTAAATTAAATCCAAGGCACCAAATTCACTCAAGTGCAAAATTTATCACCATTAAATCTTAAAGTGACCTATAAAAAAACCCAAATCATATACAAAGCCCTAATTCAATCACAAATTGATCATAATCAATCTTGACAGAGTCTAATTGCTATCTAAGCAAGTGAAAACTAATCTAAAGGAAAAATATAGACTATTAGTGAGAGTTTTAATCAACTCATAGTCATGGTAGCATGGAAGCAACATATATAGGACACAAAACTCTACTTAACCATAAATTTAAAAGGAAGGGTCTTTAAAGACACAATATTTAATGTTATGATGTTAAACAATGGGGATAATAATTGGTCCAATATTTTTTGGGCAATTAAATAATTGTAGCCCATAACAAAGGAGGACAAGAATATTTCATCCTTCAAGATAAGATATTACATGTTTATAGTAAATATGGTAAGCCTTCACCATGCTTTAGTAGAACTAAGGAACTTCATCAGCACATAATCCACCAATTATTTAGGGATATTCAATTTATATTAGATTTGTAAAATTTTTAAATAAAATATTATTTTATAAAGGCATGTATAATTTGTATAAGAAAATTTCCTATAGGTCAATCCACATGGAAATAATTAGTGTATTCTAGAAAATTTTGTAAAGAGGACATCTATCCTTACACTTGTACACTTTTAATTTGATAGGATTGACTGACATACTTCTTTGAAATATATAAAAGGAATATTGTATATTTGTAAAAGAGAGGAAGTTTTGAGCCAAAAATTGTATACTTTTGAACTATTCATGGAAGCAAGTAATTTTAAAAATATTGTCTGAATCTATATGTATCATTTTCTATATGGTTTCTCTCTTAATTATTTGTTTTGAATCTTAGATTTAAATAGCTCTTTTGAGTTCTAGGTAGGTATCTTTTGAATGTAAAATTGTTAACTTGTGCATATGCTAGGTTAATTGAAGGTTCTTTAGTTTGCTTCATTTTATTTACTTTTCATTTGTAGATGTGCATCAACTATCTACTTAATGGATTAAAACTTTAAAGTAAACATGGTTCTTATTTGCATTATGTCTTATCTTCCTTAGAATTTTGACTAATATATGTTGTGATTTGATCATCATTTGTTTTAATTCATATATTGGGTTTTAATTCATGCTTGGAAAACACTTAAACTTTGTCATGATGTTTGAGATGAAGATCAACAACATTTATATTCTCTACCTTACCTTATCCTTTTACTTCTTTTTAAACTAGATCACTTTAGTTTAAATATTATTATAAATATTCACATAGATTAGTATTTAGATTAATATTGAGCATAATTCATATTAATTATAATATATCACCTTCTTATTTTTAAATATTTTCTTTCCATGGTGCTCCCAACCATCAACAAATATAAATATTGTGGAATGGTTTGCTTGCTCTGAGACTAATTCATCATAGGCAACTAGATTACCAAAACCTTCTTCTCATGCTCTAAATTCCTTGAATTATAGAATGAGAATCATTTTCTAAACACTAAGATAACTTTTGATATAAAAATAGGAATAAACAATATCCTCACTAGATGTAAATGAGGTAGGTTGATCGACTTATCTTTAATCATTTACCTTAAACTATCACTTAAACTTATTTTTTTTATCTTTAAGTATTGTTTGAATCATGAGTTATGTTGATGATTATAAATGAACCATAGGTGATATTATTGTTTACATAACACTTATAATTTTAAAATTTAGAAAATTCAGAGCATGAGTTGCAGGTTTTGGCAATCTAGTTGCCTATGGTGAAATAGTAGCAGAGAAAGATAAAATGTTCCATAATATATATATGATTTGGTGGTTGGAAGCCACCTTGGTATATTATATATGAATTTCTAAAAATATTTGTTAATACTTAGTGAGTTATGTTGCATATTTAATTTACAGACTAATCTAAGTGGATAGTTATAATGAAGCTTAAACTAAAGTGGTTTGGTGTAAAAAAAGAGCAAAGAGAAGGGTAAGGCATAAAAGAAACAAGTGATTGCCAAATTTGGTTTCAAATATCATGACAAAGCATCAATTTAAATTAATTACAAATACAACCAATATATTATGTAACATATCCTAAGCTCTAGTTCCACTATATACCAAGAAAAATTCAAAGGACAATGTAAAGAATCACAAGTAAGAACCAACTCTACTTTAAGGATTTACTACTATAATCAAATAGTATTTTCACATCTGAATACAGAGTAAAATGAAATGAATAAAAACCTAAGATCCTCCAATTAATCTATCATATGCACAAATTATAAACCCTATGATTATAAAATCTAGCTCAAATTTCAAAGATACCATTTAAATTCAAGACATAAACTAGTAATTGAGAGAAAATATATATTAGCAATTGACATATCAAATGTAGATAATATTTGTGGAACTCCTTGATTATATTAATTTCTTCAAGCATATAATATTTTCTAAAAAATATATATTTTAAAAAATGGTAATACATGCCTTTATAAAAAGGCTATGTAGTATACCAGTTAGTTATAATATACAAGTGTACAAAAGACAAGAACAACTATCCTTCAAGATGGTTCTAGAATACAATTATTTTCTAGAATTAGACTAACATAGGGGCAATATGATAATATACTATCATATGCCTTTACAATGGAATATACTATTTCAAAAAGTTATAAAATTCTACAAAATAGAATATTGTCTAATTTGCTGGTATGGTCTCTACTTATTATTGTTGGAGGATGCTCATGGCCTTAGTATTCTACTCATCAACTAGCTCCAAATCCATAGCAAGCTTCAAGATATGCTCCTCCTCTTGATCTTCCAAGTCATTGAATTATTTTTCCTTTCTAGCCATGGCTTCTTTAATGCTCCTAGATTTATTTATCCTCTCTCTAGCATTGAATATCATGTTTAGGATCTTATTGTTATCAACCCTAGATTTGCCTTGGCTCTTTATTTTTATTTATTGAGTTACCAATGTAGACCTATGTTTAAATTCCTTAACACTTATGATTCCAAGGGTAGTGGGTTATGTAGGATTTATAAACATGGTCTCAATAATCTATTCAATAGTTTAAATTATCTCTTTATCATCTTTTAGGAGGCTTTCCACATCATTGTGCCATGCACTCAAACTTTGAACCTTGTCAACCACAATTCCTAGAATTGTGATCAATTGTCTTAAACTAATGGTTTTAAATCCTAGGATCTATTTCCTTGCTTGAATGTTAGAGTCTCAACTATCTTGTCTTCTAAAGCTTTCCACTAGGTGACCAAAATCTTGGCTAATGCACTCTACTGCTCTAATGCCTTCTTCCTCAAATTTATTATTTTGAGTGCTTAAAACATGTCATTAAATGACTCATCAAGCATCTTAGTCATTACCTTAGGTACTAATATAACTACCTACATATTAAAGTTTTCTTTTTCCTTTTCTAAATTTAGGATCTTTTACTTCATGCCCTAGATTCTAGCTTTAATCAAGCTTTCCACATCCTCTTCATGAATGGCATCCTCACCAAGTTGTTAACCATTAACTGGGGTTAATCCCACAAAGGCATCCACCTTTTGAAAGGTGAATTCCTCTATTCCAACCCCAACTATCCTAGTTGTAAACCTTTATAATCTAGATATTTTGGGGTTAAATTAGATGGTAGTGATTGGCTTCTTGAATTTGGGAGGTTACAAGACCTCCACACTTGAGCTACTAGATGCTCCTGAAGCATCCACCTTATTTCTTTCTAGTCCTTGAGTGACCACAATCCTCTTTTATTCTTGTTCCTTCACCATAGACCTTATCCATGGCTTCATGCCATCCTTTATCTCAACATCAACAACTCATGTCATGGCCCATGAATGGGAAATATGGAATTTTTTTTAATTTCCCATAAATGAACCAGTCAGGGATGATTGGCCCATGATTAGGGATTTCATTACTAAACAAATTCATCTCACTTGTAGGGTGAGAGATTGTCAATCTTTGCCTTTTCTTTGGTCTTATAGGAACCAATGCTATCTATGCTTTCTACTTTTCTTAAGATGTCATAGGGACCACATTTAGAGTAATCTCTTTTCCTTTATTATCCCCAAGCTCTCCCAATTGGACTTGGGCATCTTCAAGATCCTCCTCTTCCCTATTTATATTATATGCCTCTACAGGTTCTTTGAGATCACCCTCAAGTGTCTCTTTTCATTCTAAGGAAATCATATCAATATACTAAACTAGGGAAGGTAGACTTTGTGGGAGTTTTGAAGATGAGGGCCCATCTCTAGGCCTCTCTTCCAATTTCACTTCTCTTACTTTCTCCTTGCCATGACCTTGTTTATCCTATATTTTCAAAAATTACTCATGAGGCTATGGATATAGTTTCTCTACTTGGGGTTTCTCTTGGGATATTATAGATGGTCCAAATAACAAGTGATACTATAAAGGATGAATTTTCCATGCTTCTCCTTATGGCTTGTCAACCTTGGTTAACCTGTGTTCAAGCTTGATGTTGTGGCCTTGGATCCTAGCTAATACTTATTCATAATTCTTAGCCTTAATATATAGGGTGTCATGAGCACTAAGTTGATGTATATACTAAGGCTTAGGGAGATTCTTTTCCTTCAAATGCTCACCCATTATGTTATCTAGATTCCACATTTTGAGTTCATCCAGTTAAAAGCCAAATTAATCCCTATATGTGGACATGATTTCCACTTGTTTCCAATATTTTAATATGGTTTTACCAATAATCAAGGGGAAGGGGTGGGGTAGACCCTTCCTCTTCTCCTTGTAGGTCCCATCAATTCCATGAATGAATTAAGAGGAAATTTCCTAATCTACAAGCTTAATTAGAACATACACTGGCAATCTATAGGGCTAGGGCATGATCCCCTCAATTTTGATAGCTATATAATTAGGGTAATATTATATTTCCCCCATCATTTAAACATACTTATTGATGAGTATATGGACCCTAGGTATGGGAACACCTATGATGGCCTCCATTATGGTTGGGTAAATGTAGTCAAAAATAAACTCTATGTGGTTCTTGTACTTGAAGATATGTAATTTGGAATAGTTGTGTGAAATGGTAGTTTTTCCCCTAGGAGACAAATTTTTAATACCAAGGAAGTTGATTGAGGCAATTGTGGCATCTGTTAGGTATGACATCATGTAAAATTAATTATATGTCTACCATTTTTATGGAAGTGAAATCTTAGTGAGGAAGACACTGATCAAATCTCCAATTAGAGGGGTGAGCTTTTCTTCCACCATGAAATTTACAAAGGGAACCTAGATTTTATTCAGATAGGTGGTTGAGGGGGATCCAAAGGATTAGTTTAGTAGGGTCATTATTATCCTAATACCATCCTTTAATTAGACTATTAGGATATTGCCTTTGAAGTCCATAAAAATATGGGGTCTTGGTGCTTCTAGGGACTAAGGACAAAGTCCAAGTCATGATTGGAGATCCACTCTTTGATATTAAACAAGTCAACATGGGGGAGAAGGAGCTTGTAATATTTATCAAAGGATACAAAAAAGATATAAGATATTTTCTTAGAGTTTCCCTCCCTATTGATCTATTCATTATCTACTCTATAATCAAAAAATATGGGGGAAATGATGCCTATACAATGTAATACTCAGGTTTTGTCATGGAATGGTGAAGTCTAGCCATCTAGATTACAACTAGATCATAGTGCCTCCTTCTTGTGGTGGTGATTCTTTGTTCCTTCTTAGAAATGGGTGGTAACTCCTCTACCATGATGAAGATCTCAGACCAATTCCTAATTATTAAGACATTCAAGGCTACATAGTCTAATTTAATATCTTTGAAGATCTGACCTTCATTATCTATTGATAAGTAGAGCTTGGTCTCTTCCTTTAGTTGTTGTTGTGAGTTGCCATGGTCCATATTATTGCTAATTATTCACATCAACTTGTAGATGATCTTTAGAAATCTCTCTTACACTTAAAAAATAAGTAAATTCTCCTTGGATCAAATTTTAACCAATTGAGTCTTTTTGGGTCACTTTTATGTAGGGTTTAGGGTTTAAACACTTTAATGGTGAAATATATCTTGACTTTCACTTATACATGCCCTGTATTGGATTTGGACCTTAACCTTTATAAATTTTCATTTTATATCCCATAATATCTTGTATTTTTTCCTTTTCTACTTGCATGGTTGCTATGTGGCATCGGTCTAGGCCTTTTTCAACATTTTTCATAAATTCCATTTGAGCACTAGCCATTAGTATTTAAAATACCTTCTTTTATTTCACACCATAAGATCAAAATCCTAGATTAGCACAAGATATTGATTGTAATCTGAGCCCTTGCCTATGATTGGCTCCTTTTGTGGAAAGCTTCATAGTTGTGACACTTGACATATTTACATGCCTCCCCATGCTTCAAATCCTATGTCAGTGCTTTGTTGAATGAACATTGGCCACGTGGTGAGCTCATGGGCCTTTGAAAAGTCATGAGCTCCCTCACATCATTGGATCAAAATCTAGTGACAAAGCAAAAACCATCAGATCATCCTATCAACTCTACCTCAAATGTGCTTTCACCACACATTGAATTTATGAGCTCTTAAGGTATTGCTAAAAACTTTATAGGAGCCTTGCATCATTGGATCAAAATACAATAATGAAGCACAAACTATTGATCTTAAAAGATCCCCAAACTTTTAAGCTAGAACATTATTAAAGGTGGGAATCAGAATTAAATTCCTTAATATAAGGTTTAATTCATGTTTATTAAGCATGAATCAAACCTTAGGATAAAGTATTTATGTCTATGTTTTCCAAATTACATAAATGGGACCAAGGTTAAATGTTCTAAGCCAATGTTTACATTGTGTTTTAACAAACACAATGTATGCATTGGTCTAAAATATGTATGCCCAGCCTTATACATCATGATAAAAATGGGTTCAAAATGATATAATGGTCTAGCATTAAAAGGTTTTTAATGTATTAACAAACACATGAAAACCTTTGATTATAAATATTTGGTCCAAATTCTATATAAAAAAGACCTCCTTTTTAAATTAAGACTTAGTATAAGTCTATAGTTTAAGGTTCATGATATTTAAACTAAATTCCATGGGGACCTTAAAGTATATATTTATACTAAGTTTATTTTACATATATTTATATCATAAGACCATTTCCACATTTTGTAAATTGAATATTTCTAATGTTTGGGAATTTTTCAAGTACTTTCCTTATATTGTAAAGCCATTTTCAAGCCTTTCATCAAGATTTTGGAGTTCATTTTTACACTAAATAGAATAATTCATTATTTTAAATTTTACGGTCTCATGGACATTGAATAAGTCTTCACAAACATCAAATGATGATCACATGAACATCAATTTTAAGCTAGTGATGCTTTTAATTTGATGGGCTTAAAGTTTATGATCACACAGATGTCATGAGATCATGATTTGAGAGCTCACTCATGATTGGTAACTTTGTCTGGTTGGACCTATTTTTACTGATAATTGAATTTAATGGATCCACATTTTGATGGTTTGTGACTTTCATAGTTCTTTGACTTTTTAACTATGCGTTACTCTATTTGATCAAGTTTTCATGATGAAGTGAGAATCATTGATCATGATCTGAAAGCTCATACATGGTTATATAGTAGGATATGTATGGGATTATATCAAGCCTCCCTCACACCATCTAATTGGAAGTCTATGAGAAAGTGTAGATTGTTAGATTATTTAAGGTGCATGTTATTTAAGCTAAAGCTCAAGGTTTACTTGCTCTATTAAATCAAATGGTATAATAAAGTGAGGGTCATTGGATCCTATAAGATGAAATAAAGTGAATTTATGACCACAGTGATATAAAATACCTATCATAAGGTATAAATACTAAGGTATTGATTGTATTAATAAACATGTTAGTGCCTTAGGATTAAAACCTTAGTCTAAGGTATAAACTGAAGGACCCATATAACATATAATTAGACTCAGGTAATTGGTACTTAAGCCAAGATGTTAAAACTAAGGTCTCATTAGTATTTAATAAATATAATTGGGATTTAGTGTTAAAAACTTAGGTTAAGATATTAAATTTTAAAAGGATTGTGCAAAATGAATATTAGTTAGGCCTATAAGGAACTTAAAAAAGGGAAATAAAAAAGGGACTAAGCTTTTAGGCTAAGTATTAGTTGTGTTAAAAAAATGATTAATATTTAAAACATGAGTTTTGTACTTAGGTCTAAAATTAATTTTTAAAATGGTTATCACCAGTTTGGTTCCTACCATTATCCAAATTTGAATTGAGGGGTTTTCTAGGGTTTTGAAATATAAAATTCTTAGGAATAAATACCATGGAACCTACAAATAAAATCTATAAAGAACATTTATTAACACTATTAAGCCAAACTAAAGCAAAACATAATAATTAATCTTGTTTTTGATGAATTAGATGATCTTCAAATTCTATAAATGACCTTAACATGCTAAATTTCCATGTTCAAAGTTCATGGTTTCTCAAGGGTCCCAATTTTCAAAAATAGGGTTATGTTGGTCCCAAAATGTTTTAGGTGCACTTTTTTGTGATTTATTATTTTGATATGTAACATTGGTCACAACAAATTGACTAGGTGAAGATGCATGTACATGATTGACACTAGTCTACCCTGTAGGCTTTTATGTTCTAATCTAATTTTCTAATACTATAATATTTTAATTTAATAGATGATTTCAATTTTTTAATTTTTAAGTTATATCCCTCTTACTCATAATTTATTCCCTTAGAGTCTCATAAGTGTAAAACCTAGTTGCTTTTGATTGAACATGCAAACACACATCCTGAATGGGAGACATGTTAAAGAAAGGGTTTCAAAAATTGATATACTAAGTATAGACGTATTCAATATTAGTATAAGATACCTAACCTACTATAGGAGTGATAGTATGGAATTGGTTAGAGGAAAAATAGTTATCACCCTCTTTGAGATTAGGATGACGAGAATCTTATTTACCCATGGAATTTGGCAATGTAACTTGGAAGAGGGTTGCTAGGGTAGAACATATCAAGTCTAAAACCCCTAACATAGCCACTAAAAACATGAAAAAAGGATAAAACCCCTATTATCATCTAGTGATAGGGTTTTTTTTCACTATTTTAAGTAAGCTAGGTTCATGAAATGATTTAACTATTTTGGGAATTAATATAAAACCCTAGTAGATAAAATACTGCATAAAATCAAAGGACAAATATAGAAAATTTAAGAATGTTTATATTACAACTACTATAACTAGAAATTATTCTATAAATATGAAATGATCATGATAAATAATACTTATCTTTGAAAATGATTGAGACAAATGTTCTAATACCTATAAATTATAGGTATAACTAATCTAACTATCAAAAATTAGATATAGGTGTTAGAGATATCCCTGGACATTATCATAGTTAGTCAGACAATAGTGAAGTGAATTATTGTCCCACTTAGATTATTCATAAATAATTTATATTTTTTATATTAGGTCATGTTCCATCTATGATCCAAATTTAAAGTTTGTACCATCAATACTTTTACTTATCAAAAATTCTAGGTTTTTATGTTTGTAAGAGTTTGAATCAATACCATGAGAAAAAGGTGTTAGTGGGTATGATGTGATGAATTGTGATTCACACCTTTGTCTGGGCACACTGACTACATACTAACACTCTGAGGAGGGATCAAGATTGATGTAGTTCTCCTACTTATTTTATATGTGTGAATGTATGTAAAGGCTAGAATGCATGAGTAAATGTATGATAAGATTCCTTAGAAGCCACTTGAGTTTTGGATACATATGATAAGGATGGATTATTAGACATATGATTTGAATTATTATAATATTAATAGAATTGGGATCTTTCCCTCAATATGAAGTGGTAATTTTGTGTGCTTCCTATGATAATCTCCACTTAGAGTATAAGCGTGTGAAATTAGTGCTTATATAGTGTTTTAATAAGAATGACTTGGGAGAGTAAATTAAGAATATTTGTAGGGCAACAATAATCTTCTTATGGAGATGTAAAAATACCTTATAGAGGGTTCTCAAAAATAAATGATTAAGGGATTTCATCATTATGGGTCTCATGTGGTGTTCTATAGACCTGGGTGTTATTTGTGACTATCACGTGACTAAAAGTGGATCAAAAGGGCCCCTACTATGGGTCATGTGATATACTATGTGTAAATTAACCTCATGTGGACATCCAAGGCATAAATGGTTAATTTTAATGATTAAAATATGATAGATTATTAACTATGCAATTTAAACTTCAATCCTTGATATGAATATTTATCTCATACTCTATTCACACCTATTGGAATTGGATAATATCAAGATGATTTATAGACAATGAAAAAGTACAAAACATAAATTCCTAGTCAAGAATAATCTTAAGCAAAAATAGAAGGGAAATAATGGAAGATTATGAGTAAATAAGAAATATAAATAGTAGTTACAATATTATCTCACACTAGGCATAAGAGATACTAAAGTGAAAAATGACTTGGGAAAATAAGTAATCTTACATTTTATTAAATAATGTGGGAATGTCAAATATAAAATTTTGAATTTGAGCAATGGGTGAGAAAGTGGATATCTATAGACATCATAGGAATTAATCAATGATTCATCTGATATATCATCAATAATTGATGATGGGTCATGAGATCTAAGCCTACATATAGGGGAGATGTTCCAAAATATAGGACACTTGAGATAAGTACCCTCAAATAAAAAGGGACAAGAACTGGAGAAAGTAATTGTCTCATGTGCTGATAGATTACTAAGAAAATGATTGATGAATGTTCTCCTTAGTTCCCACACTCAAAAATAATGAGGTATGTCTTGACATCCCTAATGTTGTTAAAAAAATTGGATTCCTAGCTTAAAAATTCATTATTGGATAAATTCAGTGAAATTAGACTAAACATAGATACATTTAGGAAGTGGTCCAACTAAAAGTAGATATAGAAAGGCCAATATGATATCATCACTATGGAGAAAGATAATTCTTGCTAAACTTTACAAACATAGAATATTATTTCATAATCTTAATAGGAGGCCACTATTTCATATAAAAATCAAATCTATTCCTCTATAAGTGAAAATATGGAACCAATCTCAACAATACAATGATGGAGGATATCCCCATGTGGGTAAACCTCCCAGAGCTCCTATTGGAATTCTGAGAACCAAAATTTAGCTATCTAGGGAAAATAATAATTATTAATCCAAACACTATATATAAATGATGTGTGTTAGTGTAAAGATTATGTGTTTTCATCTAGACTAATAAACCACTCAGTAAAGATCAGATCAAAGTATGAGAATGGAGTCATAAAATTATTTATGAGAGGGACTCAAAAAAGTATAAATTTTTTAATGTTTTGATCCTTACTACCAAAGAATTTTAGGCATCTAAAAGATCAAAAATTGTTTATGTATGGGTCAAGAAGGTTTCTCAAACTCATACAATGGAAAAAATTGCTCCCTTGGATGCCCCAATACTTACCCTATCCTTAGCTCACCTAGACTATGCAAGCTTAAGGTAAAGAAATGTCTAATCTTGACCTCATTCTAGATTCTCCTTCGAAAGATCATGCCCCACTCAAATATGGATCAAATTTTATTAAGGAATTCCCACCCCACCCATGATGCTCATAGCCATCTCACCTAATGTTCCATTTATACCACAAAGTCTAGAAAAGAGACTAACTATAGTATCTACTATTAAGGTAAGTTATCCTTCCCTAACATTTACCTAATAGTTTCACTCTACCTTGTAATTAGACATACAATCAGATCTTTTTTTACTTGAACAATGGAAATTATCTTATGTTAATAAGTCAAGGGAATCAAAGAAGGTAAATATGAGGGTTAATGGACTCAAGTCCCTCTCATAAAAGCCAAGAATAAAGAATAGGTTTAATATGATCAAAAATACCTTGGAAAATTGACTAACATGAGATCAAAAGAAAAAAAAAAAGTTTTAAATGGTACTCAAATGACCCTTAAAAAATTTCCCAACTCCAAACAATGAAGATAATATCATGGAACATAAAGGGATGAACAACCCTAGGAAACAAAGGTTGGTAAGAAATCTATTTTAAAACACAATCCTAATATTTTGAAACTCGAAGAAACTAATACTTTTGAAGACAAAATTTTGAAAAATATTGAAAACATTTCAAACAAAGCTAAAATCATCAGCAATAACTCTAAATGTGAAATAGGGGCACTTGAAATATTTTGGAACCCTTAACCTCTTAAAGAGTCAATTCTAATTAAATTTGAGAACCATATAGTTTTCCACTTAAAAGAGTCCCATAATAAAGTGTAATGGATACTCTCTAACATATATTGTCCCAAATCCAAAAATCATAAGAAAAATTTATCGAATGAGTTGGAATAATTTAGGAAAACTAGTGAGGACTAGAAATGTATTATTGCAAAAGACTTCAAATCTCCCCTATCTCCACTAAAAAATAAAGGGGGACTACTAACATCCAATGACAACATGATATACATCAATGAATTCATATCTAAAGCAAGATTAATGGATTTAGAATTATAAGCTAATCCATTCACCTGGTCTAATAAATAAATAGGGGAGAATCTCATACAAGTTAGACTTAATAGGTTTTTGGTTTCAATGAACTAGGATATTCAATAAAGTATCACTCTCACCTCCCTGTCAAGGATAAAATTAAACCATAGCTCATAAATTTTCATGGGGGTGAAAATGACTAAGATTAAAAACATCCCTTTTGAGTTCAAAAAAATGTGGATTTCCCACTCAAATTTGACAAAGTCAATCATGAAATGGTGGTAAGAGCTGGTATCAAGATTAAACATGTATATTCTTGCAATCAAACTAGATCATGTTAAAAAGAAACTAAAAATTTGGAATAAATAAGTGTTTGGAAACATCTTTATTTATAAGAACACAATTAAGGAATATTTATGGAATATATAGGAAGAAATCAACTTCTCAAGCTCCAATATCTTCCTCTGATGAAGGAAAATGATCTACTAATCGCCAAACATAGCCTTGAAGCTAAATAATAAACCTAATGGCATCATAAATAAATATGCACTTTGATTAAGGAGGGGGATATGAACACTAAACTTTTCCATAAATCAACTTCCATGAAGCATAATGCAACCAAATTCATGAAGCATATTTACATTTATTCACAACATATAAAAATTATGTGTAAATTGATTTGATTGGGGGTTATTAATTTAATCACTCTATTCATGATCCATAACAAAGGGATTTTACAATAAGTAAGCATCTATTTTTGAGAATGTGAAAATAATTTAAAAGAGATTAGAGAATAAGGTAAGGATTACAATGCTCGAGAAAGATAAAAATTACACTTTACAATAGACAAATTTGAAGAGTCTATTGTATCTATAAAAGTAGATAAACATATAAGTATGATAACGTTTCAAAAAATTATTAAGAAAACTATGAATTAAATTTAGATTTAAAGATAATCCAAAGTTTACCATTTTATCTTCATAGAACACATAAAATGATTCCCTCAAACACAAAGTTATTTAGAAAAACAAATTGTCCTCTTATTTACATTCAACACAATTCATACAAAATAATCCAATTATCTCAAACTCAAAGTTTTTCATTTCTTAAACCACTTATACAATTTCTATAATTACTTGCTTCTGAAAATTATCATACTCTAGTGACTAGGCTTGCTCCTCCATTTATATAATTTCAAGATACAAAATCCTAATAGAAAACAACTTCTTCAATTCGCATGTACTACATTTGAAATGGAAGACATTGAATAACAAATTCCTCAAACTTATCCTTCATGTCATGTAATGATCAATGACATGTAGCTCTCTTTGCACTCCTTATTTGGATTGATTACAAACAATTTGCATGTAACACAAAGTTAGATAAAGTAGTTCACTTTTACAAAATGACTCTGAGTAATAGAACTTTGAGCTGCTTCAAACATGAAAATTTACAAAGTAATTTCACTTTTACAAGTGAATCATAAAATGATATTACTTCTACATAATTTTTACTGGAAATAAGATTACTTGCATAATACTCATGAAGAAAGAAAATAGAATAAAAAGAATAATTTATTAAAGTCTCAACGCAAAATTAATCTACTATGTGAAATTGACTTCTACATTTTTCTCTATACTTGATGTGTTGGGATATCATTGATTGGATTGTTGAATCATCTAGTTTATCAATTCACTATTGTTTTGTTTCCAATCTCAACATTTCCATTTCAATCCTTTTATAATGATATTTAGTTTTCTCAATCCTTGGCCCAAGTCTCTTTAATTATTCCTAACATTTGATCAACACTTTGATAGATTTAGTTGTAAAAGGAGTCATAACTTTGTCTATCCTCTATTTGAATTGTTCATCCAATTATTCAACTGCTCTCGAGACACTGCTTGACCATATACCTGTGAGCCCAAGGAGAGAGTCTTCTAGATTAGTATTATCACCATGTGCATCTTCTTCTAACTTCTTCATTTCTTCTTTTATGTCTAGAAGAATGCTTAAGAAAAAGGATATGATATATTATTCTTTATTTATCTTCCTTGCAGAAGGAACACTATATTCCTTAATCAAAATCTTCTCATCTAAATTCACCATTTCCTGAAGGCTTTCCTATTGAAGTTTAAAAAATTCATTTTCATTTTCCAATTCAACTCTCATTTCTCTAACTTCTAATATCTTATTCAAAATGTTAATTTGAGCATCCTTAATGAGTGGGAAGAATTTTCTAGCATTTTGCTTCATTTTATCAACCCATTTATTAGTTTCTTTAGCCTTTTCCCTAGTTTCTTCAACTTCAGTAATCACTTGTTGAGAAATCAAAACTTCTTGGACCAAAACTTGTTGATGAGTAGATTTTGCCACTTTGGCAATTGTTTGGCACAACTGAGCATTTTGTTCCTTCAAATTAGCTTTAACAGCTTTCTCTTCATCCAACTTCCTAAAGAGAGTATCAATTAAAATCTGAGTATCCTATTTTAACCCTTCGGTTTTAACCTCTCTAAAAGACACCCTTATAATTAATAGATTCTCATTACTAACATATCCTTTATTAGCTCCCTGTGGGGGAATTGCTATCTCTATAAATTTTTGTCTTGAAGATTTAATTATCAATTTTGAAGTGACTTTTGTTTGCTTGGGTTTCTTCTAATTTTATCTAAATTTTTCAATTATTGTAAATCCATATCCTCAAGATTGATCACTTCTTTTGATTTTGGAGTTGTTTTCAATGCCAACCAAGATGAGAAATTTGTGTTGGTGGAAGTTATTGAATGAGAAACCATTTATTGTTGAGCATTATTCATTGATAATTCTTGTGAAATAACTTCTTCTTAAGAGAGTTCTTGTGCCTGACTATCATATTGAATTTCTTGTGTTGAATCCCTCTCTACCTCTACTTCTACTTCATTTTCTTTCTCAATTTATTTTTATTTTGTAGCCTTAACTCTGTCTCCTCCTGATTCTATATCTATTTATTTTTTTCTTTATCTATCCCTTCATTTACCATATTTTCATTAACTTCTCTTTCAGGCCTTGCTTCTTCTTTTTCCTTTTATTTCTCCAAAATGTCTTCTTGTGATGGGAGCACCTCCTTAGTAGTTACCTTTTTAGATTCCTTTTTTATATGATGCAGTTATTCTAATGGGGGTGGTGGTGTTATATCATGTAAACTGAAAGGAATAGGAGGAGGGCTTGCCTCTTTTTGAGTGGGCTTCTTGGAATACTTAGTAACATAAACCTTGGGAGATGGTGTAAGAATTGAAGGGTATTTTGATGCTTCAAAATGTACCATAAGTGTTATTCAATGTTAATGAACATTACTCATTTTATGATTTGATAAATCTAAGACATGAGTCGTAATTTATTACAATTCAATGATGTTTGTGGTTAAATAGAAGCAAAGTATGAGAACTGTCCACAATATTTGTTTGATTTAGTGATTGAGAACCACCAAGGTTTAAATCCTTATATATTCAATAGTTTTTGATGACTTAGAAGATAAACTAAATGAGTATTAATAATTATATTTAATCTAGAGTTAATCTTGATAACAATAAGAAAAGAGAAGGGTAATATAAGAAAGAAACATGATTACAGGTTTTCATCTCAAATATTATGACAAAATTCCAATTACTTTGAGCACATTTGAACTAATTTATGTTATAAAATAACATAAGCTCAAATTCTATCATAAATTAGGCAAAATTCAAAGGAAAAATATAAATCATAATTAAGAACCAAATTTAATTTAAATAATTACTATTATGATCTGAATAACCTAAGTACATCCAAATACAGAGTAAATAAAATGAAGTATACTCAAGATATTTATAGTCAATTTATCATTTATCAAAAATTAACAACCCTATGACAAATAATGTAAAATAGGAAAAGTAATTCAAATTCAAGATGATTATCTACAATTGAGTGGTATCATGTTCATTCAACAAAACTATCCAGACAATCTTTTCAAAATTCCTTAGTTGTATTAAATGCTCTTGGTATACAATTGATCAAAAACCCTCCTTTAAAAATAGTAACCATATACCTATTTATAGGAAACACAGGTTGTTAACTAGTTAACTTTAAAAAAATCCAAATGTAGATAAGGACAACTATCCTTGATATAAAGATATAATGTGGAAGGTCACATGTCAACTTGATAAGAAAGAGTATATGCTAACAGACTAGCATATACTTTACAAAAAGAATATTTTTTTAGGAATTTCATTAGTGGGTCCTTCAATTAATCCTATTTTAGAAATTCTTTCACCTTGGTATATTGCTCCTTGATTAATTGAAAATCCACTATAGGCTTCATTAGACAATCCTCTTCTTGATCACCAACTTTTCAAATTCATTATTAGCTCAAGATACAAGTTCCTCGATACATTATACTTTTAAAGTTTTCTTCCCTATAAAAATGATAATATCAAGGATCTTTTGGTTGTCCTTGACTAAATTACCTTTATTGTCTTTGAGGCCCTAAATGTGAACACCAACCTTTTTCTTGAATTCTTCATCACTAATCAGGCTTATAGTAGTGGTTTGAGAAGGGTTATCTAATAGATTCCCCAGAAGTTTTTCAATATCAGTTACCAAGCCTATGTCTCTCTTGATGAAGTCATTGACATCATTACTCTAGGTGATAAAATCCTTTTTTTGTCCATAAAAACTACCATGAATATTTCCAATTGTCTAAGTTTGATAATATTGAAGTTTAATGCCTTCTTTGTCTTATGTACCTTGATGAGCTCCTCCATTTGATCTTGAGAATTCTACCAATTAGTGATTAAGTCATGTGCCATTTCAATTTCATGGTTTAAAGTACTCAATCTAAGATTGATGCTTTTCAAATTCTCATATGAATCCATCAAAGATTTATTCAATGCTTGCAATATGTCTATAGGAATTGAAAAGAGGACCTTAGCTTCCAAATCTTGTTTTTTCTTTCTCCAAGTTGAGAATCCTCTATTTTATTCCTTAAACTCCAGCAAGGTCATTCTTGACTAGGCTACTACCATACTAGCCCTTTTTGAAATATAGGATGTTCCCCTACTGCTTACCCAAGAATAGGAGTTAAACCTATAAATGGTTACACCTTCTAAAAGTTGAACTCCTTAGTACTAACAGTAACCTTCATGGTCAGTACTCTTTAAAGAGTTGATGTATCTAGATTGAAAAGGACTTGAGGGTCTGCCTCCTTTACCTTTGGTTGTTTAGTAATCTCTAAGTTTTCACTCCCAAAGGCTCTTGGGGAGTCAATCCCTTAGCTTCCATTGTTGTGAAGGATCTAGATTCTTCTCTCTACTTGTCTATTCAAAATGTCCTGAATCCAAGGCTTGACGTTATCCTAAACATCCATGTCAACTTAAGTCAAAGCTAGTGAAGGAAAAAGAGATAATATCTTCTACAACTTCCCATAAATAAACCAATCAAGAATAACTAGTCCATAAATAATATTCTCATCATTGAATAGGTTAATTTCACTACTAGGGTTAGTGAAAGTTAACCTAGGCCTCTTTCTTAGAGCCAAAAGAACAAAGGCCAATTCTACCTATCTCATTCCTCCATCAAATGGAACTAATTCTTTGCCTACTTCCTCAAATGGATCCTCTTCTTTATCAAAACCATAAGAAACTATGATATTAATAAGGGTACTTTCCATTGTCTCTCTGATTTTCAAAGTAATCATGCTAATAACCTCTATTGGGGAAGAAACCCTTGATGGGGATGCCTAAATTTGGGGACCTTCACTACATCTATGCTTTATGTTAGACTCTTGAATCAAATATTTAATTTTTCCTCTTACATCCTCAAGTTTCCCAACCTAGGATGACTTTGTCAATTCTTTCTGTTGGGGCTCAAAAGATTGTCCTTCAATAGCTAGCTCTTGATGTGTAGTCCCAGATGGTCCTACCAAAAAGTGATAATACAAGGAATGCAGTTTCTATATTTCTCTTGAGGGCTTATTATCCCTGACCAACCTATGTTTTAATTTGATGTTATAGTTTTTAACCCTACACAAGACTTATTAAAAGTTCATTTCCTTTGTGTTAATACCATCTTCCACACCTAGTTGATGTTTACACTCAGTCTTTGGGACCTTTCTATCCTGAATATGGTTAGCCACTCTATCATTATGGTCCCATATCTTAAGATCATCCAATTGGAAATAAAAATATTTTCTATGCACCACCATGATCTCTAGCTATTTTCAATCCTTGATTACAATTCTACTAATGTCTAATAGAAATAGATGAACCTAAGATTTATTATTCTTATTGCAGTGCCAATCCATTCGCTAAATGATTTGATAAGAAATTTCTTACTCTATAAGCTTACTAGGAACATTTATAGGAAATCTATATGGTTGGACCATGATTCCTTCTATCCTTATTACAATGCAATATGGATAGAACCACACATCCCCCATGGTCTCCACTTGTCTTTTGATTAGGGAATGAAGCTTGGGCATAGGGATACCAATGATTACCTCAAAATGATTGGGAGGATACCATCACATATGAATTGCATGTGATTCCTATATTTGAGTAATGTAATTTGGAGTAATGGTGGGAAATGGTAGTTCTACCATCAAGGGACCAATTTCAAATGACAGGGAAATTAATAGAGGTTAGGAGTGAATCTAAGAGGTAAGACATCATAAATAATTACTTTCAAGTATTTATCTTAATATCTATAAAATTTTTGGCTAGGAAAAAACTTATTAAGTCTCCAATGGGAGGGTTAAGTTCAACGCCAACATGCAATGGACATAAGATACCCAAACCTTACTCAAATAAGTAGTAGAAGATGCACCAAAAGCTCTTTTCAATAAGGTCATAGCTACCTTAACACCCTCCATGAATTGGGGAATAGGAATCTCACCATTATGGGTCCTAAAAACATGGGAACCATAGATTAAACAAGGTGAGAGGACTGAATCGACATTTTGGGAATTTATCCATTCTCTCAAGGATGGGAGATCGGCATGAGGCAAAGGAAACTTCTAGTAAGTCTCAAAGTCCATGGGAGCTATACATGTAAATTTATTGACACTTCCTTTAGGAATAATCAATTCTCCATCTATTTTTTATTTAACACAAATAATAACAAGAAGGTTGATGCAATGCCTTACCTCTAGTTTAATATCCGCATGGTGGAGGCCTCCAAGCTAAATTAATACTAGTTCTTTATATCTTTGGTGCACTATAACAATCCTCTTTTCCTCCCAATAAATTAGTAATAACTCCTCTATAAAAATAAATAATCTAGATCAATTTATAATTCCATGCACATTCAAGGCTATTAAATATAACTCTATCTCTAAAAACCTTTCCTTCACTATCCGAAGTTAGATAAAGCTCTGCTTCAATTTTCATTAGTTTCCTACTCACCACCATTGATAACACTAAATTATAGTTGATGGAAACAAATATCTCACTAGAGCACTTGATTTGAATTCAAGTTTCACTTAATTTTATTGGTATGTGATCAATTGAACCAACTTAAGTCCTTCTTTATAGAGGGTTCAGGGTTTTAGCTTTAATGGCAAAAATATCCATCTCTTGATTTCATATGTGCCTTGGATTTGAAAGGACCTCATTACTATGTCTTCTACATTTTAGATCATAAGATATATTTCATTTTGATCTTCCATGCTTGCATAAAACCTATGTTATAGGGTTCTATGGCTTTCATGGCAAATTTAATAAATATTAGTTGAAGGCTAGTTGTTAGCTTTCAAAACTTGTCTTTATTTTGATTTGGAAAAATAAATCCAAGTCCTTAAATTTCACTGGTCTCTTGATTTTTAAACTCACTTATTACACCATGTTTCAAGCTCATGAGGCCTTTTAAAGTTCCTCAACTTTATCATACCATTGGATTAAATCTAGTGAGCATGCAATCGCCATTGGATCTTAGCTAGGGCTAGCTCATTAACCATATGCTTTTTTAAAAGGCTTCATGCTCAATGCACCATTAAATCAAATATAGAAAAAGAGTGATCACCCTTAGATCCTATAATATTCTTACCTTTTAATTATTTTCATGATTATATGAATCTTAGGCTTAAAAACATCAATTAGAATTTTATGTTTAAAAAACAAAAAATGACTTAGGCTAAGATCTTTATATACTAAGTTTGTATTTGTAAAAATATTAGAATTTATTAAAAAGTTTTAAAAAACTCCCCCCTTTGTTTAGGATTTAAAAATTATCTAATTTAAATTTGACAAGTTTGGTCACATCAAATACGTCTTCACAAACGTCAAATGATGGGAGTGAACTTGTCAAATTTAAGATAATGGAATTTATTCATCCAATAACTAAATGCTACATGTAAATCCCTCAGGAGTTCCTAAGGATTTATGGATTGTATGGGCTAAATTTGATGGGTTTAGTCATGTCAAATACATCCTCACATACATTAAATGATATGAGCAAACCTATCAAATTTAAGATAATGAAATTTATTGATCCAATAAATGAATGCTACATACAAAGCCCTCAAGAGTTCCCAAGGCTTTGGGGATTATCTAGGTTAAATTTGATGGGTTCAGTCACATCAAATATGTCCTCACAGATGTCAAATGATGGGAGTGAACCTATCAAATTTAAGACAATGAAATTTATTGATCCAATAACTAAATGCCATGTGCAAAGCCCTTAGAAGTTCCCAAGGCTTCAGGGATTGGGTAAAATTTGATGGGTTTGGTCACATCAAATATGTCGTCATAGATGTCAAATGATGGGAATGAACCTGTCAAATTAACACAATGAAATTTATTGATGTAATAATTGAATGCCATGTGTAAATCCCTCAAAAGTTCTTATAGCTCCAGCTTTAATTCACACCATTATATTGAAAACCTCTAATCAAGTGATCACTATTAGATCCTTACTAGGGCCCAAATCATTAACTATATACCTTTATAAAAGACTTCAAGATTGATGCACCATTAGATCAAATCTAGTGAACAAGCGTAAAGCATTAGATCTATAAAATCAAATGAACTTTAAGTTAAAACCTGATCATGCATAAAATTTCTCGCTATATTTTCTTGTGAACATTTAAATTCAAACCGCTAGGGTTTATTACTTGGGAACCCTAAATTCTTCCATAAAACTTGAAATTAATCACATTAAAAATGATTACTTAGCAATATTAATCTATAAAACATGATCATTACTCAGATACACTAAATTTCATGTCTTTTTTAAAGATTGACCTACCTTTAAAATTCAAGATCAAACAATCCTACACACTTATTCTAGAATATAAAGGTTTTGGAAAAAATCATAGGGATCCCCTTTTCAAATAAAATAAAAATGGGGAGGGGGGGTTGGTCTCAATAAATGATGACTCACAGGGGAAACATAAAAATATGTTAGAACACAGGGTTCTGGTTAAAACTTATACATGAATTTTATATCCCATTTGGGAATATACTCTCTTATTAATCAATGTTTGGTTGAAACAAGTTCCTTATGTATAAAATTTAAACTTAGATCTAAAAACATAAACATGTAGTGTGTTATTTGATTCCACTTACCTTTTGTCATGAATTTCAAGAAACAATATCTAGGTACATATCCTTTTGGTCTATTACACTTAACTTTGAGAACTTTAGATATTCTTTAAGAATAATAAATATTAATTAGGGGAAGCTTGGGCATTACTCTACTACTAGCCAAGTGTCTATAGGCCTAATAGAGATACCTTTGGTTCCACTCAAGGTCTTGCTCCATTATTAGCTAGGCATATATAGCCCCGATAGAGATTACCTTAAATACCTTTGCTTCTATTTCAATAGATTTTGCAATGATTTTTTTTAATGTCTTTTTTCAAAGGTTGGAAACCAATATAGCCTACTTTTAAGGATTTGGTAAAATGATTTGGCATTAGGATACTCTCCTTTAATTGAAACTTTAGTCCATGATAAGGATGTGTTTTAAGTGTAAGCATGAATATGAGTTAATAAAGTAAATTCACATTGTATACATATAATTCTTCTTAAAACCAAGTTTTGATGTATAATAAGGTTTAAATCTTTATAGGATAATAAATTCCTATACCAATACCCCTGGTTGCTTCATACTTCTTTATTTCTAGCCATGTTCACTTGTTTTAAGATTTTTACTCACACTTTTGAGAAATTCTAAAGAAAAAAACAATACCATGAGACTTTACCACAACCAAGAAAGAAAAAAAAATGCAAACAAAAAAAATATATATAAGCCCAGCAAAGAAGAAGAAACAAAGCAATAACGGTAACTAACTAGCCTGCTTATTCTAACTTTAATAATCTTACACATTCACTCCATGAAGACCTCTTATGGAGCAGCAAACAAGTGATGCTTGAGGTATTGCCCATTAGTGGGTAAAGTAAAATATGGTCCTTGGAAATTTTTCAACTTGAAAGTGTTTTTGCCTAAGATTTATACAATTTGGTATTGACCAATACATAAATGGGTAAACTTACCGTGTTTACCTTTATTTTCTAATGCTTTGTCCTAAAGAAGGACTTAAATATCCTTGCCTAAAAAAAATCAATTTAGATCTCTTATCAAACCATCTTTTCAAAGTTGATTTGTGTCTGTTAAAGTTTTTAAATGCCTTTTATCTAGCATCTTCCATTTGAATGATGTCTAATAGCCTAGAATTAACAAGTTATTGGTTATCCTTCATGTATTCTTGAATGAATGTGAATATAGGAAACTTTGAGGTGATGGAAAAGATAGGCTCCTAAACATATACCAACAAAAATGGTAAATCCTTAAGAGCTTGTTTGATCTTGATTTGATCTACCCATAATGCAAACATAAGAAATTTATGCCATATTATAGGTCTATCTTTAGAATATTTCTTGATAGCTTTCATCATATTTTTATTTGTGGAATCAAAAAAACCATTTATTTGAGAGCATTGATTAGAATAAAAATTGAGTGTAATGCCTTGGTCATAAACCCATTCCATAATTTAAATATAAATAAATTCATATCCATTGTCACAAACCAAAGAAACTGGGGCTCCAAATCTAGCATAAATATTTTCCTCTAAGAAATTAATCACCTCTTCTATTTTGCATTGCTTAGAGGCTATTGCCTCAGTCCACCTAGTGTAATAGACTATAGTAGTTAGGATATACTTATGACCTTTAGAATAATTAGGATTGATTACTCCTACAAAGTCTAATCCCCATTATGCAAAAGGCTTATCTACCATCATAGGTTGTAAAGGCATGGCTGCCTTTGGCTCCTTTATGCCAAAAATATGGCATGAATGACACTCCCTCACATGCTTATAAGCATATTTGAAGAGGGTGGGCCAATAATATCTATCCCTAAGAATATCGTGAGCTATGGTTCTTCTTGAATGGTGTCCACTTCCCATCTTCTCCTAGAAAGTAGTCATAATCTAAGCTATTTCTTCTTTGGACACACATATCAAATAAATTCCCCCAAAGTTTTTCCTATACAATATTATATTATTGATGATTTAATGAGATGATTTGAGCCTCAAGGCCCTCTTTTTATCTCTTATAAATCTTGGGGGACAAACACCATTGACAATTAAATATGGATAATAGAGTCATACCACTCATTAAGTTGGAAATTTCATTGATCTCCTTGCATGACATGGAATTTTGGGTCAATGCTAGCGATCATCTGAACTAAACCTTGACATTTCACTAATTTGGATATTTTCATCTCTATATCATATTCTTGTATAATTACCATCCACTTGCCTCTTCTTTCTCTGAGCTCATTCTAACTCAACATAAGTTTTGTAGCTAGATTAAGTAATATGGCATGTACCTTATTTCTAAGGAGGTAATGTCTAAATTTTTTATTGCCTTTACCAATGTATAATATTGATTATCAATCATAGAATTATTAAATTATATAGTTTTGAAGTTGGTGCTCATGAAAGGTATGCGATGATCATTTTCATCAACTTTTTGAGTCAACAATATAGCCATAGTATACTCAAAAGCAAATGAATATAGATAGAAATATTTTGTGAAATCATGACTTATGAAGAAGGGATCTTCAGTGATTTCCTTCTTAATGTTATAAAAGGCCTTCTTAGATTCTTCATTCCAAGAAAATATAGCATCTTTCTTAAGCATATCATTAAAAGGTTTGACAATTTTAATAAAATTAATCTTGCCAAAGAATGACTTAAGTTCTTTTCAGCTATTGGGCAACCCAATTTTAGAAATGGCATCTACTCTATAAAGATATACAAAAATACCATATTTGGTAATGATATGTCCCAAAACATTTCCTTCAGTGACACAAAATATACTTTTCTTGGGATTAAGAGATACACCATATTTTCTCCATATATCAAATATTTGTCTCAAATGTACAAAATGTTCCTCTCCATTTCTATAAAATACTATAAGATCATCCATATATATGATGATACAGTTTTCCATTAAACCTTAGAAAGCATGGTTCATGACCCTTTACAAAGTTTCATCTAGATTAATTAATCCAAAAGGTATTCTCTTGTCAGCATATGTTCCCCAATTAGTAGTAAAAGTTGTTTTCATCCTATCCTCTAGAGCAACAAGAATGTGGTTATATAAGGAAAATCCATCCAAAAAGTACATCATGGAAGATACTAAAATAGTTTGGATAACTTGGTCTAGAGAAGGTAATGGATAATTATCCTTTTTAAATGCTCTATTCAGATTCCTAAAATCTATACACAATCTTATTTCTCCATTATTTTTTCTATTGGGACTATGTTTTCTACCAAAGTGGAATGACTAATAGGAAACACTATTCTTTCATCCAATAGCTTCTTAACTTCATTAAAAATATTGGGTTCTAAAACAAGGTTGACTGGCATTTTCTTTTGTCTAAAAGGTTTACAACCTTTTTGAAGAGGTATAGTATGAGTAATGACCCTTGGGTCAAATATTTTCAAATATTCATAAGACCAAGAAATTACATCCTTGTATTTTGTAATCAACTCTCTAGTGTTTATATTTCCCATTTCAACACAAGCCTTTCCTATATTTGCCATTTGGGGCTTATCATGTGGACCAAGGTTTGTCACATGATAATCTCTACCATTTACCTTAAGTTATTTAGTTACTTAGAAATATTGTCAATATCAAATAGTATTTATAATGAAATCATCCCTTTAGGTATCTTATTGTCACTTAATTGGATGATTTTACCATTAAGTTCTTCCTCAAGAAAAGTTTCATCAACCTCATCAATAATGTGAGCTTCGAAAGCTCTAGAATTAGTTAAGAAATCTATGATTTATTGATCATCATTGAAAACTTAGAAATGATTTACATTGTCAAGAATTGAAGGAAATGGTACTAGATCAATATTAATGCTTTGAGAATCATGATTAGCCATGAGGTTAGCTATAGTAGAGGCAAGCTCATCAATAGATTTGTTTTCTTCTCTTTAAACAACTAAGATGTTGAAGGCATCAAAAGATTTGATCAAGACCCACACCCTAAACTTAAGTCTCTTTAAGTAAGATAATGTTCACTTGTATTTACTCCTCACTTGGTTAACCACAAGTTTAGAGTCTCCATAGACAAGGATTTCCTTAACTTTGTGCTTAATGACAAACTATAATTCAAGTATGAGAGCCTAATTCTCATCTAAATTATTAGTGTAAAGAGATTGTAACTTATAATCTACATGATATTGCATTTATGAAGGATCCATCAATACAATACCAGCTCCTGATCCTAATTTACACTTGACACCATCAATTTATAACTTCAACAAACCAAAAATTTGAGAACTCTTAAAAACTAGTTCTTTTATGATTTCCAAAGTGAAAACTCCCAAATCTAAATCTAAGAAATTTACCCTTTCATTAATAGCATTATATTCTATTATCATGTATTTAATTTGAGGTTCCCTTTCCACTCTTATTTTATTTATCACACCTTTCCAAGGAACCCACAAGTGTGATCAATCAGTAGACATATAACCATTTAACTCCTTGGTCCATTTTCTAATAAAAAGCAATCCATAAGCACTATTCATTTCCACCACTTTGATATCAATGAATTATTGAACCCTAGCTTCACTAGCTAGTTGTATATGCACATTCAATAATTCTCCTATAACCTTAACTCTAGATTTATCTAATTGAGTGACTACCCTATTAGATTTGAATTGAGTTAACCTAAGTTGTTCACATATCCTAGCAGGCATAATGTTGGTTAAGGCTCTATAATATAAAAGACAATTATGAACATTCTTCCCAAATATCCTAACTATAAGTAAAAAAGGTGAAGACTCTGCTTTGATTACTTGAGTAATTACATTTGCACTATCATTCTTAGGGTGCTTCCCAATTTTCTTAGATAAAGATTCCAAAAGTAAGTATCTTTGTTATGTGATTTGAGTTAGCTCATGTAGAGTGATTTTGGCTTTAATCATTTTCATATCTTCCATAATATTGTAGCCAATTTTGCTTGGAGGATCAATAGTTATCTTAGAATAACTTCCTCTAAGGGGTTTAGGATTATTATTTGATATAGTATCTGGAGGGGTTCTATAATTTTTATGAGGGGTAGAGGTAGTCAATGGTTTTTTCTTCCCTATTTCTCAAAGGATATGTCTTCAAAAAAATTTAGAATGCTTAAATCTCCTCAATAACATTTTTAGGCTCATTATCCTCTTGAAAAGGGAATTGAAAATTTTCCATCATATATACTTGATCAGATGGTTTAGATTAAGAAGAATTTGTAGTGGCATCTTTGTATAGAACCACTTCAAATGTGTCAAGTTATTCTTGAAAATATCAAAGGCTTTACAAAACTCAATGCAATCAATCTCAATATGCTTGCATGTAGCATGCACCCTATAGTAATTTGGTAATGCAATATCAGTGAGGTTTATATCCATATTCATTTTTTTATAAGAAGGCTCAATAGCTTTATTATTATAGAAACTATCATTTGGAAACCTATTCTTAGGCTTATTGAACTTTTGAAAAGTGAAGTTCCTTCCAGTATTTTCATTACCATTACCAACTTGTTTTTGTAATTGCAAAAAATTAGTGCTAAGCTTTTGTACCATTTTAAATATAGACTCATTCTCATTTTTTGGAACATCAACATTTTAACCTTGGTTACTATTAATTCCACTTATAGGCACGAAAATGTTCTAATCATTATCACAAAATCCATTGGTAACTTGATGGCTTAAGATACCTAAATTTTGATTAGGGTTAGCATGACTAGTAGGAAACACATTCAAAGTAGAGAATTGGTTTAATGCTAGAGTATTTTGCTTATTATTTGGGAAAAGGTTTAATGCAAAAATTTGAGGATTAACATTTGGGATAGATAACCCATTTATCCTTAGGGTTACATTTGGTCACTAATAACCACTACTTCAGAATAGGCTCGAGCCAATGTGATGATAAATGGAAGGGCTCTCTTTAAAAACATAGAAGTCATGGGGTCAACAACATATTTATAAATCTTTAAAGCTAAAGCTTTTTTAGGTTTATATGGATCCATGGTCTGACTAAACATCTTTTTGAACCTAGATTTAAAAGACCTAATAAGTTCACTTGTATCTCTCTTAATAGCTATAAATTAATGATAGATAACACAAGGGCTTATGATCTTTCCAAATTGATCAATAAAAATAGTGTCAAAGTTATTCCATGAGATAATACAATTGTCAGGCAGATTAAGGAACCATTCATATGTAGCATCTTTAAATGCAAACAAGAACAACCTACATGCTACATATTCATGAATAAAATTTAATAATCTTAATGAAGCTTTAAAATATTTAACATGTTCTTCAGTAATTGTAATACTAGTTGGACTAAATATTAGCAAATATTTGTCATGATTACATGGTAAATCATGAACCAAACCTGGTATATTGATAGGGGAACTTCCAAGCCATGCCATGGTTGGATAAAGATGAAACATAGGAATCCCTTGAAAAGGTGATGAAGGTAGATATTTAGAATATCTATGCTTACCTCTATCTTTCCTAGTCCTTCTATGAATTTCTAGTTCAAGCAAGGGTTCTCTAGTATCTGAATGTGATCTGGTCTTAATCCTTGGTAATTCTATCTTGAATATTAAGGATCCTATTTTAAAACATGGTGTAACACATTAATTTATAAAGAATAATAAATAATATGCACACTAGCTTAATTTTCAAAAAAATGTTCATAAGAGGACAATAGACATGAATTTTTAACTAAATAAGTTCATAGATGTACTGAATTATGCAAAGATGACCAATATTTACAACTTATGACTCAAATAAATCTCTTATTGTCAAAGAATTTTTAATTTTAAACAAAATAAGCCATTGCAACTCTAAATACTAATATCAACAAAATTCATATTTCTATAAAGGTCACCAATCTTTACACAATTTATGCTAAAAGAAACATAATCATGTAAAATAAAGAGCATTTTTGATCAAATACAACTAAAAGATATTAATTATATTTAATGAGGCCCTCCTTCTACTGCCAATGGAGAATCTCTTGTTGATGCTTTAAAATGTACCTTAGGTGCACTTCAGTGTTGGTGAACACTAGTCATTTTAAGATATGAAAAATCCAAGGCATGTATTGTAGTTTATGATAATTCAATAATGTATGTGGTGAAATAGAAGTAGAGTATAAGAAATGTCCACAATATTTGTTTGATTTAGTGGTTGGAAGCCACTAGGGTTTGAATCCTTAGATATTCAATAGTTTGTGATGACTTAGAAGCTAAAATAAATGAGTATTAACAATGATCTTTAAGCTAGACTGAATCTTGATAAAAATAATAAAGAGAAGGGTAAATTAAGAAAGAAATGTGATTGTAGGTTTACATCTCAAATATTACGACAAAATTCCAATTACTTTGAGCACATTTGAACTAATTTATGTTATAAAATATCATAATCTAATATTATATCATAAATTAGGCAAAATTTAAAGGAAAATATGAATCATAAGTAAGAACCAGATTTACTTTAAAGATTTATTATTATGATATAAATAACCTAAGCACATCCAAATATAGAGCAAATAAATTGAAGTATACTTGAGATCTTTACAGTCAATTTAGAATTTATGAAAAATTAACAACCCTATGACAAATAATGTAACAGAAAACAAGAAGAATCATTCAAATTCAAGATGACTATTTGCAATTGAGAGGTAGCATGGACATTCAACAAAAATATCTAGACAATCTTTTTAAAATTCCTTAATTATATTAAATGTTCCTGGTATACAATTGCTCAAAAATGCTCCTTTATAAATGGTAACCATCTACCTATTTATAGGAATGATAGGTAGTTAACCAGTTAAATTTGAAAAAATCCACATGCAGATAAGGATAGTTGTCCTTGATATAAAGATATAATGTGGAAGGTCACATGCCAACTTGGCAAAAAAGAGTATATGCTAACAGACTATCATATACTTTACAAAAAGAATATTCTTTTAGGAATTTCATTAGTGGGTCCTTAAATTAGCCTTTTTTGAGAAAGTCTTTCACCTTGGTATATTTCTCCTTGATTAATTCAAAATCCACTACAAGATTCATTAGACAATCCTCTTCTTGATCTACCAACTTGTCAAATTCATTATCATCCTGAGATACAAGTTCCTTGATACATTATGCTTCTATAATTTTGTTCCTTATATAAATGATGATACCAAGGATATTCTACTTGTCTTTGGCTGAATGACCTTTATTATCTCTAATTCCTTAGATGTGAACACCAACCTTTTGATTGAATTATTCATCGCTAATCAAGCCTATATTAGTGGTTTTAGAAGGGTTTTCTAATAAATTCCTTAGAAATTTCACAATTTGGGTTACCAAGCCTATGTCTCTCCTAATGAATTCATTGAAAAAATTGCTCTAGGTGATCAAATCCTCTTGTTTATCCACCAAAACTACCGTAAAGATGTCTAAGTGTCTAATTTTAATAATATTGAAGTCCAATGCCTTCTTTGTCTTATGTACTTTGATGGGCTCCTCCATATAAGCTTGAGAATTTTTCAATTTAGTGATTAAGGCTTGTGCCATCTCAATTTGATGGTTTAAAGCACTCAATTTAAGTTAGATGCTTTTCAAATTCTCAAATGCATCCATCAAAGATTTATTTATTTCTTGAAATACATCCATATGAATTGAATGGAGGACATGAGCTTCAAAATATTATTTTTCTTTCTCCAAGTTGAGAATCCTCTGTTTCATTCCTTGAACTCTACCTAAGGTCATTATTGACTGGGCTACTACCATACTATCCACATCTTCTTGAAATATAGGATGCTCCCCTACTATCTGCCCTAGAATAGAAGTTAAACCTAAAAATGGTTCCACCTTCTGAAAGGTGAACTCTTAAGTACCAAAAATAACCTTCTTGGTCACTACTCTCTCATGAGTTGTTGTATCTAGATTGAAAAGGACTTGAAGGTTATCCTCCTTTACCTATGGCTATTTAAGAATGTCCACATTTGAACTCCCAGAGGCTCTTGAGATGTTAATCCCTTAGCTTTCCTTATTGTGAAGGATCTAGATGATTCTCTCTACTTGTCTATTTTGAATATCTTGAATCCAAGGCTTGACATTATCCTAAACAACCATGTCAACTTGAGTCAAATCTAATGAAGGAGAAATAGATGGGATCTTCTGCAACTTCCCATAAACAAACCAATCAAGAATAGCTGTTCCATAAATAAGATTCTCATCACTAAAGAGGTTAATTTTACTAATAGGGTGAGTGAAAGTTAACCTAAGCCTTTTTCATAGAGCTAGAGGAACTAAGTCTAATTATGCCTATCTCTTTCCTCCATCTAATAGAACTAATTCTTTGCCTACTTCCTTAGATGGATCCTCTTCTTTATCAAAACCATAATACATTGTGATATTAATAAGGTAAATTTTCATTGTTTCTCTAGTTTGCAAAGCAATCATGATAATAACCTCTATTAGGGAAGAAGGCCTTGGTAGGGATGCCTAAATTTGGGGACCTTCACCAGGTCTATGCTCTATGCTAGAAGCATGAATTACATCTTTACCTTTACCTTTTCCTTTTACATCCTAAGGTTGCCCAACCTGGGATGACTTTGTCAATTCTATCTGTTGAGGCTTAGAATATTGTCCTTCAACAGTTGGCTCTTAATGTATAGTCCCAAATGGTCTTGGCAACAAGTGATAATGTAAGGGATGTAGTTACCATATTTCTTTGGAGGACTTATTATCCCTGACCAACCTATGTTCTAACTTTATGTTGTATTTTTAACCTTAGATAGGACTTCTTCAAAGTTCCTTACCTTTGTATAAATACCATCTCTCACACCTACTTGATGTTTGTACTTAGTCATTGGGAAGTTTTTATCCTGAATATGGTTAGCCACTCTATCATTATGTTCCCACATCTTAAGATCATCTAGTTGGAGAACAAAAGGGTTCCTTTTCACCACCATGATCTTCATCTATTTCCAATCCTTGATTACAATTCTACCAATGTCTAATGGAAAGGGATGAACCTGAGATTTTTTTTTCATCTTCTAGTGCAAGTCCATTCCCTAGATGATTTGATAAGCAATTTCTTGCTCTAAAAGCTTAATAGGAACATATATAGGTATTTTATATGGTTAGACCATGATTCCTTCTATCCTTATTATAGTGCAATCTTGATAGAACCACACATCCCCCATGGTCTCTACTTGTCTTTTGATTAGAGGATGAAGCCTTGGTATACAGATACTAGTGATTGCCTCAAAAATGACTGGAAAGATACCATCACATATGAATTACATGTGATTCTTTTATTTTAATATATGTAATTTGGAGTAATGATAGGAAATGGTAGTCTTAACATTAGGGGACCAATTTTTGATGCTGGGGAAATTAATAGTGGCTAGGAGTGAATCTAAGAGGTAAGACATCATAAAGAATTGCTTGGAAGTCTTTCTCTTGATGTCTGTAAATTTTTTGGCCAAGAAAAAACTTATTAAGTCTCCAATATGAGGGTTTAATTTCTGCTCCAACATACAATGGATATAAGATACCCATATGTTACCCAAATATGTAGTAGAAGATATGCCAAAGGCTCTATTCAATAACATCATAGCTACCTTAACACCCTCCCTAAATTGATTAATATTAATCTCACCATTACGGGTCCTAAGAACATAGGAACCTTGGATTAACCAAGGTGAGAGGACTAAATCCAAGCTTTGGGAATTTATCCATTCTCTCAAGGATGGGAGATTGACATGAGGCAAAGGGAGCTTAGAGTAAGCCTCAAAGGCCTTGGGAGTTATACATGTAACTTTATTGACACTTATTCAATGAATAATCCATTATCCATCTATTCTATAGTCAACAAAAATAGTAACAAGAAGGTCCATGCAATGTATTACCTCAGGTTTAGCATTTGCATGGTGGAGACATGTTAGCTGAATTGATATTAGGTCTTTATATATTTGGTACACTATAGCATTCCTCTTTTCCTCTTAAGAGATTGGTTACAACTCCATTATAAAGAAGAATAATTCGGACCAATTTCTGATTCCATGCATATTCAAGGCTATCAAATCTAACTCTATGTCTCTAAAAACCCTTCTTTCATTATTTGAAGTTAGATAAAGATTTGCTTCAATTTTCATCTATTGCCTGCCACCACCATTGATAACACTAAATTGTAGTTGATAAAAATAAATATATCACTAAGGCACTTTCTCTAAATTAAAATTTCACTTATTTTAATTTCTATGTGATCAATTGACCCAACTTAAGTCCTTATTTATAGAAGGTTCAATGGTTTTAGCTTTAATGGTGAAAATATCCAGCTCTTGATTTCATACGTGCCTTAGATTTGATGTGACCTCATTATTATGTCTTCTATGGTTTTTAGCATAAGATAACTTTCATTTTTATCCTCCATGCTTATATGGAGCCTATGTGGTAGGGTTCCATGCCTTTCATGACAAATTTAATAAATTTTAGTTGAAGGCTAGCCGTTAGCTTTCAAAAGTCCTCTTTATTTTACTTTGGAAAATTTAATCTAGGTGCTTGCATTTTATTAGTCTCTATATTTTTAAACTCACTAATTATTTTGTTTGTTAAGCTCATGAGGTATTTGAAAATTCTTGCAATTCATCACACTATTAGATCAAATCTATGGAGTAAGTGATTACCATTAGATCTTAGCTAAGGCAAGATCATTAACTGCATGAATTTTTAAAAGGCCTCAAAATTGACAAACCATTAGATCAAATCCAACAAACAAGTGATCACCATTGGATCCTGCAAGATGATTACCTTTTAATCAGTTCCATGATTATATGAATCTTAGGCTTAAAAACATCACTTATAATTTTATGTTTAAAAAATAGTAAATGACTTAGGCTAAGATTTTTGTATACTAAGTTTATCTTCATAAAAATCTAGGAATTTATTAAAAGGTTTTTAAAAATGCCCCCTTTGTTTAGGCTTTAAAATTTTTCTAAGTTAAATTTGATGGGTTTGGTCATGTCAAATACATCTTCTTAGATGTCAAATGATGGGAGCAAACCTGTCAAAATTAAGGCAATAGAATTTATTGATCTAATAACTGAATTCCACATGTAAAGCCCTCAGGAGTTCTCAAGGCTTTGGGGATTATTTGGGTTAAATTTGATGGCTTTGGTCATGTCAAATACATCTTTGTAGACATAAAATGATGGGAGAAAACCTATCAAGTTTAAGATAATGAAATTTATTGATCCAATAACTAAATTCCATGGGTAAAGCCCTCGAGAGTTTCCAAGGTTTTAAGGATTGTCTGGGTTAAATTTGATAGGTTTGGTCATATCAAATACATCCTCATAGACATAAAATGATGGGAGTAAACCTATAAAATTTAAAATAATGAAATTTATTGATCCAATAACTGAATTCCATTTGTAAAGCCCTTGGAAGTTCCCAATGCTTCAGGGATTATCTAGGTTATATTTGATAGGTTTGATCATAATAAGTACATCCTCATAGATGTCAAATGATGGGAGTGAACCTATAAAATTTAAGACAATTAATTTTATTGATCTAATAACTGAATTCCACATGCAAAGTCCATGAGAGTTCTTGTAGCTTTGGCTTTAATTTACACCATTAAATTTAAATCCCCTGATCAAGCGATCACCATTATATCCTTACTAGGGCTTGAATCAATAACTATATTCCTTTCTAAAAGACTTTGAGCTTGATGTACCATTTGTATCAAATATAGCAAACAAGCTTAAAACATTAGATTAAGAAAATGGCATGAACTATAAGTTAAAACCTAATCATGCATAAAATTTCTTGCTAGATTTTCCTTTAAACATTTAAATTCAAATAGCTAGGGTTTATTGCTTGGTAACCCTAAATTATTCCATATAACCTACAATTAATGACCTTACAAATGATTATTTAGCAACATTAATATATAAAAGATGATCATTAATCAGATACACTAAATCTCATGTATTTTATAAAGATTGACCTACCTATAAAATTCAAGATCAAATAATCCTTCACACTTATTCCAGAATATAGAGGTTCTAGAAACAATCATAGGGGTCCTCTTTAGAAAAAAGAAAAATGTGGGGGGGGGGGGGGTTGGTCTCAAAAAATGGTGACTCACAGGGGCAACATAGTAATATGATATAACATAGGGCTATGGTAAAAACTTATACATGAATTTTATATCCCATTTAGACATATACTCTCTTCTGAACTAGCTTTCAGTTAAAATAAGTTCCTTATGTATAAAATATAAACCTAGATATGAAAACATAAACATGTAGTGTGTGTTTTGACTCCACTTACTATTTGTAATGAATTTAAAGAAACAATGTCTAGGTTCATATCCTTTTGGTCCATTAAACTTAACTTTGAGTACTTTAGATATTCTTTAAGAATAATAACTCTTAATTTAGGGGAAGCTTGGGAATTGCTCTATTATCAGCTAGGCATTTATATCCCTAAAAGATATAACTTTGGTTCCACTCAAGGTCTTGCTCCACTACCAGCTAGGCATATATAACCCCAATGGAGATTACCTACATCACCTTTACTTCTATTTTCATAGATTTTTCAATGAGTTTTTTTTGGTCCTTTTGCAAATGTTTTAAACCAATAAAACCTAATTTTAAGGATTTGGTCAAATGCTCTAGCATTAAGATACTCTCCTTTAATTGAAACTTTAGTCCATGAAAAGGATGTGTTTTATGTGTAAGAATGAATATGAGTTAATAAACTAAATTAACATTGTATACATATGATTCTTCTTAAAACCAAGTTTTGATGCAGAATAAGGTTTAAATATTTGTAGGACAATAAATTCCTATACCAATAACCCTATTTGTTTCATACTATTTTATTCCAAAACATATTCACTTTGGTAAGATTTATGCTCACACTTTTGAACAATTCTAAACCAAAAAATAATACCATGAAACATTACCACAACCAAGGAACACTACCAAGAAAGAAAAAACAAAATGCAAATAAAACAAATATATACAAGCCCAAGGAAGAAAAAATAGAGTAAGAAATGGAACTAACTAGCCTACCTATTCTAACTTTAACAATCATACATACTCACTCCATGAAGACCCCCAATGGAGCAGTAACAAAGTAATGCTTGATGTATTGACCATTGGTGGGTAAATTAAAATCTGATCCTTTGAGATTTTTCTACCTGAAAGTGTTATTGGCCAAGATCTATACAATTTGGTATGGACCAATCCATAAAGTGGTGAACTTACCATGTTTACCTTTAGGTTTTGATGTTTTATCCCAAAGGACTAAGTCTCCTTGCCTAAATAACTTCATTTTAGATCTCTTATCAAACCATGTTTTCACAATTGATTGGTGTTTGTTAATATTTGTAAATGCCTTTTCTCTAGCATCTTCCATTTGAATGATGTATAATAGCCTAGAATTATCAAGTTCTTGGTTATCCTCCATGTATTCTTGAGAAATCAACTTTTTGAGTTAACACTGTATCAATAGTATGCTCAAAAGAAAATGAATATAGATATAAATATTTTGGGAAATCAAGACTTATGAGGACTAGAGCTTTAGTGATTGCCTTCTTAATGTCAGTGAAGGCCTTCTTAGATTCTTCATTCCAATAAATTATAGCATCTTCCTTAAGCATATCATTCAAATTTTTGACAATCTCAGCGAATCCTGAAATAAACTTCCTTACAAAATTAATCTTGCCAAAGAATGACTTAAGTATATTTTGGCTATTGGGCAACCAAATTTTAGAAATGGCCTCTACTCTATCAGGATCTAAAAAAATACCATCTTTGGTAATGATGTGTCCCAATAATTTTCCTTTAGTGACATAGAATATACTTTTCTTAGTATTAAGAGATATACCATATTTTTTGCATCTATCAAATACTTGTCTAAAATGTATGCAATATTCCTCTCTATTTCTAGAAAATAATATAAGATCATCCATATATATGATGATACACTTTCCCAATAAACCTTGGAAATCATGGTCCATGGCCCTTTGAAAACTTTCCCCTGTATTAATTAATTGAAAATCCATTCTCTTGTAAGCATATGTTCCCCATTTAGTAGTAAAAGTCATTTTCATCCTATCTTCTAGAGTAAAAAACACCTCATTATATCCAAAAAATCCATCTAAAAAGGACATCACAAAAGATCCTAAAATAGTTTTGATAACCTGGTCTAGAGAAGGTAAAGGATAATTATCCTTTTTAGATGCTCCATTCAAATTTCTAAAATATATACACAATCTTATTTCTCCATTCTTTTTTCTGATTGGGACTAGGTTTGCTACCTAAGTGGAATGTCTAATAGGAAACACTATTATTTCATCCAACAACTTCTTGAATTCTTTAAAAATCATGGGTTCTAAACTAAGGTTGACTGGCCTTTGCTTTTCTCTAAAAATTTTACAACCTTTTTGAAGAGGTATATTATGAGTAATGACCCTTGGGTCATTACTCATACTATACCTCTTCAAAAGTTTGTAAACCTTTTAGACAAAATATTTTCAAATCTTCATAAGGCCAAGAAATTAAATCCTTGTATTTTGTAAGCTAATCTCTATATTTTTTGTTTTCCATTTTTTTTCAAGCCTTTCATATATTCACCATTTGGGGATGATCATGTGGACCAAGGTTTGTCACATTATAATCTCTACCATTTACCTTAGGTTGTTTAGTTGCTTTAGAAATCTTGTCAAGATTAAATATACTTTCTAATGAAATCATCCCTTTAGGTATATTATTATCACTTAATTCAATGATTTTACCATTAAGTTCCTCCTCAAGAAAATTTTCATCAACCTCATCCATAATGTGAGCTTCAAAATCTCTAGAATTCATTAAAAAATATATGATTTATTGATCATAATTGAAAACTTGGAAATGATTTACATTATCAGGAACTGAAGGAATTGGTACTAGATCAATACTAATGCTTTGAGAATAATTATTAGGCATGAGGTTAGCTAAAATAGAGGTAAGCTCATCAGTAGCTTTGTTTTCTTTTCTTGGAATAATTAAGATGTTTAAGGCATTGAAATATTTGATCAAGTCCCACACCCTAAACTTATATCTCTTTAAGTAAGACAATTTGCACTAGTATTTACTCCTCACTTGGTTAACCACAAGTTCAAAGTATTTATAGAAAAATGAGTTATTTAACTTTGTGATTAATGGAAAAATACAATCCAAGTATGAGAGGCTCATACTTAGCTAAATTATTGGTGCAAGGAAATTATAAGTTATCAGCTACATGATATTTCTTTTTTGATGGATCCATCAATATAATACCAGCTCTTGATCTTGATTTGCACTTGGAAAAATCAATTTTTAACTTCCACAAACGAAAAATTTGAGGAAAAATCTTAAAAACTAGTTTTTTGTAATTTCTAAAGTGAAAACTCCCAAATCAAAATCCATGAAATTTACTTTTTCATTAACATCATTATATTATGTTATCATGTGTTTCACTCAAGGTTCCATTTCCACTCTTATTTGATTTGGCACACCTTTCTAAGGAAACCACAAGTGTGATCAATCAATAGACATATAACTATTTAAGGCCTTAGTCCATTCTCTACTTAGAAGCAATCCATAAGCACTAGGCATTTCTACCACTTGGATATCAATGAATTATTAAACATTGGGTTCACTAGCTAGTTGTAGATGCATATTCAATAATTCTCCTATAACCTTAACTCTATATTTATCTAATTGAGTGACTAACCTATCAAATTTGATTAGAGTTAACCCAAGTTGTTGACATATCCTAGCAGGCATAATGTTGGTTAAAGCTCTAGAATCTAAATGACAATTTTGAACTTTCTTACCAAATATCCTAACTATAAGTAAAAAAGGTGGAGACTCTAATTTTATTACTTGAGTAATTACATTTTCACTATCATTCTTAAGGGGCTTCCCAATTTTCTTGGACAAACATTTCAAAAGTAAGTCTCTTTATTCTATGATCTGAATTAGCTCATATAGAGTGATATTGGATTTAATCCCTTTCATATCTTCCATAATATTGTAGTCAATTTTGCTTGGAGGATCAATAGTTAGCTTAGAATAACATCCTCTAGGGGTTTTAGTATTATTATTTGATATAGTGTCTAGAGGGGTTCCATAATTGTTAAGAGGGGTAGAGTTAGTCAATAGTTGCTTTTATTCCCTATTTATAAAAGGATATGTCTTCAAAAATATTTGGAATGTTTGAATCTCCTCAAGAATATTTTTAGGCTCATTATCCTCTTGAGAAGGGAATTGAAATTTTTTCACCATATGCACTTGGCTAGATGGTTTAGATTCAGAAGAATTTGTAGCAACATCTTTGTATGGAACCAATTAAAATGTGTCAATTTCTTCTTGAAAATCTTTAAAGGCTTTAAAAAATTCAATGTAACCAATCTCACCATGCTTGGAAGTAGCATGAACCCTATAGTAATATGGTAATGCAATGTTAGTGAGGTTTATATCCACATTCCTTTTTCTAGAAGAATTCTCATTAGCTTTGTTATTGTATAAACTATCATTCTAAAACCTATTCTCAAGCCTGTTGAACTTTTGGAAAGTGAAGTTCCTTCTAGAATTGGCATTAGCATTACTAACTTGTTTTTGGAATTATATAAAATTAGTACTAAGCTTCTATACCATTTTCAATATAGAATCAATCTTATTTTTTAGAACATTAGCATTTTTACCTTGGTTACTATTAATGCCACTGATAAACACTAAATCCTTCTAGTCATTGTCATGAAATCAATTGGTAATTTTATGGCTTAATAAACCTAAATTTTTATTAGGGGCAACATGACTAGTAGGAAACACATTCAAGGTAGGGAATTGGTTTGATGTTAAAGTATTTTTGTTATTATTTGGGAAAAGGTTTAATGCAGGCATTTGAGGGTTAACATTTGGGATAGAATAACCCATCTATCATTGGGGTTTCATTCGGTCATTTATAACCACTACTTTAGAATAGGATTGAGATAATGTGATGATAAGTAGAAGGGCTCTTAAAAAACATAGAATTCATGTGGTCAACAACATCTTTATAAACCTCCAAAGCTAAGGCTTTGTTAGCTTTATATGGATCCATGGTCTAACTAAACATATTTTGGAACCTAGCATTAAAGGACCTAATAGGTTCACTTGTATCTCCCTTAGTAGTTGTAAATTGATGATATATGACACAAGGGCTTATGATCTTTCCAAATTGATTAATAAAAATAGTGTCAAAGTTATTCCATGAGATAATACAATTCTTAGGCAAATTAAGGAACCATTCATATGTAGCATTTTGGAATGTAAATGGGAACAACCTACATGTTATGTATTCATGAATAAAATTTAATAATATTAATGCAGCTTTAAAGTATTTAACATGTTCTTTAGTAGTTGTAATACTAGTTGGACTAAATATTGGAAAATATTTGTCAAGATTACGTGGTAAATCGTGAATCACACTTGGTATATTGATAAGGGAACTTCTAATCCATGCCATGTTTGGGTGAATATAAAACATAATAATATCTTGAAAATATGATGATGTTATAAATTTAGAATACCTACACTTACCTCTGTCTTTCCTAGTCCTATGAATTTCTAGTTTGAGTAAGTGTTCTCTAGTCTCTGAATGTGATCTGGTCATAATCCTTGGTAATTACATCTTGAATTTTGAGGATCCTATTTTAAAACATGGTGTAACACATTAATTTCTAAATAATAATAAATAATATGCACACTAAGCTTAATTTACAAAATAGTTCATAAGAGGACAAAGGAAATCAATCTTTAACTAAACAAGTTCAAAGATGTATTGAATTCAGCAAAGATGACCAATGTTTACAACTTATGAATCAAATAAACCTCTTATTGTCAAAAAATTGTCAATTTTGAACAAAATAAGTCATCCTAACTCCAAATACTAATAAATTCCTAGCAATAAAAGCCTTATTTCCACAAAGGTTACCAATCTTTACACAATTTATGCTAAAAGAAACATAATCATGTAAAATTTAGAGTAATTTTGACCAAATACACCTAAAAGATATTAATTATCTTTAATGAGGACCTCCTTCTAGCACTATGGGAGCTTCTCCTATTGATTCTTCAAAATGTACCATAGGTGCTCTTCAGTGTTTATGAACACTACTCATTTTAGGATTTGAAAAATCCAAGGCATTAGTTGAAATTTATGACAATTCAATGATTTCTATGGTGAAATAAAAGTTGAGTATGAGGATTATCCACAATATTTGTCTAATTTAGTTGTTGAGAGCCATCAGGGTTTAAATCCTTAGATATTCAATGGATTTCAATGACTAAGAAGCTAAACTAAATGAGTATTAATAATGATCTTTAAGCTAAGTTAAAAATTGATAAAAATAATAAAAGAGAAGTGTAAAATAAGAAAGAAACATGATTGTAGGTTTTCATCTCAAATATTATGACAAAATTGCAATTACTTTGAGCACATTTGAACCAATTTATTTTATAAAATAGCATAATCTCAAATTATATCACAAATTAGGCAAAATTCAAAGGAAAAATATGAATCATAAGTAAGAACCAAATTTACTTTAAAGGTTTACTATTATGATGTGAATAACCTAAGTACATCCAAATACAGAACAAATAAAATGAAGTATACTTGAGATCTTTACAATCAATTTAGCATTTATACAAATTAACAACCCTATGACAAAGAATGTAACTTAAAACAAGAATAATCATTCAAATTCAAGATGACTATCTGCAATTGAGAGGTAGCATGGACATTCCACAAAACTATCTAGACAATATTTTTAGAATTCCTTAGTTGTATTAAATGTTCTTATTATATAATTTCTCAAAAATCCTCCTTTACAAATGGTAACCATCTAACTATTTATAGGAAACATAGGTGGTTAACAAGTTAACTTTCAAAAAATCCACATGCAGATAAGGATAGCTATCCTTGATATACAGATACAATGTGGAAGGTCACATACTAACTTGATAATAAAGAGTATATGCTAATAGACTAGAATATACTCTACAAAAAGAATATTATTTTAGGAATTTCATTGGTGGGTCCTTAAAATTATCCCTATTTAAGAAAGTCTTTCACCTTGGTATATTGCTGTTTGATTAATTAAAAATCCACTAGAGGCTTCATTAGATAATCCTCTTCGTGATATACCAACTTGTCAAATTCATTATCAGCTCAAGATAGAAGTTCCTCAATACATTATGATTCTACAATTTGATTCCCTAGAAAAATGATGATATCAAGGATCTTTTGGTTATCCTTGGTTGAATGACATTTGTTGTCTCTGATGCCCTAGATGTGAACACCAACCTTTTGTTTGAATTCTTCATCACTAATCAATCTTATAGTAGTGGTTTGAGAAGGTTTATCTAATAAACTCCCCAAAATTTTCCCAATCTGGGTTACCAAGCCTATGTCTCTCCTAATGAATTCATTGAGATAATTTATTTAAGTGATCAAATCCTCTTGTTTATCCACCAAAACTACCATGAAGATGTCCAAGTGTTTAAGTTTGATAATCTTGAAGTCTAATGCCTACTTTGTCTTATATACCTTGATGAGCTCCTCCATCTGAGCTTGAGAATTTTGCCATTGAGTGATTAAGGCTTCTGCTATCTCAATTTGATGTTTTAAAGCACTCAATCTAAGTTTGATGATTTTCAAATTTTCAAATTCATCCATCAAAGATTTATTTAATGCTTGCAATATGTCCATAATAATTGAAAGGAGGATCTGAGCTTCTAAATCTCGTTTTTCTTTCTCCAAGTTGAGAATCCTTTGTTTCATTCCTTAAACTCCAACAAAGGTCATTTTTGACTGGGCTCATATTATACTAGCCACATATTCTTCAAATATAGGATGCTCTCTTACTACCTACCCTAGAATAGTAGTTAAACCTACAAATGGTTCCTCTTTTTGAAAGGTGAACTCCTCAATACCAATAGTAACCTTCTTCGTCACTACTCTCTCAAGAGTTGATGTATCTGGATTGAAAAAGGCCTGAGGGTTAGCCTCCTTTAGTTTTGGATATTCAATAACTTCTACATTTGAACTCCTAGAGTCTCCTAGGGTGTTAATCCCTTGTATCTCTTATTGTGAGGGATCTGGATGCTTCTCTTTGCTTGTCTATTTAGAATATCTTGAATCTAAGGCTTGACATTATCCTAAACATTGATGTCAACTTGAGTCAAAGCCAATGAAGGAGAAAGAGATGAGATCTTTTGCAACTTCCCATACATAAACCACTCAAGAATAGTTGGTCCATAAATAAGATTCTCATCACTGAAGAGGTTAATTTCACTAGTAGAGTGAGTGAAACTAAACTTAGGCCATTTTCATGGATCAAGAGGAACTAAGGCCAATTTTACTTATCTCTTTCCTCTATCTAATGGAACTAATTCTTTTCCTACTTCCTCAAATGGATCCTCTTCTTTATCAAAACCATAAGAAGCGGTGATATTAATAAGGGAACTTTCCACTATTTCTTGGGTTTCTAAAGCAATCATGCTAATAACCTTTATTGGGGAATAAGGCCTTGGTGGGGATGCTTAAATTTGGGGACATTCTCTAGGGCTATAATCTATGCTATATTCTTGAATCACATATTTACCTTTTCCTTTTACATCCTCAGGTTGCCCAACCTGGGATGACTTTGTCAATTCTTTATAATGAGGATCAGAAGATTTTCCTTCAATAGCTGGCTCTTGATGTGTAGTCCTAGATGGTCCTATAAATAAGTGATAATGTAAGGCATGCAGTTGACATATTTCTCCTAAGGGATTATTATCCTTGACCAACCTATGTTCTAATTTGATGTTGTAGTTTTTAGCCCTAGATAGGAGTTCTTAAAATTTCCTTGCCTTTGTGTAATTGCCATCTCCCACACCTATTTGATGTTTGTACTTAGTCTTTGGGAAATTTTTATCTTGAATATGGTTAGCCACTCCATCATTGGTGTCCCACATCTAAATATCATCTAGTTGGAAGTCAAAAGAGTTCCTATGCACTACCATGATCTCCAGCTATTTCTAATCCTTGATTATAATTCTACTAATATTTAGTAGAAAGGGATGAACTTGAGATTTTTTATTCTTCTTGAAGTTACAATGCATTCCCTAGATGGTTTGATAAATAATTTATTACTCTACAAGCTTACTAGGAACATATATAGGCAATTTGTATGGTTGGACCATGATTCCTTCTATCCTTACTATAGTGTAATCTAGATAGAACCACACATCCCCCATGGTCTCCACTTGTATTTTGATTAGAGGATGAATCCTAGGCATAGGGATACCAGTGATTGCCTCAAAAATTATTTTAAAGATACCATCACATATGAATTACATGTTATTCCTATATTTAAATATATGTAATTTTGAGTAATGATGGAAAATGGTACTTATACCATCAAGGGAGCAATTTCAAATGCTAGGTAAATTAATAGAGGCTAGGAGTAAATCTAAGATGTAAGACATCATAACAAATTGCTTGGAAGTCTTTATTTTGATTGTTCTAAATTTTTTGGCCAAGAAAAAACTTATTAAGTCTCTAATGGGGGGGTTAAGTTTTGGTCCAACATGTAATGGACATAAGATACCTAGACCTTACTCAAATAAGTAGTAGAAGATGCACCAAAGGCTATTTTTAATAAGGTAATAGCTTCCCTAACACCCTCCCTAAATTAGATAATAGCAATCTCACCATTAGGGGTCCTAAAAAAATGGGAACCTTGGATTAACCAAGGTGAGAGGACTGAATCCATGTTTTAGGAATTTATCCATTCTCTCAAGGATGGGAGATCAACATGAGGCAAAGGGAGCTTATAGTAAGCCTCAAAGTCCATGGTATTTATACATGCAACATTCTTGACACATCCTTCATGAATAATACATAATCCATCTATTCCATAGTCAACAAAAATAGGAATAAGAAGGTCAATGCAATGCATTACCTTTAGTTTAGTAGCCACATGGTGGAGGGCTACCAACTAAATTGATACTAGGTATTTATATCTCTGGTGAACTATAGCATTCCTCTTTTTCTCATGGGAAATTGGTTACAAATCTTCTGTAAATTATAATAATTCAAACCAATTTTTGATTCCATGCACATTCAAGGCTGTTAAATCTAACTCCGTGTCTCTATAAACCCTTCTTTCATTATCTAAAGTTAGATAAAGCTCTTCTTCAATTTTCATCTTTTGCCTACCCATCACCATTGATAACACTAAATTTTATTTGATGAAAACAAATATCTCACTAAGGCACTTTATTTGAGTTCAAGTTGCACTTACTTTTATTGCTATGTGATCAATTGAACCAACTTAAGTCCTTTATAGAAGGTTCAGGGTGTTTAGCTTTAATGGCAAAAATATACAAATATTGATTTCATACATGCCTTAGATATTATGGGACCTCATTATTATGTCTTTTATGTTTTCAAGTAGAAGATATATTTTAATTTGATCCTCCATGCTTACGTGGAGCCAATGTGGTAGGGTTCGATGCCTTTCATAATAAATTTCATAAATGCTAGTTGAAGGCTAATTATTAGCTTTCAAAAGTCCTCTTTATTTTGCTTTGGAAAACCAAATCTATGTCCTTGCATTTCATTAGTCTCTTGATTTTTAAACTCACTAATTATGTCATGTGTCAAGCTCATGAGGCCTTTGAAAATTCCTCAACTTCATTGCACCATTGGGTCAAATCTAGTGAGCAAGTGATAACCATTGGATCTTAGCTAAGGCCAGATCATTAACCACATGCTTTTTTAAAAGGCTTCAGGATCGACACACTATTGGATTAAATCCCACAAAAAAATATCATCTTTGGATCCTATAAGATTCTTACCTTTGAATTAGTTCCATGATTATATGAATCTTAGGTTTTAAAATGTCATTTATAAGTTTATGTTTAAAAAACACAAAATGACTTAGTTTAAGATCTTTATATACTATGTTTGTCTTCATAAAAAGCTAGGAATTTCTTAAAATGTTTTTAAAAATGCCCCCTTTATTTAGGCTTTAAAAATTATCTAAGTTAAATGTGGTGGGATTTATCATGTTAAATACATCTTTGTAAACATCAAATGATGAGAGTGAACCTGTCAAATTTAAGACAGTGGAATTTATTGATCTAATAACTGAATGCCACATGCAAATCTCTTTGGAGTTCCCAAGGCTTCATCGATTATCTAGGTTAAAATTTTCAAGTTCAATCACATCAAATACATCCTCACAGATGTCAAATGATGGGAATGAACCTATTAAATTTAAGACAGTGAAATTTATTGATCCAATAATTTAATGACACATGTAAAGCACTCAAGAATTCCCAAGGCTTCAAAGATTGTCTGGTTTAAATTTAATGGGATCAGTCACATAAAATACATCCTCATAGATTTCAAATGATGGGATAAAACATATCAAATTTAAGATAATTAAATTTATTTATCCAATAACCGAATGCCACATGCAAAGCCCTCAAAAGTTCTCAAGGCTTCAGGAATTGTCTATGTTAAATTTTATGGGTTCATTCACATAAAATATGTCCTCATAGACATCAAATGATGGGATCAAACCTATCAAATTTTAGATAATGAATTTATTGATCTAATAACTAAATTCTATGTGTAAATCCCTTAGGAGTTCTTGTAGCTTTGACTTTAATTCACACCATTAGATTTAAAACCTCCAATCAAGTGATCACCATTGGATCCTTATGGGGGCTTGAATAATTAACTATATGCCTTTCAAAAATACTTCGAGCTTGATGTACCAATGGATCAAATCCAATGAACAAGTGTAAAGCATTAGATCTACAAAAGTTCATGAACTTTAAGTTAAAACTTGATCATGCATAAAATTTCCCATTAGCTTTTTCTATGAATGTTTAAATTCAAGCCATTAGGGTTTATTGCTTGGTAACCCTTACTTATTCAATAGAACCTATAATTAATCACTTTAAAAATGATTATTTAGCAACATTAATCTATAAAACATAATCATTAATCAGATACACTAAAGTTCATGTCTTTTTTAAAGATTGACCTGCCTTGAAAATTTAAGATCAAATAATCCTTCACACTCATTCTAGAATACAGAGGTTCTAGAAACAATCACAGGGGTTCACTTTAAAAAAAAAAAAATGGGGGGAGGGGGGGTTTGGTCTCAATAGGGTCTAGGGAAAAAGTAATGGGAGAAGCAAAATTTAGAATGAAAAAAGTAATGGGGGTAGAAGAGACCAGTGGTGAAGTGGAAACAATTAGTTTAGTTGGTCCCTTATCTTTCACTATTGAGAAAGTATCATCAACATTCTTCTTCAACTTTAATTTATTTAAGGGACCATGTCTACTTTCTCCTTACACTATCTCTTTTCTCTTTTTCCCCACATGTGCAATTTCACTTATCAATTCCTTCATGAAATAACCCTTATTAAGAAACCAATTGGAAGTCATTGCCATAAAATTTAAAGTTATTTCTATAATTTTCTTATCATGATCATCTCTAAAAATAATTGTTATAAGTGGGGCATCATCCCCTCCTACTGCATGATATTTAACACTAGTAACAACACCATTATCTTTCAAATCCTTAGGATTAGAGGCCAAATCAAATGTTTGAATCTACTCAAAATTTTGTCTTCTATTATACTTTATTATTACTTCAAACTCATCCCTACATTCTATCCAAAAATCTTCAAGTGTTAGGATATGCATATATTCAAGAGAAACAATACTCTGAGCAACACTTATTGAATCAAATTTTTTCTTGGCCTCAAAATGTGTTTGAGTGTAATGGTGATATATTTATTTCTATACATTCCTAGCTTTATAAATGCTAGGACAATGATACTGACTCATTATAATAGGAAAATTAATAGTTGCTTTATGAGATTTAGACTACAAATCATGTAACACAACTAATTTCTTTCTCATCTCTATAAGGATCCACTTTTCACTTAGATATCTTGGTAGTTTAATATATGCTCTCAAAAAATCTCCTATTCTAAGATAAGTGAAATCAAATAATTGAATAAAAATCAACCATACATTGAACTGCATCCCATGCCTCTTCTAATACTCTTCTATGTTTTAAATATTTCTCCAACTTACAAATAATCTCATAGAAGAATCCATCATTCACCAACATTTAATCCTTGTAGTATTCTTTAAGTATTAGCTAGGGATAAAATTTATAAATTTGTATTGTTGACAATGTTCCATTGGTCCTTAACCTTGAGAAAGATCCATTGGAGGATGTTTTATATACTATAAATGAATTCATCTTAAAATCAAAAGCCTGCAACACATTTTTCAATTGTTGATCCATGTTATCAATGATCATTCTTTCCTATTCAATCTTAGCATAACTCTGAGTTGTATCAATGTTCTAAATATAAACATACATCAAGGGTGAAAACCATTTGGCATTATTTTGTCCACTAATTTTTCATAATAGCTAAATGATATCATCTAACTCTTGAACAAAATTAGATCTGATAATGTGCTTGGGAGACCTTGAGGGTTATTTTATCTTCTTCAAGTAAATGTATTCATGATCTTAATACACTACTATTTTAGTCTCCCATTATTTCTCACCTATTTCCTTTGAAATATCAATGAATTTTAGTGAGGTTGGAATAATCAAACAATTGCTGAGATAGTGAACATCTAGCCTCACAATCACATTCCCATTTTTATCCCTTATTACCCTAGATAGGGAGTCATAATACTTATCACATGCTAGCACAAACTCAAGAAGCTAAGATGAACTTGGGAAAGCTGCTACCTGAATGATGCCCCTATTGGTCATGGAGTGTATAAGTGGAGTCTCTACAATGACCCTTGATATTTATAAAAGCTCAGTTATAGATATGAGCCCCATATTTGTATCACTTATTTCTATCAACTTTGATGATATACATGACTCAATAGGATAACCTTTATATTCATACTTCATTGTTAGTTTATGAAATTTGACTTTCTTTGCCTTTTCTTTTGCTTTCTCCTTCTTGATTAGTTCTATAATCTCCTTGAGTAATAACTCTGGGGCCTCCTCAATGATCTTATGTTGTGCTCTTATTTCTACTATTTCTTCCTCTAACCTTCCTAGTGCCTTTGACCTAGACATTTACTATTTTAAATTCTAAAAAACCTTGACAAGTGCTTAAAAACACTTACTGACTGCTCCAACTAATTTATAAATTTTAGAAACAAGGTTACCTTTTAACACTTTTATCTCTAAAAGTTCCAAATTTTAAAGAATTGATATCTTTAAAAACTTAAGTAACTTGATTTTAAGTAAAATATTTAACAAATTTAGGTTTGACTTGAAAGGCAAGCAACTTCAAACATTTCATATTGAACAACTTTGAGTTTACAAAAGCAAACAACTTTGGGTTCTTGACAGAAAATGACTTTGGGTTTTTGATAGCAAATAACTTCATGTTATCAATGTTATTAGACTTTGAGTTTTCAATAGGTAGTTACTCGGTAGCAAAAACCTAAAGAAGTAATAAATAAAGAGAAAACCAAAGTAGTCATAAATAATGTTTTGTGGGTTTGATAAGCGTTAAGACTTTGGGTTCTTATGGGTAAGAAACTTCACTTAAGAAATGTAAAGTAAGCAAAAGGGGAATAAAAACCTGATTAGGTAAGCTTTTAATGTTGTTTGGGGTTTCCTACATCGATTACTTAGAATAAGAAATCCAAGTCATGAGTAATGAAGAACTAATTGGGTGGTGCCTTTCTAAATTGAGTTTATTAGGGTAAGTTACTGGACATCATAAACCTGGAGTAAGCAAGTGTGACTTGTAAAATAAAATAGTTAGGGATATTTTGGGAAACTAGGGCATTCTTAGATATTTTTTGATTTTTTGGGTTTCAACATCAATACAACATGAAAATATTTTCTAATTTCAATTTTATAGTTAAAAACACTAATTTTATCAAGAAATTGGAAGAGAAATAGAACAAAATAACCTTGACAGTAGGAAGAAAACCATGATGGCATGGGAAAGAAAGTAAAAAAAATAAAATCCCATAAAAGAAGTAAATAAGAAAATATAAAAATAATCTACTAACCTCAACTGCAAATGGGTCAAGAAGAAAAACACTCAAAATCACTCTAGAGAATGAAAACACACAACTCAAGATTCACAGGGGCAACTAATTGATTCAATGCCTTAACAATGACATGGAAATGAGGTGGAATTTCCCATATTTATATATATTCCACATTTATTTCAAGTGTGACAAATCCATGTTAGCTTCCTTTGTAAATCAGGTTTTTCAAACCATTGCTTATTTTAGATTTTTAAGTAAAGCACTCCTGTAATCCCAATTATGTCTTGGTCCATGAGTAAGTCAATTTTTAAAACCCAAGATGCTTTTACTTATAAATTTTATAAGTTTAGTAACCCCAAAGATTTGATTAGGTATATAGTGTGTAAGTCAGGTTTTTAAGACTACTTAGCTTATATTATTTTCTTAAGTAAAGTACCTTGAGAAACCTGATTAGGTCTAGGAAATATTGGTTGGGTTTTTGAGATAACTTAAATTATTTTTAAGGAATTAAAGTAACTCAGAGAACCTCATTTACATTATAAATGAGCTAAGTTACATTTAGATTATTTCAAATGCTAAAAATAGATGAGTAAAGAATTTCAGTGATGTTTTTAAGAATATGCCTTTAGTCCTCTAGAGTAATTAGGAGAAACTAAGGAAAGAAAACAAAAAAATGAAAAAAACACATTATTAGAACCTAAGTTATTTATTTATAAGACTAGCTTCAAGTAGTACAACTGACACACACAAGGCCAAAATGTAAAAAAATTAAAAAAGTGAGTTCCCCAAAATCCTAACATGTCAAATTTTGGGGACACCAGCTGGCTCTGACTGAGGACATCCTTATTTATATCCCAAGGAAATAAATAAGGGTGAAATATTAGTATCTTTGGTTTTTCATTATATTCATTTGCTATGGAGTCATTAAAAAGATCAGTCACACAAACTACTAGACAAGCATAAAAACACAAAGACTAATCAAAATAAAAGAAATGATAAAAAGCTTTATTTATGTACATGTAGGAGTTATCCTACTATTCAATTCTTGTAGAGATTCAAGTGCTACCCATTGAAAGGTAGTGGTAGTGCAATTCTATCTTGATGAGCTAGGAAGAAACTATCTTTCCTAGCAATGCTTTGTATAGTGAAGAGTCCTTTCCACAAAGAATTAAACTTCCAATGTTTTCCTTTTTGTTCATTTTGCTTATCCCATAGAAGAACTAGATCTCCCACTTCAAATTTCCTATCTCTAGATCTTTTATCAAATATCCTTTACCTTTCCTTGATGATTTTTTATCCTATCAACAACTTGAACATGGACTTCTTGTAGTTTAGTGAGAAACATGATTCTCTTATCAAGTGAATCTTGATAAGTAGCATCTTCAATGGCTTTTGAAAATTGTAAAGTAGGAAACTCAAGAGTTATTGGTTTTTCAACATTTATTCCATATAGAAACTAAAAAGGAGACATACCTATTGCTTTCTTTGGAGTAATTTTGTCATCCCACAATGTATCAAACATCTTCTTGTGCTAGGTCCTTTGATTGTTGTCTATAAGATTTTGGATGATATTCATCAAATTCTTGATACTTGACTCAGCCTATCCATTACCCCGAAGATAATTATTTGAAACATAAACTAAGTTTATTCCATAGGAGTAACAAAATTTAGTGAGTTCCATGGAGGAGAAATTAGTTGCATTATCTATCACAATTTTGTGTGGTACCCTAAATATAAAAACAATATTTTTTTTTAATAAAATCACATACTAACTCTGATGTAGTATGATTGATAGGAATAACTTCAACCCATTTACTAAAATAATTAGTAGATGTCAAAATATAGTGATGTCCAACACTAGATGGAAGATTCAACAAACCAATGAAATCTATTCCCAATTGTTGAAAAGGCTCATTAATAATTACCATTTTTAGTGGCAAAATTGGTAGCTTAACCCATCCTATAGAAATATGACATGCTTGACATTTAACAACCTATTTTAAAGTATCTTGAAACAAAGTAGGCTAAAAATACCTTGCTTGTAAGATCTTATGTGACATGACTCTAGCTAAAAAGTGACCTCCACATGCTTTGTCATGAAATCCCTTAAATAATTTAATTTATTGTTATTTATCTACACAACAAATAAAAATACCATCAATGCCTTTTTTTATAGACCATTGTCCCAAAGGACATAATCCTTGGATTTTAACCTAATGGTTCACTTTTCTTTTCATGTTAGATTATCTATCATATCTCCATAAGTCTAGTAGTAAGTGATCTTATTGTACCATTCATTAACCAGATCAACAAAAAGTACCATGGGTAGTTCTTCCTTTGCTTCATCTTAGCTTGAAAATGCTAAAGTTTCTATAGAATCAGGCCTTCTTTCCATCATCAATAGGCATAGGCCTTTACCTCTTACTAGATTTGTGGGTTTAATATCAGTATTAGACTCTTGCACCTTAGCTACCCAATTACCTCTCAGTAATCCCAACTCTTGTTGAATTATAATTGACTTGACAATAGCATCTAGAACATATACTTTATTATGAGATGATAGGATATTATACCTAAGAATATTACATGCTTTAACTACTACAAAGGCATTCTTCTCTATTTATGAGTACTTCAATTCTAAACTCTTCAATGGTTGACTTGTGAAAGATATAGGAGATTCAAATCCATCTTTTTGTGTATCAGTATAGATAACATAGTGTACTCTAAAGAGTAATAGTAAAGAATAAATTCCTTATCAAAATATGGAGAAATTAGCACTAGGGCTTTAGCTATTACTACCTTTATTCTCTCAAATTTCAATTTTCCTTCAGCATTCCATTTAAAATCTAGCTTCTTCTTCATCATATCTAAAATATGGTGTGTTAACTTAGCAAAATCAAGAATAAACCTTATTAGTAAATTCACTTTGCTAAACAAAGAATGCACACCTTTCTTGAATGTAGGCATAGGCAAACTCTAAATAGTCTTTACTCATTCTAGGTTGATTTTAGTCCCTTCACTTGACACTATACGACTGAGGAGTTTACCTTTAGTTACAGCAAATATGGATTTCTTTGGATTTAAAGAAATCCCATGTTTTCTACATTAGATCAAGACTTCTTCAAGATCAACTCAATTATTACCTCTTTGCTTTGAAAACACCATCAAATCATCCAAGTATACCATAATAATATTATTATTTAAATGAGTAAACACTAAATCCATAACTCATTGAAAATTTACCCCAACATTAATTAGCCCAAAGGGAATATTTTGATAAGCAAAAGTCCCCTATGGTGTTGTGAAAGCAATTTTGTACTCATCTTCTTCAACCACTTTTATTTGATTGTATCCTAAGAAACCATTTTGAGCATAGATAACATTTATAACCCTATAACTACCTACAAAATATGATCCATAATAGGCAATGGATAATTATCTTTCAAAGAAGATTAATTATGATTGTGAAAATCAACACATAAATGTATCTCCTCATTTTTATTTCTTACTAGGATAATATTTGCTAACTATTCTAAATGGTAGATTGGATAAATGATCTTCACATCAAGGAGTTTTTGAATCTCAACATGAATCATACCTGAAATGATTAGATTGTGATGTCATAAACTTTGCTTGAAAGGATTTATACCTTATTGAAGTAGGATATAATGTTTCACTTCTTCTAGTAGAAAGGACTTGAGATCTTTATAGGACCAAGAAAACACATCAATATATTCTATAAGAAGTTTTTTAAAAGCTTCTTTCTCCTCTTTTGAGCAACACTTACCAATGTTGACCATCTTGGGCTCTTCATTTCTTCCTAGGTTAACCTGATTTATTTCTATGGAAGACATCTCCCCATATTCTTTCTTTTTCTTCAAAAACTTATCATGTTCATCAAATATCTTTTCTAAGGAAACTAAACCTTTAGGAATCTTATTCCCTTTAAGCTGAATTATAACTTGATCATGAGAAAGTTTAGATTCAACAATACCTATTATTGTTTCACATGAATGTGAACTGCTTCCTTCAAAATGTAATCCTTCAAAATTGTCCTACTACTCTAAAAAGGTATCTATTTGTCTATCATTATTAAAAACTTGCCAATGTTTAACATTATCTAGGACTTTTGGGAGATAAACCACTTCTAATTTATAGTTACCTTCTTTTAGGATTGATGGTTACTGATCTAGACTAAGAAAAGATGCAATTATAGTGTGTGAATCAGCTCTTGAATTCTAATCTCAAGATACTAAATTTATCAAAAAAGAAGAAAATTCAAGCATGGAACTCAGAACTCTATCATGGTAGTGTTTTATGTTATCTTTCTTCACCTGATATTATCCTTTGATCTATCTAACTATCAACTCAACATCTCCTTATACTTTAAGGAGTTTTATTCCTTGCTTCTTTGCTCACTCAAGCCCTAGCAAGAGTTCTTCATATTAATATATGTTATTTGTGTTTTCAAACATAAGCTTGAAAGAATAGGGAAATACTTCTCTAGTAGGAAAAATAATTACTACTACAATTGAACGAAAAAAAATACAACTACCATAAAATTCTATGATCCATATCTTATCTTCATCTTCTTCTTTTTCTCCTTCAATCTCTTTACTTGTTTCAAGTAAATTCCATGACCTAATTCTTCAAAAAAAAATTGTGATCTTGGATATTTAGATTTAGAAACTATGTATTTTGACTTTTTTTCAGGATCTAGCTTATAATTTATTCTTTTAATTGGAATATGTGCACATGACCAGTCCATATTTACTTCTCCTCCTAGTTCTTTACAAAAGTTTCTACCTAGCAACATTCTATATGAGACCAGGGTATCTGCTATTACGATTATCATTTTAAGTCTTTTATTTGGGAAGGCTACTAGGACAACTTGAGCATATTTAATCTATCTAATTAAGGGAATTTTCCTTTTTATTCCTTGCTCCTTTGCTCACTCAAGCCATAGCAAGAGTTCTTCATATTAATATATGTTATTTGTGCTTTCAAACATAAGCTTGAAAGAATAGGGAAATACTTCTCCAGTAGGAAAAATAATTACTACTCCTACAATTGAACCAAAAAAAATACAACTACCATAAAATTCTATGATCCATATCTTATCTTCATCTTTTTCTTTTTCTCCTTCAATCGCTTTACTTGTTTCGAGTAAATTCCATGAGTTAATTCTTCAAAAAAAAATTGTGATCTTGGATATTTAGATTTAGAAACTATGTATTTTGACTTCTTTTCAGGATCTAGCTTATAATTTATTCTTTTAATTGGAATATGTGCACATGACCAGTCCATATTTACTTCTCCTCCTAGTTCTTTACAAAAGTTTCTATCTAGAAACATTCTATATGAGACCAGGGTATCTATTATTATGATTATCATTTTAATTCTTTTATTTGGGAAGGCTACTAGGACAACTTGAGCATCTTTAATCTATCTAATTAGGGGAATTTTCCTTTTTATTGAGTAACATTTTCATATTGAATTAGGCAAAGAAAGACCAAGAGCATCAACTACCTTGGCTAGCATAATGTTATCATAGACTCTTGAATGTAGCATACAATTGCTCAATTTATATCCATTAATTAACAATGATAAATAAAATGGTTCTATTTTATCTGATATGGGAGTCAATGAAGATGATGCATCTACAAATTTATTCTAAGAAGGTGTTGACCTAGGAATAGGTAAAATACCTTTGGAGGCATTTAACACATTGCTTGAAACCTTACTTTGAACATACTTCATTAATCTATTCAACTGATCTAGGTAGGACCTTAAGTATTAAACTTCTGACATCTAAATTTTAGTTTTCTTTGTGTTTAATGATGTCAAAAAAAGGGATGGGTGTAGATGAAATGGAACTAACTTTAGATATAAGGGTATTTGACTTCAAAGTTTGATAAGTGGAGGGAACATACTTTTCTTTAGGAAGAAAATAAGAAGGTATAGGACTACGTCTTTTAAGAATACTTATATCAACACTAAGTTTATCCTTCCCTTTCTCTTGCTCTTTTAATGACTTCTCAATGGCTTATTGAGTTTGAGACCTTGTGAATACAAATAAATATTGAAAATGATCTTCATGAAGTACTTTTTCATAGTCAGTCTATGATTCATACTCTAGGTAGAAGTTGGAGTCACCATCAAGATCTACAAAATCATCTTCCTCAGTAAAACATTGGTCAATGCCATCAGCTATTGAGTCTTCTTCATTCATCTCAACATCATTTCTAGGGATGTATTCAATTTCCAATCTTTTCTATGGACCAACAATTTGATTATTATTTTTATTGTTAAAATTACATGTAGAAGCATTCCTGGTTGGAGTAGAACGAGTTCCTTTAGAAATTTATCTTTTAACTTGAAGTAATTCACTGGAAAGTTTTTACAATAAGGTATTTATAGTATAAGGTGTGTCCAAAGTGTATGATTCTCCTTTAGATACAATTTTCTTAATTTTCCCAACCATTATTAAATCATCCTCAACCTATGTTGTAAGAATTTGAGTAGTAGTTAGATTAGTTGGGCATGTGCTCCGAAGCTTGTAACTGACTTCTAAAAGTTGAGCATTGATGAAGAAGAATTTCATTATTATCTTTTATGGGTAATGCATCTTGAGGGATCTTATAAAGTAGTTTAGTGAATATGGTGATTAAATCATGCATGTGTTCATGTAGTTCCTTCTTAAGTTGATTTAGTTGTGTAAGTAGTATGTGAGCATCTTCAGTAGCTTTGACCCTTTTTTCAAATTGATCACACATAGTAGCCCAATTTGTCATAGTACCTAGAGCTAGGTGGTAAAACCATTCTATTGATAAATAATGTAGAGTCTCAACAAAAATCTTGACAGAGACATCTTTGTGATCTACACCAATTACGTCACATACCATGAATGTAGCCAACTGCTCATTAGGATTTTGTTTACCGTCACCAGTAAATTTAGTAAAATTATTCCTTGATCCTTTTGGTAGGTCATGCAAAGGAGAAGTAAAATTCAATAGAACAATTTTTATTCCCCATGGAAAAATATGTGGTAGAGCCATTCTTCTAGGAATCAAAAATTGAGAACTAGCTAATTGAATAATTCTACAGGATTTATGTTGAAGCTGATGTGTATGAGGATTTGGTCACCTAACAAGTGAGAGACTAGGTCTTCTAGTTCTAGCTTGAATGGGGAAGCTAAAATTAAATTGTTCTTATAAATTAAATAATTGGTCTACTTATCCTTATGCTCTTCTCAATATCACACTTTTATAACTATCTTTATGGACAAAAGCTCAGTCCAATTGCATCTTAACATGGAACAACTTTAATCAAAATGAACTAGTAATAAAATAAGTTTTTAGACTAACATGCAACTAAATTTCAAGAAATGTATTTAGTTCAAATGAGTAATTAATCTTATCTTGGCATTAAAAATATACCAATGCATCACCCAAATCATGAAATCATTTTATTAGCTCTTAAAATTTTTAGAAACTAGAGGTAACTTTTAGATTTTATTCTAGGAGTCAAACACTTACAACTCATTCCCCAACAGAGTCACTAGAAATTATTGGGTAGATATTTTTTATGGAAACAAAACTACTTAGGTAGTCATGAGATTAAATCCCCTTCATTTAATGATGAAGCTCCCGTATGTTTATATTTATCTACTTTTAGCTACTCTCTATTTAGATATATTCGGAACATTTATAAATTATGTGTAAATTGCTATGATTAGAGGGTATTAATTTAATCACTCTATTTATGAGCCATAACAAAGGGATTTTCTAGCAAGTAAGCAACTAGTTTTTGGAATGTTAAAGTAATTTATAAGAGATTAGAGAATAAGGGTAAGGGTTATAATGCTTGAGAAAGACAAAAATTGCATTTCATGATAGATAATTTTGCAAAATCTATTGTATCTTTGCAAGTAGATAAACATATAAGTATGATAATCTTACAACAAATGATTAAAAAAACTATAAATTCTATTTATAATTAAAGATAATGCAAAGTTTACCATTTTGTCTTCATAGAACACATGAAAATATTTCCTCAGACATAAAGTTCTTTAGGAAAACAAATTGACCTCTTATTCACTTTTATCACAATTCATACAAAATATGTTAATTATCTCAAACTCAAACTTTTGGATTTCATAAACCACTTGTATAATTAATTGCTTCTAAAAATTATCATCCTCTGGTGACCAGGCCTACTCTATTTATACAATTTTAAGATACAAAATCCTTATAGGAATCCACTTATTCAATTCACATGTGATGCGTTTAAAATGGAGTTTGTTGAATAACAATGTCCTCAAAATTCTCCTTCATATCATGCAATGATCAATGGCATGTAGCTCTCTTTTCACTCCTTATTTAGATTGATTACAAATACTTTGCATGTAGTGCAAAGTTAGATAAAGTAATTCACTTTTACAAAATGACTCTGAGTAATGGCACTTTGAGCTACTTAAAACATGGAAATTTACAAATTAATTTCACATTTACAAGTAAATAATAAAATGTTATTACTTTTACATAGTTTTTACTGGAAACAAGATTACTTAAATAATACTCTTGAAGAAAGAAAATAGAAGAAAAAGAAGAATTTATTCAAGTCTCAAGGAAAAATTAATCTACTATGTGAACTTGAATACTACACTTTTCTCTATACTTGATGTGTTGGGATATCATTGATTGGATTACTACATCATCTAGTTTAGAATTTGACTATTTTTCTATTTCTAATCTCAAAATTTACCTTACAATCCTTTTGCAATGAGATTTAGTTTTATAAATCCTTGGCCCAAGTCTCTTCAATTGTTCCTAACATTTGATCAACACTTTTATATATTTAGTTGTAAAAGGTGTCATAGATTTTTCCATCCTTTGTTTGAATTGTTCATCTAAGTATTCAACTGCTCTTGGGACACCACTTGACCATATACCTGTGAGCCTAAAGAGAGAGTCTTCTAGATTAGTATTAGCACCACGTGCATCCTCTTCTAACTTCATTTATTCTTCTATGTCTAGAAGAATGCTTAAGCAAAAGGATATGAGATATTCTTCTTGATTTATCCTCACAGAAGGAACAATATATTCCTTAATCAAAATCTTCTCATCTAAATTCACCATTCCTTGAAGACTTTCTTTTTGAAGAGAAAATTAATTCATTTTCATTTTCCAATTCAACTCTCATTGCTCTAACTTCTACTATCTTATTCAAAATGTTAATCTGAGCATCCTTAATGAGTGGGAAGAATTTTATAGCATTTTGCTTCATTTTATCAACCCATTTATTAGTTGTTTTAGTCTTTTCCCTATTTTATTCCACTTTAGTAATCACTTGTTGAGAAATCATAACTTCTAGGAGCAAAACTTATTGATGAGTAGATTTTGCCACTTTTGTAATTATTTGGCACAATTGATCATTTTTCTCCTTCAACTTAGCTTTATCATATTTATATTCATCCAGATTCTTATAGAGAGTATCAATTAAAGTCTAAGTATCTTATTTTAGCCCTTTAGTTATAACCTCTCCAAGAGACACCCTTGTAATTGATAGATTCTCATTACTAACTTCTCCTTTATTAGCTTCTTATAGGGGAACTGCTATCTCTACAATTTTTTTCTTGAAGATTCAATTATCAATTTTGAAGTGAATTTTTCTTGCTTGGGTTTCTTTCCCCATGTATCCAAAGTTTTTAACAATTGTAAATCTATCTCCTCAAGATTGATCACTTCCTTTGATTCTAGAGTTATTTACAATGCCAACCAAGATGATAAATCTATGTTGGTAGAAGTGATTAAATGAGTAACCATTTATTATTGTTCATTCCAAATCGATAACTCTTGTGAAGGAACTTCTTTTGAAGAGAGTTCTTGCGTCTGAGTGTCATTCTAAATTTCTTGTGCTGAATCCCTCTCTACCTCTACTTCTACTTCCTTTTCTTTCTTAATTTATTTTTCTTTTTTAGCCTCAAATTTATCTCATCTTTATTCTTTATCTATTTCTTTTTCTGCTTTATCTATCCCTTCATTTGCTATCTTTTCAGTAACTTCTCTTTCAACCTTACTATTTATTTTTCCTTATATTTCTCTAATATTTATTATTATGATGGGAACACCTCCTTAGTAGTTACCTTTTCACATTATTTTTATATATGAGGTGGTTCTTCTGATGGGGGTGGTGGAATTATAACATGCAAAGTAGAAGGAAGAGGACGAGGGCTTACCTCTTTTTTAGTGGACTTCTTGGAAGACTTAGTAACATAAAACTTGGGAGATGGTGTAAGAATTGAAGGATCTATGGCAGAAGTAGTAGGAGTGGAAGTTGGAATGAAAGAAGTAATGGGGGTAGAAGAGACCAATGGTGAAGTGGGAATAATTGGTTATTTTGGTTCCTTTTATTTCACTATTGAGAAAGTATCACTAACATTCTTCTTCAGTTTTAATTTCTTTAAGGGACCATGACTACTTTCTCCTTGCACTATCTCTTTTCTATTTTGCCCCACACATGTAGTTTCAATTATCAATTCCTTCATGTGATAACCCTTATTAATAATCTAATTAGAAGTCATTGCAAAAACATTTAATTTTTTTCTATAATTGTCTTATCATGATCATTTCCAAAAATAATTTCTAGAAGTGGGGCATCATCCCCTCCTAGTACATGAAATGCATCACTAGTAATAACACCATCATATTCTAAATACTTAGGAATAGAGGCTAAATCAAATGTTTTAATCTAATCCATATTTAATATAATATTATATTTTCCTCTTACTTCAAACACATCCCTATAGTCTATCAAAAAATCTTTAAGTGCTAAGATATGCATATATTTAAGAGAAATAGTACTTTGAGCAACACTTCTACAATCAAAATTTGCCCAATCCTCAAAATTTGTTTGAGTGTAATGGTGATATATTTATTTTTGCACATTCTTAGATTTATAAATGATAGGAAAATAATAGTGACTATGCTATGTGAGATTTAGATTACAAATAACGTAATTTAACCAATTGCCTACTCACCTCCATAAGGATCAACATGTCACTTGGATATCTTGGTAGCTTAACAGTTTCTCCTAAAAAACCTCTTATTTTAAAATAAGTGAAATCAAAGAATTGAATAAAAATGCAACCATATAGTGAAACTACATTCCATGCTTCGTCTGATACTCTTCTATGTTTTAAGGATTTATTTAACTTACTAATAAGTTCATAGGAGAATCCATCATTCAATATAATGTAATGCTTGTAGTATTTTTCAAGGACCAGTTGAGGATAAAATTCATAAATTGGTACTATTAGGAATGTACCATTGGTTCTTAACCTTGAAAAAGATCCACTAGAGGCTACTGTATATAACATATATGAATTCATCTTAAAATCAAAAGTATACAACACATTTTTCAATTTTTGATCTATGTTATCACTGATCATTCTTGCCCAGTCGATCCTAGAAGAACTCTAAGTTACATAAATAGTCCTAATATAAGCATAAATCTAGGGTGAAAACCATTTGGCATTCTTCTGTCAATTGATTCTATATCATAGCTAAATGATATCATCTACCTCTTGAACAAAATCAAATCTAATAATGTGCTTAGGAAACCTTGAGGGTTGTTTTATCTTATTCAAGTAATATGTATTCATGATCTTAATACACTATTATTTTAGTCTCCCATTATTTCTCAACTATTTCCATTGAAATATCAATCACTTTTGGCGAGGTTGGAATCTTCAAAAAATAGTTAAGATATTGAACATCTAGCATTAAAATCACATTCTCAACAGTATCCCTTACTATCGTAGATATGGAGTCATAATACTTAGTACATGCTAGCACAAACTTAGGAAGCTAAGTTGAACTTGGGAAAGCTATTACCTAAAAGATGCCACTATTGGTCATGGAGTGTAGAAGTGGAGTCTTTGTAATGGCCCTTGATCTTTCCAAAAGCTTAGTTATAGATATGTGTCCCATATATATCACTTATTTTTTTGTATCTTTGATGATATACAAGACTCAATAGGGTAACCTTTATATTCATACTTCATTAATGGTTCCTAAACATTGACTTTATTTTCCTTTGCTTTTGATTTCCCCTTATTGATTAGTTCTAGAATCTCCTTGAGCATTAACTCTGGGGCCTCCTTAATGATCTTTCTTTGTGCTCCTATTTTCACTATTTCTTCCTCTAACCTTCTTGATCCCTCTAACCTAGACATTTACTCTTTCAAATTCTTAAAAACCTTGACAAGTTCTTAAAAACACTTACTAATTACTCCAACTGATTTAGAAATTTGAGAAACAAGGTCAAATTTTAACTCTTTTATCTCTAAACAAGTTCCAAATTTTAAAGAACTGATATCTTCAAAAACTTAAGTAACTTGTTTTTAAGTAGAAAGATTTAGCAAATCTAGGTTGGTCTTGAAAGTCAAGTAACTTCAAAATTTTCATATTAAATAACTGTGGATTCTTGACAACAAATGATTTTGGGTTCTTGACATTAAATGACTTTGAGTTTTTAATGTTATAAAACTTTAGGTTTTCAATAGGTAGTTACTCAGTATTAAAAACCTAAAAAAGTAATAAAGAAATGGAAACCTAAAGTGGTCATGAATTATGTTTTGTAGGTTTGAAAAGGTTCAAGACTTTGGGTTCTTGTGGGTAATCAAATTCACTTAAGAATCTTGAAGTAAGCAAAAGGGGAAGAAAAACATGATTAAGTTTTGGTTTCCTAAATTGATTACTTATAACAAGAAATCCATGTCATGAGTAATGAATAACTTGATTGGTGGGACCTATGTGAATCAAGTTTATTAGGGTAAGTTACTGGACATCATAAACTTGAAATAACGAAGGGTGACTGGTAACCCTGAATAGGTAGGGAGATTTTGGGAAACTAGGGCATTCTTGGAGATTTTCTAATTTTTTGGGTTTCAACATGAACAAAACATGAAAATATTTTGCAATTTCAATTTTATAGTTAAAAATAATAATTTTATGAATAAATTTGAAGAGAAACAAAATAAAACAACCTTGATAGTAGAAAAAAAAACCATGGTAGCATGGAAAAAAAAATTAAGAAATAAAATGCCATAAAATAAGCAAACAAGAAAATTAAAAAAAAAATCTAAAAATAATATATTAACCTCAACTAAAAATGGGTCAAGAAGAAAAATACTCAAAATTGCTCTAGAAAATGAAAATGCATGGCTCAAGATTCATAGGGGAAACTACTTGATTGAATGAATTAACAATGAGGTAGAATTTCCAAAATTTATTTATATGCCAATGTATTTATTACAAATGTGACAAAGCCATGTCAGCCTCCTTTGTAAATCAGGTTTTTGAAATCACTTTGCTTATTTTATCTTTTTAAGTAAATCACTCTCAAAATATTGATTAGGTCTTGGTCCATGAGGAAGTCCAGTTTGTAAACCCAAGGTGCTTTTACTTATAAATTTTATAAGTTGAGTAACCTTAAAAACTTGATTAGGTCTATAGAGTGTTAGTCAAGTCTCGATGACTACTTAGCTTATTTTATTTTCTTAAGCAAAATACCCTAAGAAACTTGATTAGGTCTAGGAAATATTGTTTGGGTTTTTGGGATAATTTAACTTATTTTCAAGGAATTAAAGTAACTCAAAGAACCTGATTTACATTATAAATGAGCTAAGTTACCTTCTAATTATTTGAAATGCTAAAAATGGATGAGTAAATAATTTGGGTGATGATTTGAAGAATATGCCTTTATTATTCTAGAGTAATTAGGAGGAACTAAGGAAAGCAAACAAAAAAATTGAAAAAATTTTTAGTAAAACCTAAGTTCTCTATTTAGAGGACTAGCTTCAAGTAGTACAACTAATACACACAAGGACAAAATACAAAAAAAATTCAAAAAGTGGGTTCCCCAAAATCTTGAAGTGTTAAATTTTGGGCACACTAGGATGGTATTAGTCTCCTTTATAAAGAAGGTCTTGACAATGGCTCAATATTTTGGAAAGCTTTTAGAAAGTGAAAAAATCTTCTAAAGAAAGGAATAAAATGGAACATGAGAAGAGGGAACAAATTTTATTTTTGGGATGATCCTTGGTTATTATATCAACCCCTTGTATCCACCCTCTTGGGATTATATTAATCATGATTTTAAGAAGGATGTTAGATCAAAAGTTAATGCATACTTGGAGGAGGAAAACGGTAAGAAAAAATGGAAACTTATCCATAAGGAGGGGATCAACACTCATGAACCTCTTCTCCTTAATGACCTCAATATGAGACTTCATATCTTTCACATCAACCTATTCCCCAAAGAAGGTAAACTCATCTAGATAATTGACCCAAGTAGTGTGTTCTTGATCAAATCAAGTTATTTGGTTAACTTGGATTAAGAGGAGATCACTGAGGATTGGTCGAAACTATATATAAATAATGTTACCTCAAAGGTAAATATTTTATTCTAGTTGGTATCCAAGAATAAAATTATCACCATGGGAAATATGGCTAAAGGGACCCTCCCATCCCCAACAAGTGTGTTTTATGTAGAAATGAGGTTGAATCCACTTCCCACTTGTTCTTGCATTAGTCATTTGCTATGCCATTCTAGACTTATTATTTATAAAGTTCAACCTCTCATGGGTCAGACCCAACTCAATCCATGATATAATCATCCACTAAAAAACCCTTGGGTCTACCCACCCTTGATTTTTCTTTGGTAAATCTCTCTACCACATATCTTCTAGGGAATCTGGAAGACTATAAACTCTTATATTTTTGACAATAAGTCCCCTAACCTCTCTTCTACCTCAAAAATGATCTTCTTATATATCAAGGAGAATTATATTACATTCTCTTCCAACTTCAATGACCCTCCCCCAATTAATATTACTCTTATCATCACCTCTTGGAACTTTCCAACTCCAATTTAGACACTGAATTAGAAAGTGGATATATATCTAGTCAAATGGATTATCTCACCTAGATCTTGATTCAAGTTGAATTATTGATGGAGTGGAAAAAGGAAACCTAGGATTGGTAGGGGGAGAAGTCATAAAGGATGTTGAATTAAATCTCTTAGTAGCCTATGTGGGTCCTCTAAGGATCTAAACCAAACATGTTATCGAAGCTTTAATGACATTGCGGGGTATTGAAATGATGATTAACTTGGGCCTTGAACATCTTAAAATTTAAGGAAACTATATCAATATAATTAATTTCCTAAAATGAAAATCTATAACCTCTTAGACGATCTTGACTATAATGGAGGATGCAAAGAACCTACTTCCCCAACTCAAAAGATACTCTATTTCCCACACATATAGATAAGGAAATTAGGGAGTAGAACAAATGGAGAATACAGGGGTACATATTGATTCATTTAAACATTGATCAAAGTATTATTATATTTCAAATCAAGTCACAATGATCATTCAAAAAGAAAGGACCCCCTCCTACATGTGGGATAATTATAATATATATTCTCATTATTTATCTCATGATGGAAAAATCTCAAAGTGAGAGGCAATTTAATCATCATCACATAAAGTCAATTATTGTGAATCATGGGAAGAATAATTATATCCCAAATAATAAAATCCTTGATTTTCCCAAAAAGGGCTTCTGAGAATTGGATAAAATGGTTAAAATTAATAGGTTCCTGAGTGGTGAGACTAGGTGTACAATGGGAGGTGATTGAGATAGGTTGGAGTTGATCTCTTATGTAAATTCAAAGGAAAACATAGATGTATGGAAGAATATTTCCATATGGGGTATTGTAGATACCCCATTTTGTCCACAACTAAATTCCAACTAGACTTTAGATTGATGTAAATTAAAGAGGTGAACAAACATCAATATTTTAAATCTAATGGTGTATTTGAACGTCTAATTTTAGGTATGCATATTAATGAAGGGAATGTCTAATTTGAGGTATTAAAAATTTAAGATAAAGAATATAAGTGGTCAAAACACCATTTAAAATAGGTGAATGATATGCAAGAGGAAACATTCAAATTTATGATGAAAATAAAGTAAGAATACCAAATAGTGCAACTTAAGCCTAAGAATCATTTAATGAACCAATTTCATTTGCACATCATACATTAGTGATCAGAATAATGTTGAGGTATATCTATTTTGGGTATTATCTTTTATGAAATAATAACCTCTCAGGAGTTTAGCTTTAATCAAATTATGACCTATCAATATGATAGTTTGGCCTTAGGACCCATTAAGCGGCGTGATTTAACAATTCTTAAAATGCAAAAATGCTAAGTAGAATGAATTAAATAATTAAATAAAACTTAATGATTAAGTGGAATTTCCATGTTTAATTAGTGTAATTAAATTTTATAAAAATGAAATTTAAATAATAATGAGGTCATGATGACATCATCATCCTGAAAGCTAAGGAAATGAAAATATCTCTCTAAATGACTTAAATTAAAAAATGAGAGCCATGCTTAATAAATGGGATCTCTATCCCAAATATTAATTACATTTCCCATAACTCAATTAAGGTTATTTAAAATTCAACCAAATTAACTCTAACCTAATTACACATGGGTTAGAGTTAGTTTGGAAGGCTATAAATTCAAGGCCTCACCCATTGATAAATAAGATCTCTTGGTGTAAATTTATCATGCAAAATACATATAAATCTTCCATTTTTATAGTGTTATCATTCCCATTTTGTAATCCAATCCAAGGCAAATCCAAACCAAAAATAAACATTACCAAGGTGACAAGGAGAGGTGGTGCAAGGAACTCCATTTCTAAATAATTACTAATCACACAGCTAAGCACATCAATTCATTACCAACATATAACTCTTGATCTCATGTAACAAAAAATTGCTTCTTTTGGTTCAATTTATTAGTTAGTTTTATTTTTCACTAGCTCTTTGACTATCTAGGCTAGATGTGTAATCTTATATAAGTGTGTTTCATTTGATTTATTTTATACTAACACCATACTAATCTCCCCTCTTGGATTCTTATTAAATACATAATGGCATGCTAGGTGGGACCCTCAACCATGAAAGTTATTCATATGGAATTTTAGAACTTTTTTCTAACATTTTTCATGCCAAATTTTTGATTTCATAGTAAAAAAAGTGAAGAAATTAAGCTCTAGGCCATTACACAAAGACATGTAGTTTGCACTACATAAGTGCAATTTTGCACTAAATGTAGTTTTGAACTTACTAGTGTAATTTTGTAGATCAACTATATTGCAATGTAATCATTGGTATTCTACTATGTAAAAAATAAAGAAAAATGGAGAGCTCAAAATTCAAGTTTTATTGATGATTAACTCTTTTTTCCAAGAAACAAAAAAACCCTTAATGATTTTTGCAAGACCCAAGGCCAAAGAAGGAGGTTTTTAGCATTTCAAAATTTCATTCGCACTTACATTTGGTGCTTAAAAATCATCTAAGTAATTTTTTTTAAATTTTTCAAAGTTTAAAAATGAAAACAAAGCCAAGGGGATAAATTTAATTTCACACTTCACTTAGTTCCTTATAATGAACACAAATCCTAAACTATGTACTCTTAAGAGCCTCTTTTTGTTTATCATTTTTTTTGTTGTGTGTTCTTGAAAATTAGAATTTTACGTGTATGCTCTCCCCCATCCCATTTAGGGAAATCAAGTGACCAAAATTAGTTCATTCATTTCATTTTTTATTAGTCTTAGCCTAGAAGGAATGTTATCTATGCTCTCCCCAAGTTTGAATAACTTGGGTGATTAAAAAATGACCTTTAAAGTCCTTATAGTTTTATTTATTTATTTTATGCACATGGCTTGTGGGCAAGATTTCATTACCTCCACATTATTTTCTTAGAGGATTATTGACCCAATATTTCATTTCCTAGCATCATTCCAACCCCACTCCATGATGGCTATATAAATTGAGGGTGAATCATTGGGATGTTAGTTTGATTAGTCAAACTAAATCTGTTGGTAATATTTGCTTCAGAACAATGTCCTAATCCAAACATTGTACTACACTAAGAAATATGATGGATGTAGTGGTTGTAAATATGATAAGACATTTTTATAATAAGTTAATTAGCTTGGATCTAAATGACATGTTATGACCTAGTGTTAACCACACATATGGGACCATCTAACCCAATCAAAACTTATAGTTTTTAGATAGATCCCACTGATCATGTAAATATTGTTAATTTAGGGTGAGTAGCCCAAGGTTCCATGTCACCATATGAATTATTGAGATAAGAGGGGGCATAAAAAATCCTACTTTCATGTATATATAAATTTAATAGATTAACAAATTATGTCCTCTCAAAAAGGAGTATATTGATGGAATTTGATAATATGAAGTAACCTTATTAGTTTTTAGGGATAGGATGATACACTTATATGTTTTTGTGTCTATTTATTTTATTTTCATTGTTTGGAGTCTAAATTTTTTTGTCAAAAACATGAAATAACAAGTCATGAGTCAATTAAATGTTTGTACAACCCTTTTAAGCCTAAATATGTGTTATTCTATCCATTTGATACCACACTTTAACTTAGACATTTAAAAAAAATGTGTGTGTGTGTGTGTGTGTGTGTGTGTGTGTGTGTGTGTGTGTGTGTGTGTGTGTGTGTGTGTGTGTGTGTGTGTGCACGTGTGCATGCATGTGTGTGTGCGCGCACATGCACATGCATGCCACTTATTTGAATGGGGCATCATTAGGCTTCCCATTTCATCCCATGTTTTTTCCTTAGATTTTTGAAACAAAAACGTTTTCATAAATTTTGAATGATATATCATCATTACACTACTTGTATTGTTCAAACTTTTTTCATTATGTCAAATTGAGTTCAAAACTGTGTATGCCTTTGGTCTATAATTGGTATCATTATGTTATCCATTTAGGTCTAGAACATTGTCTATTTGAGAACCCAAGTCTTCTAAACTAATTTAAAAATTTGTCTTATGAAGTTAAGATTCAAATTGATTGGTTTATGCCTATACCTCACTTAATTTTGGCTTAGGTGTTTACCTTTTAATTTTGAATGGTGCAACTTGGACTAATTCCTTGCTTGATTTGAAGATTTTTTTTCCTAGATTTACGATGTGGTATATTTTCTATGTGCCTCATGCTTACTTTATTTCTTAAAACTAATTTTGAAACTCTCTTTTCAATTACAACCTTATGTGTGGTTAGTTTGCGTTTGAGTCTTGCTTATCACTTCAGCTTGAATACTTTACTCATCATGCTTATTTTTTATTATTTGATATTAAATTTAATAATTATTTTTAGAAATGTGCCTAAGGTCCAAGGTCTTTAACCAAGTGGTTAGGTTTGTGTTTTAATTAATGTGCTTAGTTTGAGTCCAAGTGTTTCAAATTGTTAGATTAATTACCTTGCCATTTTCCCCTAGACCTAGTTGTTTTCAAGTCTATCTTTGTGTTGTGTTTCAAAAGACCTAGAATTTGCCATTAATTTTACCAATTTTGTTTCAAGTATGGCTTTGTGCCTTGGACTTGTCATGTTCCTTATTTTTATATTTTTTTCATGTTGTTTTGATCCTAGCTTTTTGCCTTATTTCTAAAGGCTTAACACTACTTTTTGTTCTATGACATAGGTTATATTTTATTCAAAACACTTTGTCAAAATTAACCATTTGTGTGTAAGATATTAGAAATTTAAGATATTTTATACAGATTTTATCATTGACAATTTTGGAGAAGAGCTCCATTCTAGGCCAAGATTAAACCAATTGCATCAATAGACCGAGCACCTATTCGTAGACCAATGTCACTTTAAAATCTAAACCTAAACCATTTTCATAGACCAAGACCACACTCTTTAGGCTAATTTCTAAACCCATCCATGTCGATTATCATATGTCATGGTCACCCTTCTTTGGGCCAATTAAAATACCAATTTAACCTTTTTAATGATGATAGTACCTAATCCCCTATCTATGTAAATAACCCTCTTTTGGTTTATGTTAGAAATTAAGCTATTTAGCACCCATTCATTACCATTATATTCCCTCATCCTTTATCTTACATTAAAAAACAAGATTTGTAAAGCCTAAGGATTACCATTCTAAACCCTTGTCCTTTGGCCTATATTAGCAACCAAGCTTTACAACATCCATTCATTATCATTATAGGCCATCTTCATTTGGATTTCATCAATAATAAATATTTTTAAAGCTATATCATTACCATTCCATGCCCTTACAAATTTGGTAGATCATTATCCCAACAAAATTTTATGATTACAACTAGATAAATCATACTTATCATCTTGGACCCATAACCAGCTATTATTGAGCCCATTTTAGATGATCTTTTTTACAAAGAGCTCATTATTGAACCACCAATAATTATTCATCCATTTCCAAATTCCCCCAAATTTATAAAATGAAAGATATTTTTCAAGCCACAATGGATCCAATTATTGCCTGTCTAAGATTTATCTTTTAAAAACCAACATGTGTCTAGATCTGATATTTTGAAACCAAGTGTAAACCAAGGATAAGACAAACAACCAATCCATGATTTTTTTTTAAATACAAATTGGTGATGAGTTAAACCATGTTGAATCACCCTTTTACCATTTCCATTTGGTTGAGGAATCTCACTTTCACAAACCAATCTTTTTTGAGTCACCCCTAATGATTATAACCCCCTTTGGGAAAATCATTATCTTGACCATTTCCATATTATTCAAGAGCCTCACTTTGACAAGCTAGTCTCAATGGAGTTACTTGTTGACCATTTACATTTTTTTGAGAGGCCACACTTTGATGATATAGTATTTATAGAGTCCTTATCTAAACCTATTTCTATAGATCCCATTATTTAATCCTAGACCATTACTCATCCAATACCAATAATTCAACATAACATCTTTGTCATAACATCAAATGAAGAATCAAAATTGAAGTTAGTTTATATTCTTGAATTGGCATTAGATTTAGAATCAGAGGTATTATCAATATCATGTTAGATTACTTGATTGATATGCAACTTCAGAATCCCAATACATTCATGGATGTTACAACATTGGTTAGACATGACTTGTAGATTAATTTGAATACATTTATGATCCCTCCATAGTTTTAGAGGATTATTACTTCAGTATCAAAAAAATATTTCCTAGTATATTATATGAGGATTATGATATCCCTAACCATTTAAATTCCACTCCACCTTCCATTAACACCACCCAACATAACCATTATATTGACATTCCATATCCTACAAGTGTCGATTAGAACCAATAGAATCAAATCTTGTTGAACTACATCCATGGTGACATATTATTTAAAGAATATCATGGGTACCAAGACCAAATTCATGTAGAATATGAATAATATACTAGTGAAACATTTTCAGAGGTGCTAGGGAGTAATCAAATCCCAAACTCATCATCTTCTAGTGAAACATTGTTTGAAGTGTTAGAAGACAATAAAAGTCAAAATTCAACTTTATTTAATGTAAAATTTTCAAAGGTGATATGAGACAATCAAGATAACTTTATTGGTAAAAACCTATTTGGGGCACCAATAGATTAACATATTATTTATTCATTTATTTATGTGGACATTATTAAAGATAACATCAATACAAATTCCATTCTAAAACATAATCATATGGCAACATCTATCAAACCTAACAATAAAAAAATTTGGTGGTCTTATCAATATTTAATAGTATTTGGACCCACCACAACCAAAATCATATTAATTATAAAATCAATAACATTGTGTGTGCCTAAAAATATATATCTTCATTTATTTCCTAACCATTATACATTACATTATGATCCACCTCTTCAGTACCAAATCAAACCTTTTATCCACTATTTATCCTTATTTACCATTCTTGGCCGCACTTTCCTTTATAAAGTATATGAAGACATATTATTTAAAAGTTTAGAGGAAACAGAATGAATGACCAATGGATATCACAATAGAATTATTAGATTATAAAATAAAAGAAGGTTCTTGATAGAGCAATTATTCAAAACTTGTGTGGGCTAGCAATTTAAATAATTCACTATTTTGGTTATGTTATGTGGTGATCAAGATGAGCATCTCCACATCAATAATAACAATATAACCATTTACCTTGATTTATAATTTAGCTTAACTTTTCCATTTTCCACTTACCTTGCTAGTATTTCATACCTTGACATTTACCTTACCTTGTAACTTAGGGATAACCCTATTACCATTATAGTCAATTGTCATAACGTCACCTTCCTTGTACCATACCTTATACCATTCCTTCCATACATTCCCTATTAACCAAAGTTGTTTTACAATCCTTCCCCACACATTTTTGACCTTATTTTCATTCCATTGGTTCTTTAGGCACCTTCAGTAATGGGATTCAAATGAAGTTTCAATAGTTAATTTAGTGTTCTAAAACAAGATAGTATCTTGGAGCAATATGATAGTGGTTTGTCAATTGTATTCTTCATTGTTGTCACATTATACCTCATTTTTAGTAACACTAATTTTAAATACTTTTGGAAAAATTAGTACCATTGACCTATGTTGTTGTTTCTTAATTATAACTACCTATGGAAAAATTAGGAGAAACACCTTTACCATGCATTACTACATAACCTTGCCATTCATATGTTATATTATGCCATTTGCATAATTCATGAACTTACTACTACAAAATAATATTCATATAATATAAAGTTAAACTAAAATGAATTGATTTATTAATAATAATAGGTAGGTAGTGTTTAATTAACCTTGAGGTTAGCTCAGTCACTCCTTTACCATGCTATCACTGTTTTATGAGTATTTTAAGTTTGAATGCTCTCACCATTTTTTTATCATGTCTAAGCTATGATCTCATTATTTTGAGAGATGGAATATTATGTGTCTCATAATTATTGACTTATTTTATATGCCTATAAAATTCCAAAAACATTTGAAATAGTTTCAAAACCCTTAAAGATTTGTAAAGCTCTATAAAATCCTAAAAATCACCGAATCATGAAAATTGGCTTAAAATTTCCATGTGAGATATAAAGTAGTCAAATTTTTTAGGGATGTGGAATTTTATATATTAAATTTATTTATAAACCACATTTTTATTTTTCCTCTTATTTTTGGGAGAAATACATTGGCCTAAGGTCTGCACAGACTATGTAGGTAACACTTGGATACATGGGGTACCTCAAGATAGCTTGATCATACATTTTTTTCCTTTTTGACCACTTATTTTCCTTAAGGATTATATAATTCATAAATATTAAAATATTAAAAACTTTTTCTTTAGTTTGTATGTAGAGGTTAAGCAACCAAAACTTGATTCTCTCAATTTGATGTCAATTAGTACAAACTACCTCACTTCCTTGTAACCATTTTTTCCAATGGTATGAATAAATATATATTGATTATAAGAATTTAAGGAATATTTTTATTAAAATTTATTGAAAAAATTCACTAAAAGAAGTTTATTGACCGAAATCCACTCATAAATCAATTTTCTAACCTCTATCTAGCCCCAATTAGGTCTCCCAAGGCCTAATTCACTTTCAATCCTCTATTTTCATACATAGAAGTTTTGTATAGGTCTAAACATTAAAAATATGTTAAAATAAATTATTCCCAAACTAATAACCAAGTTTTGTTAATTTTGGATGGTGGAAACTCTGGAAAAACAAGATTTCATTTGGAAACCCTGACACAAGGTTTAGACTAACTATGCTAACTCGAGAAGGAATAATTTGTTGTTTCAAGCTACCAATTGAGTTTAAATCATATATAAAAGGTTAAATATGTGTTTATTAATTATACACACATTATTTAATGTCTAAAACTTATGAAAGGATCTCTTTTACCCACTTAGACAAAATTCTAAGACTGAGTGGAGATAAACTATCACCTACAGGGTATGTGTTGATTCTTCACAAAGGACTTATGAAAACAACTAAAAAAATGTTTGAATGGATTTTAGAATTAGTGTCAAAAACTTACCAAGATAAAATGAGCATTATATTATATTATTTATAGGATGTATCTCCAATATTCATTCTTACATAGTCATATTTGTTACCAAAACACAAGAAAATAAGGTATACAACTTTTGTCTTCAAACTTAAGGAACTTATTCTTTATTTTATTGGATATTAAATTAATATACAATCAAAATATTAACCTTTCCATGGATACAATATGTTTTACGTGTCCTATAAATGATCTAACTATTTTTGGACTCCTCCAACAGTCATTAGAGTGCTAACAAAAGTATTTAAATATACATAAAAGTCCATAATTCTTCAAATCATGTCTTGAACACATTTTATAGACACATGGTAACTTAAATAGTTTATCGTAATAATATAATAAGTGAAACACTCCTCCAAACACAATTGAATCTACTAAATTAGGCCTCATAAGTTCATTAAATGCAAAAAGTTAGTTTTGGTAGGAAAAGCCAAATTTGAAATTTTAAACACATAGAGATAAAAAAAATTATAAAAGAAACCTAAAGGTGATATAAGTATAGTAATATCACTTAGACCCAAAAAATGATAGTAAAAATCCAAATTTACAACTATTTAAGCCTAGGAATGATGCTCTTGCGTCATACTCCCAGGGGAAAGAGAAAAATACTCAAGAACTATTATCCATGAGTTCTCCTATAGTACTACCATATTTTTGATGTCATTATATATCATCGATGTAGAATATTAAATGGTTTTTTGCTTCCACTTGAATAAATAATTGAAATATTATTTATCCCTAGTTTGTTTGACCACTTGATTATCGAAGATGCATTCCATTTCATATGGTTTGAATTGAGGAAACTAATTTTACTAATATATACCTATTTTATCTGATCCCTATATTGTGTATTAACTTATTTCTCCTTATTTATAATATTATAAGTCTAAAAAATAAAAAATTGGTGATATTCCTACACCACTAGACAATTCTAGCTCATATGCATTTTTAGAAAAATTTCTATGTACCTTACAAGGACCATTTTTTTTATCTTAAGATTGTTTTACTCACCTATTGTAAATATATCCTTATTAAATATGATACAAAACCAAATATCCAACTTGAAAACTTACCTCTCTTTTACTCACATTTGCTTGATTTTTTTATTTCTCCACACTAGCTTCTAATTGCTTTCTTACCTATTGATGAACTTCTTTTATGGCCAATAAAAAATCTTCTCCTTAAACATTTATCTTTTCCATATTAATAAGGATTATTATCTAAAACACTCCTTTATACTACATACCATATATTACTTGGAAAGGACTCATGCTATTGCTCCTATTAGAGGATTCATTGTAAACAAATTTCATCTGGTGTACTACAATAACCCACTACTTGTTATTATCTTTAGATAGAAAAATCAATAGGTTCCCTATACTCCTATTAAGCATATCAATTTTACCATATACCTAAGGGTGGTAAGATAAAATAAAACTTTGATTTATCCCTAGCTTCTTCCATAGTGCTCTCCAAAAGTGGCATAAGAATTTAATATCTCTATCAGATACAATATTTAATGAGAGTCCATGAAGTCTTAGTACCTCATTAGAGAACATATTTTCTACATGGGTGGCATAATTTGTGGTCTTTCAAGGAATAAAATGTGCCATTTTAAAAAATATGTCTACAAATACATATATGGAATCAAAACCTCTTTGTGTTCTAGGTAGTTTTATCACAAAGTCCATGCTTATAGATTCCCAAGGTTTATTTAGGATTGGTAAAGGTTGATATAAACTTCTATTGGTACTTTTTCCTTTGTATATTTGAAAAATTTTACACCTCTCAACATATATTCTCAATTTTACTTGAATTTTGAGCAAAGAATAATGTCTAGTGAGTTGTATCAAGCCCAAAGTGTCCTGCCATACTCCCACTATGATTCTTTTGGATCAAGTTATCTATTATTGAACTTATTTACACATGCACACACAAACACACACAAACACACACACACACAAACACACACACACACACACACACAAACACACACACACACACACACACACACACACACACACACACACACACACACACACACACACACACACACACACACACACACACACACACACACACACACACACACACACACACATGTACACCTTTGAATAGTAACCCATCGTAGATGATATACTCCATACATGGTTCTTTGTTTAGTTTAATGGGATGCTTACAAGCATTATATGCTTCTTTTGAATACTCGTCATCCTCATACATCTCCTTAAGGGACTCAATACCAAAAATCTCAAGTTATATCTCATGCACTAACAAGACTCTTCTACTCAATTCATCCGATACTCTATTTCTTTGTCCTTGCTTATACTTGATGGTGAAGGTAAAATTATGCATATACTCCACGCATTTCATGTGCCTCTGATTTAGTTTAGGTTGATTAGTGATAAATTGAAGTGCATTATTATCTTGTAGATGATAAAATATTCATGCATTGGATAATGCCTCCATTTCTTCAAGGTGTACATCATTTCATAGAATTCCAAGCCATATGATGAATACTTCCTCTTAGCATCATTGAGTTTTTCACTAAAATAAGTAATTTTTTTTTTGGGAAACTAGTGTTTATTTCCTAAATAATAAAGGGTCTAGAGTAAAGGGAAAAATCCAATAAAACATAGTAAAATACAGGCTTTGGTCCATTTAATCAAGTTAATTTCATATGGAAAGAAATAAACTTATCTAGAAAAATAGGATGAAATGAATGATTCAAGGGTTGAAAAATGCTACACAAAACTATGAAGATGTTAGGAATATGGATCTATCTTTAATTCAGTGAAAGGATAGGAGAACCAAAAATAGGACACCTCAAGGTCTAGTGTTATATTCCAAGTCCTATTGCTATTATCCAAACTAGTCATAAAGGTCTAAGTTTTTTTTTTTGCTCATTATCCCTATATTAGTTTACCTATGAAATTTTAGATCTTGACTATCGATGGACCTCCTTATATATTTGATTTGATATCCAACCCTAGGTCTATCTACACACACAAAACAACAAATACATCAAAAGTAAAAAGGAGGAAAAAATGGGTTAGGGGAAGAATCATCACATGATCTAGAACCCCTATTATCCTATTCACTACCTATATTGACTCTTAAGATAGGGTCTTAAATCAAATGTAGTTCTTCCTTAGGGAATGTGCATCATCAATGTACACAGTAGATGAAAAAAATACTTTCACCTAGGACTTTCCATGATCAAGCATGCAAATTTATGTGTGATGTAGAATGTTGAGCTATACTATTGACCAATTTTTAATTATGTATTATGCCAAAGTAGTAAGTGCTAGATATAAAATGACTTGGTAAGTCCTTTATATAAGATACTCTTTGTTTTGAATTTGGGAACTTTATTCACATTTGGTTGACATTAGAGAGATAAAAAAAACTTAAGGATGAAGTTAAAAAAGGGTTAGGACTCATTAAATAAGGCAAACTAATTGTTGGGACTCAAAATGTAGTTGGATAAGAGTGTTATAAATGAGACACCCTAGGGTCTAGTGTTATAGTCTGACCTTGACTCTCTTATTTTATAGGATCAAGACCTATGGGGATGAAAAAATCATGGGAAATAAGGTTTGACTGAGTTGGAATCAGGTCTTGAAAATCTATGAATGACTAGAAATAAATAAAAAGGTCACTCAAGCATGAAACAAAACCATGATAAGTAAAAAAAATACATGGATAAATGTGAAAAAGGCTCATATTATCTAGTTAGAGTCTCCTATGAAAGGACTATGAAAATACATGATATGTGTGGTTTATTGACAAATTTAGGGTGTATACATTTGCCCCACTTTTATTCTAGTGATGCAATGAAATGAAATATTAGAGTAAAATAAAGAAAAGAAAATGTGTACTAGGGAAGTGGATGGAGAGATAAATAGTACCTAAAGAAATAAGGAATCATTGAAATGGATACTTGTTATATTAAATCTAAAAGTGGAATCCATGTAACATGGAGAAGGAGGGCAATGCTTGCCCCTTGTGCTGAACCTGATTGAAGATGATGAATGCTAGGAGGCCTAAAACCAATGTCTATCCTTTGTACCATGTTAACTCATGTGATTTGGAATGTGTGTATATAATATGTTTATTGTGAAGATAAAAATGTCATACCCACACTCTGAATATCTGAACTAAATTTGAGAAATGCTTGGAGGCCCAAAACTAATGTTTGTCATCTATCCCACACAAACTAATGTAGTCTAGGCTTGGGTAATGTAATGGACTAACCACTATAAATGGCTGTGTGATCCAACTTGGTGACAACCTATGTATAGTTAGGTGTAATATAAAATCCTATTTAATGTGTAAGAAGAGAATGACATGTCTTACCATTTCATCTATATAATCTTATATGCTAAAGAATGTAAACATCTATGCCATTCCCCCAAATTTGGAATATGAGTGATGCATATGTATAATATGGTAATATATAACCACATGTGATATGAACTATCATGCCATGCCTCATGTGCAAAATTGGAGATCAAAACACTATGCTCTGCACTATGCCTATAATCTGCTATCTAGTCATGTAACTATGTCATGTTGTATGAAGTTGTATATGTGAGATGTGTAGTAATGTACATGACCCCAGATTTGGTATCTGAGTCTGAATCTATATCAAATTCACTATGAATACATATAATCTAAACCACTATATCTAAATAGTCTATGTACCTATAAGCTAAAATCACTATGGATCCATATGATTTGAACTATTATATTTGAATAATCTATGTATCCATAAACTAAAGGCATATCACCCTAAATGTCTTGAGTAATGCTAAGTGATCCATCTAAACTAAATCACTGTGTATTTTGACTAATCTAAGTTAAATCTGATAATTTGAATATTAGAGGTGTAAGAACCATGGTGCATCCACTTATGAGAGTGGATAGGTATGCAAGGTAAGTGTAGGAATAGTAGGAAAGATGCCCCCTTTTAGGGAGAGGGACCAAATTTTGTGATAGAGGAGGTTAAACCAAAAGTAATGACTAGTGGTTTAAGTAGAAACAAAGTTGGCTTATTGTGACTAACTTGAGAGGTTGTTTGATTCATTAGATTGAGTTGTTGAAATATGAACAATTTTTCATTGGTGATGATCAAGGTGTATGTCTGGGTTTAAGAAAAATGTAGAGATGTGTGTGTCATAGTAGGCAAATGAAGTATTAAGGAAATGAGTCTCATGTGATTTTGAAGATATTGGTGTCATGATTCTATGGAAGAAAATAGTTTGAAAAATAGAGCTATGGGGTTGAAGTTATGGGAAAAATGGTATTTTGATTTGATTGAGAAAGTTGGGTAATATAGGAAGTTCGATTGATTCTTGATTAATTTGGGTATATACTAGGTTGAGATTTGGAACTCTAGAGTAGGAGATATACTAAGGAGATGAGCACCTATTGTGACCTAGTTTGAGTAGTTGGTAGCCTAGGTTCAGGCTAATGGTGATGTTACCCTAGTTAGTAGCTAAAACACATGATTTTTGACTATTTTAAAGCCTATTTTTGAAGTTTTTGAGCTATTTAATGTGTATTAAGAAACTTTTACCTAGTTTTAGTGATTTTTTCCTACATCCAACACTGCTATATAGGTTCCAATTCTATTGTCTAGGTTGCATTGTCTAGGTTGCAACACTCCTATCCAACACTGTTGTCTTGTAGGATTAATTTTTTGAGATGTAACATAGTTGCTTACTATTATTTTTACTTGTCTAGTGATTTGGAATTATGGACTGATATATATGTTATTTTTGGTGTTTTCAAGTTGAGGTATAGATGAAAGAGTTCCTTAGGGGTCTGGTGATGGAGACATTGAGGTAATTATCATTGTTTGTTGATGAAAGAGTTGTCATGGATAGGGTAGGGTTGGGTTGGGTCATGTATGTGACCTAGGCACATTTTAGTGGGATAGATATCTTATTACCACTTTATATTTGAGGTGAAATTTAGATACATATGCTTTTTGGATTCCTATAGGGGAGATTACTTGACACTAAAGTATGTGTATTGAATTTGCATTTGTTGGTAAGTAGATGATGTGTGACATTATAAGATAACATGGGTGTTGGTGCTATTGATTGTGTGTCCTTATATTTTGCTGGTGTGCCATTAGGTATACATCAAAGAGGTAATAGTGATGTGTTATTATTAGTTATAGTATAGTAGAGTGTTTTATCCTAGTAGAAGTGGTTAGCCATGTTGTTGGATGTATTTATTGCTATGGATGGGAGTGGAGTGTCGATCGCATATAAGATGCATAGGATTGTGTACATTATGGAGGTATAAGGCACTATGTTCTCATGGGGTAGGACTATGCTTGCCTACCTATATAGGGATCTTTATAGGTTTACACAATAGGTATTTAGTGGTGGATTGAGTGTAATGACATTATTGCATTATTGGGATTATGAGCACATAGTAGTTGTGTGACTGATAGTATTACCAAGGGAGAGGTGGGAACCTCCATAGCCATTTGGGGAGTAGTGGATGAGTAAATTAGCTATATGATATCTTGGGATGGATCACTATAGGTGGGTGATATATAGAATAGTGGATGGTGACATTATATGGAGGCCTTATAGAGACTTTCTTATGTGGGTTGAGGATGGAATGTAGTTATGGTATATGAGGGTCAATTATTAGATACATGATCATTAGGTTGGAGTGTACAAGTAATTTCAGTTTGAGTGCATGACTATATAGTTTTGGGTACCACAAGATGTGCCCCTAGTGGTATGGTTGTGTGTGAAGAGTGAATGAGCACTGGTGAGTGCAGGAGTTCATATGAGGCCTACTGAGGCTGAGCTAGAGCCATTGCCTTTGGATTCATGAGATGTGGCTATAAATATTCTTGATGTGTATGATGTTGTATGCATAGATGAATATACTACATTGTGGACAAGGCATTAGTGGGATCCATTATATCTTATTGATGGAAGGGATGTGTTGTAGCCAACATACCTCCATTTTAGAAAATTAGGACCATTGAGAAACCTTGTAATTTGAACATGAAATATGGCATGTTAGGATCATTTGTAGAGTCTGAATATCATCCACATTATCAAAATCAAGTTTAATTAGTGGTGTTTTTCTTTAATTTTGTCTAACATTGCTAATAAATGGTCTTCATGGATTTTTAGTTATAGGTTACATGGTGTTTATCCCTAATAAATTCATGTTTCAAAACCTAGTAAAAACCCTCAGTTCAAATTTGAATATTGGAGGGAATTAAATTGGTGAGAACCTTTTCAAAAATCATTTTTGGACTGAAGTATAAAAATCATGTTTTAAGCCTAGTCATGTTTTTTAATACGACTGAAACTTGGCCTAAAATTCTTGTTCCCCTTTATTATTTTCCCCTTTAAAGTTTATTATATGCATAACTAATATTCATTCTTCAAGTTACTTTTAATATTTCCTAGTTTAGCCTAATGTTTTAACCTTAAGGTCACATTGTATTTATTAATACTGATGGGACCTTAGTCTTAACACCTTAGCTTAAGCACCATCTCCTTGAGTCCAATTTTATATTAAGCATTTATATCTTATCCTAAGGTTTTAATCCTAAGGCCCCAGTGTATTTATTAATACAAATGAGACCTTATCCTTAATATCTTAGCCTAGGTCATTTTATATCACCATGGTCTTAACTTAACTTTCTTACATCTTGTAGGATCTAATGATGCTAACTTTATCATGGTATTCAATTTGACAAAATGAGAAAGGTTTGATCATAGACTTAAAAGACATGAAACTTAGATGATCTACTGGCCCATGCTTCTTTATAGCCATTCAATTAGATGGTTTGAGGAAAGCTTGACATAATCTTACACATAGCTTGTTAGACCATTCACATTTAAGTTCTTAGATCACAAACAATAGTTATTGCTTCATCTTGAGGACCTAATTAGATAGAGCAAGGCATAGTTGAAAAGTCAAAGGATTATGGAAGGCCTATTGGATCGACATGTAACACCCTTACATTTGATGATTAAAGGCAAAAGGGTCCCACTTGATGAAACAACCAATCATAAGCAAGCTCCTAAATCATGATCTTATAGCTCTCATTTCATCACAAATCTTGATTTAATGGAGTGCATTAGGTCTAAGATCTTATGAAGCCATATGAAGGTACCAAGTGGTATTCTAGCATTGGGTCATAAGAATTTAGTGGGCTTAAAATTGACATTCATGTGACTATCATTTAACGTCCATGAGGATGAATTTGACATCCACATAACCATCAAATTTAAGCTCATTAAATTAAAATTTTAACTAACTTAAAATTGACATTCACGTAATCATCATTTGATGTCTACAAAGACATATTTGACATCTATAAGATCATCAAATTTAAGATAATGAATTATCCAGCTTAGGATCAAAATGCAGTCCAAAAATGTTGTTAAGAAGATCATAAATTACCATATGGACTGATGAAATCCCTTGGAAGATACTCAAACATAGGAAACCATCATCAGTATAAAAATATGGAGATGGTCTTATCATATAAATATATGCAAAAATAAACCTAGTCTAAGTCTATACTTTAAGGTCCCCATTACATTTTTTCACAATGAACCTCAAACTATAGACTTATACCAAGTCTTTTTTTTAAAGAGTCTTTATAACATAGAATTTAGACCAAATAATTCTAGCAAAAGGTTTTATTAAATTTATTAATTTAATAAAACTCTATTTAATGTTATGCCATTATATCATTTTGATCCCTTTGAGAATATTTTATAAGGCCTTGGCATAAATATTTTAGACCAATGCATGCATTGTGTTTATTAAACATAATGTAAACATTATCTTAAAACATTTAGTCATGGTCTCCTTTATATAATTCAAAAAATAAGACATAAATACCTCAGTCTAAGGTTTGATTTATGCTTAGTAAAAATGAAATAAACCTTAGCCTAAGGAATTTAAGCATAAGTCCCACTTTAATAATGTGTTGACTTAAATCTTGGGCATCATTATAGATCGATGATTCGTGCTTCATCATCGAAGGATGATCTAATGTTGCAAAATCCCCAAAGACTTTTTAATGAGGCCCTAAGAGCTCATGACCTTGACATATGGTAGAAGCACATTTGAATCAAAGCTAACAGATGATCTAGTACTTCATGTTTTATCATGCTCCATGAATTTATGGCATGAAAGCCTTGATGACTTATCAAAGGAATTTAGAGGCCCCATGGAGATACCAAGTGGCATAACCATAGGGAACTAGAGCTAAAGAGATAATTAAAGGCAAGATCCTAGATCATAATCAATATCTCACACTAATCCAAGATTTTGATCTAATGAAGTGAAATAAGAGGGAGATTTTTTAAAATCTAATGGCTAGTACTCAAATGTAGTTATGAAAAATGCTATGAAATGTCCATATCTATGCCACATAGGCACCATGCAAGTAGAAAATGATAAAATTGGAGATATTTTGGGCTGAAAAATGTGAAGGTATAAAGACAAAGGTCCAAATCAAATCCAAAGCATGTATGAGCTAGAGTCTAGATATATCCTACCATTAAAACTCTAAAACCCTAAACCTTTCATAAAAGTGACTAAAGTGAACTCAATTGGTTACAATTTGATCCAAAGAAAGCTTTATTATGTTTTTAAATGTAAAAGATCTACCTTAGAGACTAATTTGTAATCTAGTGTGAGAAATTTTTAGAATTATAAACCATGGCTTCCTATAGGCAACAGCTAAAAGAGGAGACAAAACTTTCCCTGTCAATACATAATAAAGGGTGAATATTCAAGGATACTGAATTGGATGTTATGGCCCTAAATTCCCCAAGTAGTAGGAATTAGTTTGAAATATTATTCATGTTGGAGGATTTCAAGCCCATCACAAAGAAAGAGTAGAGAATTTCCATGGTTAGATGGAGGAATTATGACTTAGTTGTTGTTTAACTGACCTTCACTATTCCATTATAAAACTTGAGGTACTACATTGTATAAATGTCCTTGTTCCTATTTTTGCTGATTTTAGGGTAGATAATGATTGAATCATCCTATATGGGAATAATAAGTGGATAAATTATATTTCACCTATAGTTTTTTAAAATACTATAAACTACAAATCTCTGACATAGACTTGTCTAAAATCAAATAATGGACCTCCAAACATAATCTGGACACCATCCTTAAACCTTGGTTGCATCAAGAACCCAATATATTTAGGGTCTTTGAGGGTAAGATCCCAATAGTCCAATTGAGGGAGGGCATTAGTGTAATTATGAACCTATTAAACCAAGCAATGGGAGATCTTTTAATCACCTATGTAAAGAAAATCTAGGTTCCCTATGTGTATTTCATGGTGGAGGAAAAGCTCACCCCTCCAATTAGAGATTTAATCAGTGTCTTCTTGGCCAAGCAGTTCACTACCATCAAAAGGAAGACATCTAAGAAATTTTATATGATGCCATACCTATTTGATGTCCTATTTGCCTTTACATACTTCCCTAACATAAATAGTTGGTCTCTTGAAGGTCAAACTACCATTTCCCACCATTACTCTAATTGTACATCTTTAAGTACATGAACCAAATGTAGCTTATTCGTGACTATGTCTACCCAACCATAGTAGAGGTTATTATAGGTATTACCATTCTTAGATTCCATCCAATAATCAATAAGATGTCAATATTATAGGAGACATCTAGTTTTATCAAGACTGCATAGTCATCAGGATTGAGGGGATAATGTCCCAGCCTTACAGATTGCCTATGTATGCAGTAAGTAAGCTTGTTGAGAAAGAAATTACCTCCTAACTCATCCATGGAATTAATGGAATTTTTAAAGAGAAGAGGAATGGTCTTCTCTACCCTTTCCCTCTAATTATTGGGAGGACTATACTTCAAGATTGGAAATATTTTAATACCATGACTAAGCACAGGGATTCATTTGGGTTTCAACTTTAGGAACTCAAAATGTGGGACCCTAAGAACATAGTAGGTAAAAATTAGAAGGAGAATAAGCTACCCAATCCTAAATACATGCATCATCTAAATGTTCATGACACCATATACATTAAGGCCAAGAATAATGAAGAGGTGTTGGCCAAGATTAAAGGACACAACATCAGAATCAAACACAAATTGGAAAAATATGAAAATCCATCTAGAGAGGCATAGAAAAATCATCTTATCTAATATCACTTGTTTCTTGGACCATCCAAGACATCCCATGAATATACCCAAGTGGAAAATCCATAGCCTTAGGGGTAGGAAGAACAAAGGTTTGGTAAGGAAAAATTGGAAGAAAAACTAAGGAAAGGACCCTCATCTTCAACACAACCCTGAAGTCCACCTTCTTGAGTTGAACATAGAGATATGATTGCCTTGGATCTAGATGAGACACTTAAGGGTTCTCTCAAGGAACTTTCAAAGGCATATGACACATATGTGGAAAGGGAGTAGATGTAAGAAGCTCAAGTCCAAGTAGGAGAGCCTAGTGAGGATAGAGTAAAATAGATTGCTTTTGACATGGTTCTAATAGCTCCTAAGGAAAAGAGGAAAGAAAAAAATGACACTAGTCCTTGTTGGGCCTAAAAGAGCAAGGTTGACTCTCACATACCCAAGTAGTGAGATCTAGCTATTTAGTGATGAATTCCCCATTCATGGACCAATCATCCCTGACTAGTTTATTTATGGGAAATTACAAAATATTCCTTCTCTCTCTCCCTCATGAACATTCACAGAGGTTGCCAATATGAAGTACATGATGACATTAAGACATGGATAGGGGATATGGTAAAGGAATAGGAAGAAATAATAATTGTGGTCAATTTAGGACTATATAACAAGAAACTAGATACTATGGGTGCATTAGGTAGCATAGGTGTAGAGGTCCCAGAGTCTCTAAAATTCATAGGGTGATTGACCATTATGTATTTTAGTCTAGAAATAGCTGAATTAGAAAGGGTCACCACTATGAAATCTATGGTGGGAGTTTAGGAAGTCACCTTCAAAAAGGTTAATCCCTTTGTGGGTTTAACCCTATTGGAAGGTCAACAAATTGGTGATGCTATTATCTATGAGGAGTATGTTGAGAGCTTAATTGAGGCTCACTTAGCTCAAGTAAAGGATGGGGTCCAATGGATTAAAATAAAAGATTCAAAAATTGGAAAGATAGAAAGAGAACTTAGAAACCCATGTCATTTTGTTAGTCTTTGACACCATGATGGACATGTTTGAGGAATAATTCTTTGATATGTTCAATTCTCTGAGTTCAATAAAGCTAAGGTAGGATGCCTTAAGCTAGTAGGGTGAATTATCCAAGGATTTAATAATAGAATGGTAGAAGGTAGAAACATAGGTTAGGGATATCATTGACATTTTGATTAGGAATAATATTCCTAAGTTTAAAATTATAAACTTAACATATTTGAACAACATACTAGGAATAATATTAGACAAGGTCCAAGTTCTAGGTACTTGGATAAGAAATTTGAATAGGCTTTTGGCAGATGATAAAGGATTGATAATTAGAAGTGAGCAGATCTTAGGAACCATTGATGATGTTGAATTCAAACATAGGGTCATTTTGGTGATGCAATCAGTTGGGGACAAAATCTAAGGCTAGTATGGTAGGGATAACAAAAGAATTTTGGACATGATTTTCACAGCTAAAGAGAAATGTGTAGAGGCAAGGAACATAAAGGAAGCCATGGCCAGGGATGATAAAAATTTGGACAACATGGCTAATTTGGAATAAGTACACCTAATAAATCTAGCTGTGGATATGGAGCTCATCAAATAACAATATTAGAAAGCAATAGAGCTTCTACAAGATCAATAAGGGGAACCTTTTGCAATGGGCCCACCTAGTAGTTAATATTCCTTTTTGTAAAAGGCATTTTAATATCTAGAATAGGAATATCCTTTTCTAAGGCATATGCTAGTTTATTAGAATATTACCCCTAGGTCATTCTAATTGAGAAGAACACATGTATTTTAGGACTTTTAAGGATAGTTGTCCTTATCTTTTGTAAACCTGTATATTATAACTAACTAATGCACTGCCTTATCTTTCTATAAAAGGCATGTATCACCATCTTATAAAGAGAGAGAATTTTGAAAAAAAAATTACACTTAAATAAATTAATATGATCAAGGAGCTATACAAAGATTGTCCATATTTGATATGTCAATTGCTAAGATAGATTTTCTCTCAATTACTAGTTTTATGTCTTGAATTTGAATGGTTTCTTTGAATTTTATGTTGCATTTTATAATCATAGGGTTTATAATTTGTATGTATGCTAGATTAGTTGGATGATCTTGGGTTTTTCTTCAATTCATTTTTCTATGTATTCAAATGTGCAAGTGTTGTTTGATTATAGTAGTAAATCTTTAAATTAGACCTAGTTCTTACTTGAGACTCTTTACATTATCCTTTGAAGTTTGCCTAGTATATAGTGAAATTTAAGCTTAGGCTATTTTACATTATATATTGGTTTAAATGCATACTTAATTGTAATTGATGCTTTGTCGTGATATTTGAAAACAAAATTGGTAATCACTCATTTCTTTTCTACCTTACCATTTTATTTGCTCCCTTTTTTTACACCAGATCACTTTAGTTTTATCTTCATTATAAATATCCATCTAGATTTATTTGTATCCTAGGCTTGGGTCATAATTAACTAAGCATTAACATAAATTCTCTACAATTCACAAAGAATATACCTTGATGGCTCCCAATCATCAGACACTATAAATTTGTGGAACACCAATACATAACTCTACTACTATTTCACCATAAGTGACATCAAGTTATCACAACCTACTACTCATGCTATAATTTCATATAATTTTAAAATGAGAAGTGTTCTCTAAACACTAAGAAACCATGTGGTATATTTAGAGTCATCAACAAGGCATTTTGACTAGCACTAAAAAGAGGGCCTTTGTGAATTCTTTGTATCTTTATTAGTCTTAGCATGTTTGAATATAATATTAGTGTATCTTTGTATATTTGAATGAATTATTTACTTATAACTAAAAATATCATTAATCCCTTTGGTTTGTAATATATCTTTGTGATTTGGTAAAGATCAAAGTTATTTGAGGTTTGATGCTTGGTTTTGGTAAATTTAAATTGAAATTTGGAAATCCATAGTGTTTGAGGTTAGAACAACTTGTTTTGATCAAATATTGACATATATTTCATATATATAATTTCATTTGAGCTTAAAATTATAAATATAGATCATATTAGCACAATTGGATACATATTTGAACTATTTTAGGCAATGATAATTGCCCTTTACCATTCTTTAAGCAATCTTTGAAAAATGAGCTTAATGTACAAGTTTAATTCTTATTCCTTATAATGATTAGCCTGATACATCGTATTTTAAATAAAATCTTCAACATTCAAGTTGTAATTGATAAAGATTCAAACTAGATCACACATAGAGATAAGGGAACCTTTGCTTGAGCTTGAGGTCCATAGAAAAGCTAGATGTGACAAAGGTAGACATAGGAGGTCCAAATATTTACCAACTTCACCTCTTTGGGGTAACTTTGCCTTCAATATTTACCTTGGTATCACTCAGTTGGGAGACTCATCAATCAATGTATCAAGTGTGGTACATGAGCTCCCATGTAACTCTAAGAAGTATTTGCCTACATTTAGTCCAACTAATATTACAACTGCTAAAGATCACATTAAGCCTTTTAAATCTACTTTAAGGTTATTAAATTTTGTGCATGAAGATTTAGTTTACAAGTTATTCCCCTTTACCTTTAAGGATGTTTCACATGAATGGTTCTTGAACTTACCTAATAATTACATCACCAGTTGGGATGGTTTCACTGATTTTTTTATAGATCAATTTGGCAAGATTATCAGTCCTTGTGTTATCTACCATCAATTCACCACCATTATAAGGGATGAAAATGAGCTTAATAGGTCCTTTAATGCTATATTTTAGAAAATATATAGCAAGACCATACAGCCCTATAATCTTGATGATGTCTTAACTTTATAAATATATAGGGATGCAATAGATCCCATGACCTCTATATTTTTGAAGAGATACATGCCAACCATAACTTAATTAGAAATATCCTATTCTCAAGCCATCACCATCAATTATCAGATGCAACCCCAAGTTCAAATGGCATACTCTATGCTAAACATCAACCCATATATGCTTATGATGAAATTATTCCCTAAAAACAACCAAAATATCCCAACATTAAACCAACTCCCAAACTTAAACTAATTTACATTGAGTCATGCTACTCCTAATAAAAAATTATGATTCTTAAATCATCCTACTAATGGCTTCAATACAAATGATCAAAGAGCTTTGGTACCAACTATTAGTACTAACAATAACTAGGTATAGATTTTTGAAACTCCTAAAAATGAGAATGAATCTATCTTTAAAATGGTCCAAAAGTTGAGCATTAATTTCCTTCAAATATAAAAACAAGTTGGAAATACTAATAAAATATCAAGTATGAATTTCTCATTTCAAAGGTATAATAGGTGAAATAATAGGTTCTAGAATGATAGTTTTCATAATAATAGGAATAATGAGACATCTTATGAAAATAAGACCATAAAAATTAACCTCACTAATATTGCATTACCTAATTATTATAGAGTAAATTACACAACCAAGCATGGTGAATTTGACTATATTGAATTTTGGAAATCCTTTGAGGTTTTCTAGGAAGAGTTGGATACATTTGAAGTGGTCCCTAATAAGGAAAGTTGTGCAGGTGCTTCTAGATCTAAGTCATCTAATCAAGCCTTCATGGTTGATACTTTTGATTTTGCCTTCTAAGAGGAGAATGAACCTAATGAGATCCATGAGGAAATCCAACCCTTTCAATATTTCTTAAATAAGACCTATCTATTAAGGAATAGATAGCAGAGGCAACCCCTGACTACCTCAATGCATCCAAATAATTTTGGAACTCCTCTAGATACCTCTTCAAGTAATAATCTAGAGCCACCTAAAGAGATTACTTCTAAACCTAATACTGATATTCTTAGTCATTTTAAAACTAGATATAACATTGTTTAGGATATGAATAAGATAAAGGCTAATATCACCTTGTATGAGCTAACACAAATCACAATGCAAAGGGACCTCCTACTAGAATATTTGTTAAAAAAGGTCCAACAATCCACCCAAGGCTGGTTATGCCAATGCAACTATGCACAAATCCAAGGTTGAATCTCCTCATTATTGCTCACTATCAAGATGTTTGGTAATAACTTACATAGTTTATTATTAGACTCAGGTGCATCTACCAACATCATACCAGTAGGTATATACAAAAAACTTGGCCTAACTCCTATTAAGTCTAATAAGGTTGTCACCCAATTAGAAAAATCTATATTTAAGGTTATTAGGGAGATTTTTAATATTCACATGTAGTTATCTTCTAAGCCTAGGGTACAATAATTCATTGATATTCAAGTTTTTGATATACTTGATGTTTATGGAATATTTTTAGGTAGGGAGTGGACTAAGGCCTTGAATGTTTACATGTACATAGATTTCTCACATTTGTGGCTACTTTGGAAGGGGGTTCCTAATCAAATCAGGGTTGAGAGAGAACCAAGGATGAAACACATGATAATGGAATACAATGTTGTAAATGAGAGGGTCAACATATTTGACTTAGACTTAAGGGATTTAAACCTATAGATTGATAAGGTATGTGATCCCCAAAGTGCTCATGTTGTTCCTAAATTGTGGAAATTGCATTTTGATTGTGTTAGGTATAATTCTAGATTAGGTATTAATGTTGTCTTAACTAATCCTACTAATAGAAATTACCATCCTTCCTATAGAATTTAATTCCATTTCATTAACAATCTTAATGAATATGAATCCTTTATCCTAGGTTTACAATTTACTATAAATAATAAGGTCAAAAAATTGTTAGTTTATAGGGAATCAGAACTAGTGGTCAACTAGGTAAGAAGCAAATACCAATGAAATCTCTCATATCTTGACAGGTATAAGTTTAAGGTTTGGGATTTGATTGAGTCCTTTGATTATTTCAGCATTATCTCTATATCAAGGAAAGAAAACCAAGTTGTTGATGAGTTGGCATTTCCTATAGCCAACCTCATGCCCAACCAAGATTCCCCTAATTTCAGCATTGATTTGATCCCTTGTCCTTTAGTGCCTAATAATGTTAACAATTTTCAAGTTTTTAATGATGATCAATATATATTTGATTTCATGACCAATTTTGGAGCATTTAATGTACATATTATTGATGAAACTAATGAAAATGCATCTAAGAAGGACAATTTTGATGGTAAAGTCTTTCAGTTAAATGACAATAATTTCCCCAAGGAGATGATTGCCTTAGAGAGACTGTTTGATCAGGACAAGATGGCTAAAATTTCTAAGGTTCCCAAGTTAAGTGGGAAGGAATATAATGATATTGATCTTGGCCTCCAAGATCAACCCCAACTAGTAAACATTGGAAAAACCTACATAAACATTGAGAACTAGAAATCCAAGGAATTCCTCACCCAATACAAAGATGTCATAGCATGGTCCTATGATGAGTTAAATATCTTTTATCTAATAGTCATTAACCATAATATACCTCTTAAATAAAGATGAAATACCTTTAGATAGAAACAAAGACTATTAAATCTTGTCTTAAATACAATTATTTTTAAAGAGGTTACGAGACTTCTAGATGGTAGGATAGTCTTCCCCATCAAACATTCCACCTGGGTGGCTAACTTGGTGCTAGTCAGGAAAAGGAATAGTGAGATTAGACTTTGTATAGACTTCAAAAACTTAAACAAAGCATCATAAAAGGATAATTATCCTCTTCCTTCTCTTGACCAAGTTATACAAGTTATTTCAGGTTTAGCTATGATGTCTTTTCTTGATGGCTTTTCAGATTATAACCAAGTGTTGGTTGATAGAGAGGATAGGATGAAAACAACCTTCAAAACAAAGTGGGGAACCTTTGCTTACAATATAATTCCCTTTGGGATAATCAATGTAGGAGATACTTTTCAAATAGCTATGGAACATGCCTTCCAAGGTCTAGTAAGTAAGTGTACTATTATATATATGGATGATCTAATATTTTTTTTTGAAAATAGGTAATATCACTTCATGCACTAACAATAAGTATTTGAGAGATTTAGAAGGTATGAAATGTCCTTAAAACCTAATAAAACTATCTTTTGTGTTATAAAATTAAAATTATTGGGTCAAGTTATAGCCAAAGATGGGATCTCTATAGATCCTAAAAGGGTAGAGTCTATATCCAAAATAGATCCCCCGAATAGTAAAAAAGAGAGAAATTATTTTTTTGGTGAGATAAAATTTGTAAGAAAGTTTATCTCTAGATTTGTAAATATTTTCAAGCCACTAAATAACATGATGAAGAAGGATGCCAAGGTCACATAGAATGAATAATCTAGAAAGGCATTCAATGATATTAAAGAGGCCATTATCCAAGCTCTAATTCTCATAAGTCCTACCTTTTCAAGGGACATATACCTCTATTCCTTTGCATTTGACCACTCTATGGCTACAGTGTTAACTCAGAAGACTGATGGATGTGATCACCCAATAGGTTTTATGATTACTAATTTTAAAAATGATGATTTAAATTATTCATTTATTGATAAATAGGCATATGCATTAGTTAAGGTAGTTAAGAAATTCAAGCACTATATCCTTAGAAGTAAGGTGCATGCTATCTTACCTGACCTTAACACTAAACTTATGTTAAGTCAGAATGAGTTGGGAGAATGTAGATGTAAGCGGATATAAATTTTGAAAATTTTTGACTTGTAGATTTAAAAAATATAATTACTAAGATTCCAAGGTTTGATCTAGATGAATGATAATGCTAACCTTAGGATAAGTATTATGTAATTGGATCAACAAAACTTTCAAGCTAGTGAGTGGTACAATTCACTCATACATTTACTAATTAATTATACTTATCTTGTAGGATTATCTAGGGAGTGAAAGAGGGCCCTAAGGTTGAAGGAAACCCATTACCTAATCAAATATGGGGTCTTGTATAGAAGAAATTTTGAAGGGGTTTACTTGAGATGTGTCTCACAAGAAGAAGCCACCCAAACTAGGAGAACCTTTGATGAAAATATGGGTAGTGGACATCCATCTAGGATTACCATATCCCATAAAATTCTTAGAGATGACTATTATTGGTCAAATATTTTAAGGATGCTTATTATCATGTGATAGAATGTCACTCATGTTAAGTCTTTATCACTAACGATCCAAAGATAGTAATGCCTTTACAACAAGTCATGGTTGATAAACCTTTTGATCAATGAGGGTTAGAATCTATTGGGGTAATCAACCCCAATTAATCTAAATGTCATAAATATGTCTTGACTACCATAGATTATTGTACAAGGTGGACTAAAGCTATAGCCACTATATAATGCAAGACTAAAGAAGTGATAAACTTCTGGGAAGAAAAATTTTGTACTAAGTTTAGAACTCTAGTATCTCTAGTATATGACAATGGATCTACATTTATATCTATAAAGATGATTGAATGGGCTTATGATAATGACATTACTCTCAAGTTTTCATCCAACCATTATCCCTAAGGAAATTGAGTCTCTAAATGTACCAATAAAAACCTAATGAAGGTGATCAAAAATTTTGCGATAGGCAATCCTAAGACTTTGCATAATATCTTTAAATTTACACTATGGGATGATATGATAAGAATCAAGAAATACCTAAGAGCCTCACCATTTCTATTGGTGTATGAATTATAACCTATCTTTCCCATTAATCTCAAGTTGCCTACATATAGGTTCATGCATGAGTACATGGAAGAAAGCCAAGAACTTGCCAACTCTATATTATTGGATATCATTTAGATGGAATATGCAACAGAGAAATCATTTGGTGATTTTAGTAGACATTAGACTACAATGAAAATATGGTTTGATAAAAGGTAAAAGATTAAGGTGTTTAGACAAGGGGACCTAGTCCTCTTTTGGGACAAAGCATCTGATCCTAAGGGAAAACATGGAAAGTCCACACCTATATGGATTATCCCATAGAAAATTGCAAAAAAATTTGGAAACAACACCTTCAATCTCAAAAATCTACAAGGAGTAGAGTTCACATTGCCCACTAATGGACAGTATCTCAAGAATTACTTTGTTGCTTCTCCATTGGAGGTCTTCAAGGAATAAACTCTATAAGATGGTTAGATTTAGTATATGTAGTCTATTTAGTTTTGTTCATGTTCTATTTCCTTCTTGTCCTTTGTTTGTATATAAGTATGTGCATATTTATTTGTTCCCTTTATTTCATGTTTTTTTGTTTCCTATTATGTGTTTATTTCTTTTGTTGGACTCCTTGCTTTCAATCTTGAGATCAAAGTTATGATTTTTCTTAAAAATTCCCAAAATTTAGAAACAAAGGTATGTATCCCATGCATATAATGACCATGGTCCTTAAATGTAAGCATAATTTTGTAATTTATAGAAATTGGTAAAGACCAATAAAAAAACTTAATCATTTCATGAGAACTTGACCATTGTCTTGATCCCAAATTGGTTTTAAGAAGACTTATAATTTTAGGGTGAGGACTCAAAATATCATGACATAACCATAATAACACTTAACATCCTTGCCTAGGATAATGGTTATAGCCATAAGTGATTCTTTAAAAAACAAACATTTGACCAAATCCTAAAACCTAGTTATTTTGGTTGCCAACCTTGCTGAAAGAATTAAGGTCTAAATAAAATACAAAAAAAAATAAGGATACAATGCAAAATAAAAATATTTTAGGCATATGTGATTCTGGTAATCTCCACCAGGGCTATGGATACCTATCTAGTAGTGGATAAGGCATTAAGTGGATCCAAAGGTATCTCTATCAGGGCTATGGATGCCTGGCTAGTAGTAGAGCAATGCCCAAGCCTTCCCTAAGTTAAAAAAATGATTCTTAATGAACATCTTAACATGCTATAAGTTGGTGTTAGTGATTAAGGACTTGAAACCTAGAATTTATTTCATGAACCACATGGAAAATAGTAAGTGGAATCATAACACACACATAATATGGCTATGTCATAATGTTTGACCCTAAGTCTTCAAGTGCAAGGTTTATTTTAACCATAATTTGATCTAGATGATAGTATTGATCAAATTGAGTGAATGACCTAATTATTTATTTAAATCAGAGTATCTAGGTTCTAACATATTGCTATCTTCTCCCATGAGTCACCATTTTTTGAGACCAACATACCCCTATTTTTGAAAATTGGGACTCTTGAGAAACCCTGAAAGTTGAACATAAAAATATGGCATGTTAAGATCATTTTTATAATTTGAAGATCATCCACTTCATCAAAATCAAGTTTACTTAATGGTGTTTTACTTTAATTTTGTCTAACATTACTATTAAATGGTCTTCATGGATTTTTAGTGCTAGGTTCCATGGTGTTTGTCCATAATAAATTCATGTTTCAAAACCCTAGCTAAAACCCTCATTTCAAATTTGAATATTAACAAGAACTAAATTGGTGGGAACCTTTTTTAAAATCCATTTTTAGACCCAATTATAAAACTAATGTTTTAAGCTTAGTTGTGTTTTTTAATATGACTAAAAATTAGCCTAAAATGTTTGTTCCCTTTATTATTTTACCCTTTAAAGTTCCTTGTATGCCTAACTAATATTCATTCTACAAGGTCCTTTTAATATTTCCTAGCTTAACCTAATGTTTTAACCCTAAGTCCCCATTGTATTTATTGATACTAATGAGGCCTTAGTCTTAACACCTTAGGTTAAGCACTAGCTCCTTAAGTATAATTTTGAGTTAAGAATTTGTACCTTAGTCATAGGCTTTAATCATAAGGCCAACATATGTATTAATATGAATGGGACCTTAGCCTTAATACCTTAGCCTAGGTAATTTTATATCACCTCAGTCCTAACTTAACTTCCTTGCATCTTTTTAGGATCTAATGACCCTCTCTTTATCATGATATTTGATCTAATGAAGAAATAAAGGTTGGAGCATAGACTTAAAATACATAAAACTCAAATGATCTAATAGCCCACACTTCCTCATAGCCTTTTGATTAGATGGCATGAGGAAAGCCCAAAATAATCCCATGCATAAACCCTTAGACGAATCACATTCAAATTCCCAGATCATAATCAATGGTTCTTGATTCATCATAAGGACTCGATAAAATGGAGTGGGGCATAGTTGGAAATTCAAAGGATTATGGAAGGCCTATAGGATCAACATGTAACACCCTTACATTTGATCATGTCCCACCTGATGAAACAACCAATCATGAGAAAGTGCCTAGATCACAATCATGTGGCTCTCATTTCATCACGAATGTTGATCTGAAAGAGCATATTAGGTCCGAGATCATGGGAAACCCCATGGAAGTTCCAAGTGGAATTATAGTATTAGGTTGTAAGAATTTAATGAGCTTAAAATTGATGTTCACATGATCATCATTTGATGTTTGCAAGGATGTATTTGAAATCCACATGACCATAAAATTTAAGCCCATTAAATTAAAAATTTCACTAGCTTAAAATTGATGTTCACATGACCATCATTAAACATTTTCAAAGATGTATTTATTGTCTGTGAGACCATCAAATTTAAGTTAATGAATTAACTATGTTAGAATCAAAATGCACTCCAAAAATGTTGCTATGAAGCTCATGAATTACCATATGGATCGATGGAAGCCCTCAAGAGATACTCAAACATAGGAAACCTTCAATATACAAATATGGAGATGGTATTATGGTCTAAATATATGCAAAAATAAACCTAGTCTAAGTCTATACTTTAAGGTCCCCATTACATTTTTACACAATGAACCATAAACTATAGACTTATACCTAGTCTTTTTTTTATAGAGTCTTTATAATGTAGAATTTAAACCAAATGCTTATAAAAAAAGGTTTTGATTTACTTATTAATGAAATAAAAATCTATTTAACATTAGACCATTATATCATGTTGATCCCTTTGAGCATATCTTATAAGTCCTTGGCATAAATATTTTAGACTAATGCATACATTGTGTTTATTAAATACAATGTAAACATTGGATTAAAACATTCAACCATGGTCTCCTTTATATAATTTGGACAACTTAGACATATATCCCTTAGCCTAAGGTTAGCATCATGCTTAATAAACATGCAATAAACCTTGGCCTAAGTAATTTAAGCCTATGCCCCACTTTAATAATGTGCTAACTTAAAGCTTAGGTATATTTGTAGATCAATGACTCATGATTTATCATTGAAGGATTATGTAATGGTGCAAAATCTCCAAAGACTTTTAAATGAATCCTCGAGAGCCTAAAATTAGAATGCATGGTGAAATCACATTCAAAGCAAAGTTGATAGATGATCCAATGGTTTATGCTTTATCATGCTCCATGATCCAATGGCATGAAATCTCTAAATAATTTTCAAAGGAACTCAGAGGATCTATGAAGATTCCAACTCACATAACCATAGGGCACTAGTGCCAACGATCCAATTAAAAGGCAAGATCCTAGATCATAATCAATGACTCACACTAATCTAGGAATTCAATCCAATGAAGTGAAATAAGATGGGGCATTTTTAAAATCTAATGGATAGTTCTCAAAGGCATTAATTAAAAAGGTTGTGAAAGGTCCAAATTTATGCCACTTAAGTACCACGTAAGTAGAAAAAGACAAAATTCAATATCTTGTAGACTTAAAAATGCCAAGGTATAAAGGCAAAGGTCCAAATCAAATCCAAATCATGTATGATATAGAGTCTAGATATATTGTACCATTAAATCTCCAAAACCCTAAACTTTTCATAAAAGTAACCCAAGCAAACTAAATTGGTTATAATCCAATCCAAAGAAATCTTGATTGTGTTTTTGAATGCAAAAGAGCTACCATAGAGACAAATTTGTAATCTAGTGTCAGTAATTTATAGAAGTAAAAACCATGGAAGCCCATATGCAACAACTAAAAGAGGAAATATAACTCTACCCATAGATAGATAATGAGGGGTGAATCTTCAAAGACATTGAATTAGATGTTACAGCCCTAAATTCCCTAATAATTAGGAATTAGTCTTAAATCTTATTCATGGTGGAGGAGTTGAATAACATCATAAAGGAAGAATAGATAATTACCATGGTGAACCAAAGGTATTATGACTTGGTCATTGTTCAGATGATCGACATTCGCTATGCTACTACAAAACCTGAGGTACTGCATTATATAGATGTCCATGCTAATATTTTTGTTGATTGTAGGGTAGATAATGATTAGATCATCCAAGAGGGGAATTCTAAGGGGATAGATTATATTTCCCATTTATATTTTTAAAAATACTATAATCTCCAAATCCCCCATATAGACTTGTCTAAAATCAAAGAATGGACTTCCAAACATGACCTAGATACCATCCTTAGACCTTGGTTACATCAAAGACCCCATATATCTAGGGGTTTTGAGGGTAAGATCCCAATAGTCCAATTCAAGGAGGGTATTAAGGTAATCATGACATTTTAAACAAAGAAATGGGAGCCCCCTCAACCACGTATGTAAATAAAATTTGGGTTCCCTATGTGCATTTCATGGTGGAGAAAAAGCTCACCCCTCCATTTTGAGATTTAATCAGTGTTTTCTTGGACAAGTAGTTCACTACCATCAAGAGGAATAAATCTAGGCAATTTTATATTTTCATACCTACTATATGTCATACTTACCTCTGTTGACTTCCCTAACATAAAGAATTGGTCTCCTAAAGGTTTAACTACCATTTCCCACCATTACTCCAAATTGCACATCCTTAAGTACATGAACCATATGAATTTTTTTTGTGACTATGTCTACCTAGCCATAGTGGAGGTTATTATAGGTATTCCTATGCCTAGATTCCATATAATAATTAAGAAGTATGTCGAGATGATGGGTGACATCTAGTTCTATGCATAATGCATAGTCATCAAGATTGAGAGGATCATGTCCGAACTTTATAAATTACGTGTTTATGTACCAAGTAAGCTTGCTAAGTAACAAATTAACTCCTAACTCGTCCATGGCATTGATGGAATTTGTAAAGAGAAGAGGAAGGGTCTTCTCCACCCCTTCCCTCTAATTATTAAGAGGACTATACTTATAGATTAAAAATAGGTTGATACCATGTCCAAGCATAGGGACTCATTTACGTTTCAACTTGATGAAATCAAAATGTGGGACCCTAAGAACATAGTAAGTAACAATTTTAAGGAGAAGAAGTTGCTTAATCTTGAAAACATGCATCAGCTCAGTTTTAATGACACCATTACATTAACTCTAACAATTATGAAGAGGTGTTGGCCAATATCAAAGGGAACAATATCAAACTTGAATTAACAAGCCATCTAGAGAGATATGGAAAATGCATCCTCTCTAGTATCAATTGTTTCCTAAACCATCCAAGACATCCCATGAACAACCCCAAGTAAAATAGCCATAGCCTCAAGGCCAAGATGAACAATGCTATGGTAAGGAAAAATTAGAAGAGGTGAAATTATAAGAAAGACATAGGGAAGGGCCCTCATCTTCAACATAACCTCAAAGGCTACCTTCCCAAATTAAACATATAGATATGATTGCCTTTGAGCCAGATGAGACACTTGAGTGTGACCTTAAGGAAATTACAAAGGAATATGAAATAGATATGGAAAGGGAGAAGATGGAAGAATCTAAAGTATAAGAAGGAGAACTTGGGGAGGATAGAGGAAAAGTTCTTTCTCTTGATATGGTCCCAATAGATCCTAAGGATAATAGGAAAGTAGAAATGGCACTAGTCCTTATTAGGCCCAAAAGACCAAGGTTTATTCTCACACACCCAATAAGTGAGATCAACCTATTTAGTGATGAATTCCATAATCATGGACCAATCATCCCTAAGTAGTTTAATTATAGGAAATTACACATTATTGTTTATTTCTATCGCTCATAAGCACTCACAAAGGTTTCCAATATTAAAGTATATGATGACCTTAAGCCATGGATTAGGGATATGGTAAAGGAATAGGAAGACATAAGAATTGTGGTCACTCTAAGACTAGAGAAAAAGAAAGTGGATGCTCTTGGAGCATCATATATCATAGGTGTATAGGTCATAGAGCCTCTAAAAATCATAGGGTTATCCAACACCATGCATATTAATCTTAAACTAGCTGGATTGGAAAGGGTCACCACTAAGAAAGCTATGGTAGGAGCTAAGGAATTTAACTTCCAAAAGTTAGAGCCCTTTATGGGTATAACCCTAGTGGGAAGTCAACAACTTGGTGAGGCTACTATCCATGAGGAGGACATTGAGAGCTTAATTGAGAATCAATCATCTAAAGTAAAGGTTGGGGTCTAAGGGATGAAACAAAGGATTCAAAACATGGAAAGAGAGAAGGAGAACTTAGAAACCCAAGCCATTTTGTCAATCCCTAACACCATGATGGACATGTTTGAGGCCTCATTCTTTGATATGTTTAATTATTTGAGTTTAATAAATATAAGGAAGGATGCATTAAGCCAATATGGTGAATTAGCCAAGGAGTTAATAAAAAAATTGTAGAATGTAAAGACACATGTGAGGGTTCCCATTAACATTATGATTAGGAACAAGATTCCTAAGTTCAAATCTATTATCTTAGCACATTTGAACAACATACTGGGAATAATAGTAAACAAGGCCCAATGTCTAGGTACTTGGATAAGAAATTTGAAGTCTTTTGGTAGTTGATAAAGGATTTATCATTAGAATTGAGAATCTCATAGGAACCATGTTGAAAACTCCTACTAAGACCACTACCGTTGGAATCATTGATGATGTTGAATTCAAACATAGGGTCACTTTGGTGATGCATTTAGTTAGGGGAAAAGTTAAGGTCAGTCTGGTAGGGATAATAGAATAATTTTAGACATGATTTTCATAGCCAAAGAGAAAATTATAGAGACAAGGAGCATAAAGGAATACATGGCCAAGGATAATAAAGACTTAGATGACCTAGCTAATCAAGAAGACTTATGCCTAATGAAGACAACTATGGACGTGCAGCTCATCAACCCTTTAGAAATGGGCCCACCTAATATCTAATATTCATTTTTGTAAAAGGAATTGTAATATATAGAATAAGAATATTATTTTTTAAGGAATATGCTAGTATTTTAGCATATTTCCCCTAGGTTAGTGTAATTTTGAAGAATAAGTGTATTTTAGGACTTTTAAGGATAGCTTTCATTATCTTTTATACCCCTGTATATTGTAACTGACTGATGAATTACCTTATCTTTTTATAAAAATCATGTATCACCATCTTGTAAAGAGAGAATTTTGGGAAAATTTTATACACTTAAAGTAATTAATATAATTAAGGAGTTTTACAAAGATTGTCCATACTTGATATGTCAATTGTTAAGATAACTTTTCTCTCAATTTATAGGTTTACGTCTAGAATTTGAATGGTTTCTTTTAATTTTAGGTTTCATTTTATAATTATAGGGTTCCTAATTTGTGCATATTTTAGATTAGTTGGAGGATCTTTGGTTTTTTTCACTTCATTTTGCTTTGTATTTATATGTGCAAGTGCTATTTGATTATAGTAGTAAATCTTTATAATAGACCTAGTTCTTACTTGTGACTCTTTACATTATCCTTTGAAGTTTGCTTGCTATATAGTGAAATCTGAGCTTAGAATATTTTACATTATATATTGGTTTGAATGAATACTCAATGGCAATTGATGCTTTGTCATGATATTTTAAACTAAAATTGGCAATCACTCATTTCTTTTTTACCTCACCCTTCTCTTTTTTCCCTTTTTTTACACCAGATCACTTTAGTTTTAGATTCAATATAAATATCCATATAAATTAATTTGTAGCTTAGGCTAATGTAATAATTCACTAATGAACAGACCATGATGGCTCCCAATCATCACTCATTATAAATTTATGGAACACCAATACATATCTTTGATGTTATCTCACCGTAGGTGACATGAAGTTACCACAACATGCTACTCATACTCTAAATTCCTAGAATTCTATAATGAAAAGTCTCCAATGAACACTAAGAAACCCTATGGTACATTTAGATGCATCAATAGGATGCTCTCAAGTATGAGGATCCTTCACTAATCTAGATGACAAGAGGTAAACAATAATTATAGTTGAATTGTGAATTAATTTGTGATTTAGTTTGATTTAAAAGTGTATACCTAATGTAGTTTTGTATTTTTTTTTACATGTGGAGTGGGAGGTGCTTAGGATGAGGCACATGATAGGGTCAGGAGTGGAGATGATGACTATTAGGAGACCATCATTGAGATTACACTCTAAGATATCACATGACATGTTCTTGATGATGTAATAGAGGAGGATTTTATAGAGTAAGTGATAATGATAACTAATGTTCATGGTCATTTATTTGTTAGAGTTGCTATAGTGATAACTACATATGTTAGAGTAGCTAGAGAGAGAGATGAGCTAAGGAATGAACTAGATAGTCATAGGATGCCTCCACCTGATTATGGTTTAGTGAGTACTATGATTATGGATGAGTACACAAAGCTTTAGAGGTTGTATGCAAACCTACTAGAGTGAGAGAGTCATTATAAGAGGCATTCAGGTGTTTGAGGAGGTGCATGGCCATTGAGTGCTAGAGTGGATTATAGTACTAGTACTAATGGGGAGAGTGAGACTGAAAGTGAGGGAATGATGCCCATTCATGATTGATTATATTTAATATAGTGTATATATTTTTGAAAACTCATTATATATAGGGATGTTGGTTTGATTTTGGATTTAGGGGTATTGTGTTATGGATTTTGGAATAGATTGGTATATGTATTACAAATGGTTGATTAGAAATAGTTGATATGACATTGATGTTGACATTGTACATGTTTTGGTAAAATGGCATTTGAGATATGTGATTTGATTTTAGTTGATAAATGTGATGTTGGTTTTGTGTTTGGATTATATGTGAGTAAATTTTTTTGTCACTTTTTAATTTGTAAATTGATTTGATAAAGTGAATTGGTTTAATATTGGTAGAATGGGATATTGGTAAGGTTGACAATTGGATAATTTGGTCTGGCTAGGGATTGTTATTTATAACTAGAAATGTTAGTTATTTGTAGAAGGAGATGTAAGAGAGCATTTTTTGCTCAATTCTTTGAGAGTGGCTCAAAAATGCAAAGGATAACCCTTTGTCCCAATCATGGCCCACTAAGTGAAGCTAGGTGGTCTTACATGTGCTAAACAATTTTTTGATTATGTGTCCAAACCCTCTAAGTGGGTGGCTCAACAATATAAAGGATAACTAGTCCTTTGGCTCCATCATTGCCCCATGAAGTAAAGATATGAATTGATGCTATTATGAATGTGCATTGTATAACTATCTCAACATTGATGGACAACTAAACAAGTTCCCATAATATTCATGTTATGTAAGAACATATGATATATCTGATATTGTCTACTATGCACTAACTATAGTTTTGCATGGAAAATCTACCAAATGTAACCTTACTAGATGTGCAACTAAACTTGTGTGTTGTGAAGAAGGTTCATCTATCCATAATCATATAGGATTATTATATGAAATAGTACCTTGTGGCCTCTATTGTGATGAATATGATTGAGAAATAGATCAAGATCGAGTTAAAACTTGTGATGGTGGCTTGTATAATCTTAATCATAGTGGGTTACTACCTCAAATGGGTCCTAGAAAGCTTTGTTGTAGTGAATATCTCTCTAGATCAATACACTCCAATGTGGGTTCATCTAATCTTAATCATAGTGGGTTGCTACATGAGATACGACCTAAAAAACTTGGTCATAGTGAATATCTCTCTAGAGTGGTACTCTGATATGGTACCTATGGATGTGATGGATACGTATATGGAATTGCATTATGTACTCCTATAACTATAGCGCTATATGTAGGGTTTTTTTTTTTACTAGTTTCCAAACCTTTTGAATAGGCGGAATAAGGTATCTCTTATGATGCTCTATCCTAAAATTTGCATTACTCTCACAATGAGTAATCAATAATTCTAATGAAGGAATGTCCTAAGATAGCTCAGCTATGGAGGAATGAGGTCTAGGAATCCATGATGGAGGATATCTTAGTGCCCCCTATGTAAATATTATGATGACATTATCAACACATCTTTTAATTCAATCCCTAAGTCCATAACAATCATTATCTCTATGTCCATGAATATGATGATAGTTACAAAAGGACTAATGTGTCTATTTATGTAAGAGATGTGGACCTCATCGATGAGTACAAGGTAACGTGATTAAAATCATATCTAATAGTGCTGATAATATAACACATGGGCTATCCCACTCTAAATAAAACTATAATGGTGCCTTGCTATTGTTTTCTATAGTACATACTATAGGTTGTGCTTTAGAAACTAGCTCTCTATTCTTAACTAGTTACTTTTCTAGTTGAGGTCTCCTATCTTGTTTAGGACATGGTGGATACTGTGTGCTAGGAGTTGTAGATGGTAGTACTACTATGAAATATAAAGTAATACAATCAATTGAATCTACCTCAATCAATCCCAATTTATTTTCTAATGATAGGACTATATAACATAGGTGTAAGAAATAGGACTTTATCTGATATAATAGGTGCTCAAGGAGAGGTTGATGTAGCCCCTTAATAAAGATATGCCAAATTTATGAATCTACTAGTTTATAGATCAATCTTAGCATGTGAGTCTTGAATCATAAGATATAATCACTAACTAGATCTAAAGTATTATGATGCAATGTGTCATGTTTCTCATATGTAATATGAGGGCTTGTGTTTTCTATGTGATATCTGATAAATGCCTCCTCTAAGTCATCATATGTGTGCAAGGATCCAATAGAAAGTAGAGGAAAGAACTAATTATGTGATTCCCCGACTAATGTCTACTAGAACAACTTCAGTAGAATCAAAGGACTTGCATGAGATGGCAAAGACTTTTGAAAGGCTTGAAGGTGTATGAATGTATCTCCAGTTCCACCAAAGTGAGGTAATGATGTTATTTGAAAATCCTTAGGAAATGAATCTTTTACAAATGTTTTTAGAAGAGGGTTACCATGTAAATGACTGACATCCATCCAAGACTTATAGTCCTTGTTTTCCATGGTAAGGAGATATACTTGGTTTTGTAATTCACCTACTACATGTATCAAATAAATAATCTCCTAGGATGGTATATTAACATCTTGAAGTGGCTTATTTAATCATTAAATTTGATCATTAATTTTATGCATGGGAATGCTATATTTAGCAATTACATCATAGAGAAGGGGGTGTTCTCACTTGAACCTTTGGAGGAATGGTAACTTAGACCTAGGTAGAGGGATGTGGGCTACCATTCTCTTTAGGTGAAGAGTGAGAAACAAGTGCTACTGCAATAGGGGGTGGCTTAGAATATGCATTGGTATCTTTATGTTTTAAAGAATTACATTATAATTGAGTAGAGGGTATGATTTTATCATTAATATGTGCATCATTTGAGATATAATCATGTATAAAATTAGAAATAACATTTGGTAGTTCATTATGTTTGATGGGAATGAGAGAAGAGTTAGAAACCTGAGATACATTTTATTATTCACTATGTATATAATAATCATCATTATTCCATGCATTATCATAATTTAAATTACATTCATAACCACTCTCATTTTCATATTCATTTATATGTTCACTATCATACTCATTATCGCTTCCATTATCACTAGGGAGAGGTGTACGAGAATAATTTAAATTTTTTCTAATATGTAATAAATTATCATGTAAATTTTGAATATTATGTGAATTTATGTTATCTGTAGATGGAGTGTATGCATTATTTCATTTTTAGTATCAAATGTAAGAGTAAGAGAGTTATCATTTATACATAATTTTGATAAAGTAGATTTGAGATCATGAGATTCATCATTTGAACTATGTATTGGTAATTTCATTTTATTGAATTTATATTGTTGCATTTTAAACATTTAAGTAGCAAAAGAGAGAGAGAGAGAGATTAGGTTCACATGGAATAAAATTATCACCTATAATAGGTTCAATTAGAAGTGCATGACTAATTTGTTCATTTGGTACATTGTGCTTAGGAGAATGAGGTAAAAATTACCTTTCCCATTTGTCAAAATTATTTTCTTTAGAAGGGGGAATAAAAGTGATAGGTTTGAGAGAAGAAGATGCATCTACTTTTTCTTAAATATCACTTTGACATGAATCACTATATTCCTCATTACAACAATAGTAATTATCTTCATTGTAAATGAAATCATTTTCCACATTTTTAGCTAATGTGAAATTTTACAAAATTCTCCATTCATTATCATAATTATGAGAAAATTTTGGAAATTGATCTATGGGATGAGAGGGAAGAAGTGCCTTAATGGCCATTTTATTTCTTTGACCAAAGATAATATGTAAAATTATTATTAATCAAATAAATTCAATAATAACTACTAACATAGAGATTTTGAAAATATTTTTGGTAGTCTAAATAGTTTGCAAAAATTCTAAAATATTTTTTCAAAAAAAATTAAGGCTTGGGATTTGAGGACCTAGTTTGGAGATCTAGGGTTTTGGGTTAGGGTTTTATAATTTTTAAAAATTATTGCAATAATATAAATTATAAAAAAATATTTAAATAGAATTAATACACAAAAATTTATACAAAAATAAAAAATTTGAAATTGAATTTTTGCACAAAATAACTACCAACATAGGTATTTTGAAAATATTTTTGACACTTCAAATAATTTGCAAAAAGTCCAAAATATTTTTCTAAAAATTGTAAGGGAGGGAGGCTTAGGGTTTGAGGACCTAGTTTGGAAATCTAGGGTTTTGGGTTAGGGTTTCAAATTTTTTAAAAATTATTAAAATAATTTAAATTCTAAAAAAATATTTGAATATAATTAATGCACAAAAATTTATACAAAATCATAAATTTGAAATTGAATTTTCACACAAAATTTGAAGGAAAATCACTAAGGGTATCTAGGGTTTTAGATTTGTTTGAAGTAAGTCGGGTTCACAAAATGTTTTATTATTTTTGGGAAAGTAAAGTGTATATCCCAAACAATAAAGGGTCTAGAGTAAAGGTAAAATCCAATAAAATATACTAAAATACAATATTTGGTCAATTTAATCAAATTAATTGCATATGGAAAGAAATACACTTATCTAGAAAAACAAGCTAAAATGAATGAGTCAGGGGTTGTAAACTACTACACATTATTTGGAATATGTCAAGAATATAGATATATCTTTTATTTAGTGAAATGATATGAGTGTTTAAAATAGGACACCTTGAGGTCCAGTTATATAGTCTAGGTCTTGACACTATTGTCCAAACTAGTCACATAGGTCTGATTTTTCTAGGTTTTTCTCATTGTACATGTATTAGTCCACATATGAAATTTAATATCTTGATTATTGACAAAGATACTTATAGAGATAATTTAATCTTCAACCCTAGGTCTATCTACACACATGAAACAACAAATACATCAAAATCAAAAGGGGGGAAAATGGATTAGGGGAAGAATGATTGCATGATCTAGAACCCCTACTATCCTAATCACAACCTACATTAACCCTTAAGCTAGGGTATTAGATCAAATGTAGTTCTCCCTTATGGAACAAGCATAATCAATAAGCATATTAGATGCAATAATGACTTTCATCTAGGCCCTTCCTTAGTCAAGCATGGAAATCTATGAGTGATGTAGAATGTTGAGCTATACTATTGATTGATTTTTAATTATGTACTATGTTAAAGTAGTAAGTGCTAGATATAAAATTCCTTGTGAAGTCCTTTATATAGGATACTCTTTGTTTTTAATTTGAGGAATTTATTTACATTTGGCTGACATTAGAAAGACAAACAAAACTTAAGGATGAAGATAAAAAATGGTTAAGACTCATTAAATGAAGAAAAATAACCATTAGAACTCAAAATACAATTAGACAAAAGTGTTGAACATGGGACCCCCTAGGGTCCACTACTATAGTCCAACCCTTGCAATCTTGTCCTACATGCTCAAGACCTAGGAGGATAGAATAAGTATGGGAAATAGGGTTTGGTTGAGCTGGGATCAGGTCTTGAAAGTCTACAGATGACTGGAAATAAGCAAAAAGGTCAGTCAAGGATGAAACAAGACCATGATAGGTAAAAAAAGACATGGCTAAATGTGAACAAGGCTCATATTCTCTAGTTAGAATCTCTTGTGAAATGACTATGAAAAGACATGATATATGTGGTTGCCTAACCAATTTAGGGTGTATACAATAAGTTATTGACCTATTATTTTGGATTAAAACATCTCTTATTATCACTCCAATTACACCACATTCTATCTAAAAAACCTTGTTAAATTTTGGTAGTGTTAGGATGGGATAATCTATAATTTTTTGCTTAAAATACTAGAAATTCCTTTCAGCTTTCTTATTCCAAACAAACTTATTTTTATCTCCCCTAATAGTATCTATTCTTGGAGAGAAAAAATCCACTAATGTTTCTAATAAAATTCATATATAAAATTGTAAGCCCATGGAAACTACTTACTTTTCCATCCATTCTAGATTTTGGCCATTCCATGATTGATTTCACTTTGTTCTTTTCAATATTAGGCATGGCTTGTAAAATAAAAAATCCTAAGTATAATAATTTTTATTTCACGAATTCACATTTTTTGAGGTTGACTAGCAACCTTTCCTCTTGTAGCCTTATCATGAATAAATGCAAATGATGAAGATGCTAATCCCTACAAGGGTTGTAGATAATAATATCATCTAATTATACCACTATAAAAATACCTTTAAAAGGTTTTAAGACTACATTCATAAGAGTTATAAATGTACTTGGTATATTTTTCAAGCCAAATGGCATAGCCAACCATTCATATAACCCTTCATTGGTTTTGAAAGTGGTTTTCCATTCATCCTCTTATCTGATCCTAATATGATATTATCCACTCTTGAGATCAATTTTTTATGATTATATTACTTCACTCAATTATTCCATCAAGTCTTCCATCCTAGGGAGAGGAAATCTATATCCAATTATGATCTTGTTTATAGCACTAAAATCTGTACACATTCTCCACTCACCTTCTTTCTTTGGAACCAACACTATAGGAACTACACAATGACTAAGACTCTCTTTGATCAAGCCTTTGTCTAATATTTCTTTTACTTGTCTCTTTATTTTTTTATTATCCTTAGGAATCATATTATAGGATGCCTTGTTAGGCAAACTTGATCCTAGAACAAAATCTATATGATGAGTAATATTAATCATGGGTGGAAATGTACTTAATAGCTCATCAACTATATGTTGGAAGTAAATTGACTAAGATGGGGGATGAATCCATCTTTAAAAAAATTATTATACAATAATACTTAAGAAAACATAGATCATTTTTACAAGCATGTACATCTTAGTAACCATAAGCATCAATTTATAAAAACATGAAACACATGAACACAATATGTATGTGGTAAAACCTAAAGGGGAATAAAAATAACTAATGATGAAAATGGAATAATTTCCTATGATTAAAAAATCAATATTTAATTAATCATCAACCTCACTTGGAGCACCTACCCCAGCTATCCAAGTACCAACTTGACTAGGCTTTAGCAAACACCCACTTGTAAGGAGGCACCAACCCCCTAGATGAATTAGCACCAAATAATACATCTCAAGCCCTTGATAACATTCAAAATATTTTGTTTCTAATAAAATATATGATGATCTCCTTCTTCATATATTCACACACTTCTATCCCTCTCAAACTAGCCTCGAGCCTTCTTGTTGAATTGATTAGGTCATATGACCTTGATCCTTACACATATAACCTATGTAAAATGTTCATCACTGATACTATATGCCATTATAATGGTATAAAATACCTCATTGTACTCTCCAATACTATTTATTTTTCACTTACTCGTCACTCCCAAATAGGCCTAAAATTGCCTAATATATATACAAGACTTTCTTGTTCATTTCCATTTTGGTAGGCTAAACACTTTTATCCTCTTAGGTCGACCATCGAATGTATCTCATGAAATATTATAAACATGTATCAAACATTATTTAATTCTTTTTAGGTCTTATCTTCTTCAAAAAGGCCTTATCTCAACTTTAGGTCTCATGGAGACCTAATCCCATTAGGCCTACTTAACACATGTTACCTTTTGATATTCTAGGAGAACATTAAAACACTTTAAATGATATAAAAACATCATATTACATACAAATATACCCCTTATAATATCATATAGACTTCATATCACTTTTTAGCTCAAACCACTACTTGGAGCACATCATTAGTATTGTTCATATTAGGCTTATGCATACCCAAAAAGTCTATCTTGAATAATTGAAGTATAAACATAAATTTTACAAACAAACATGGAAAATAAATAAATATAAATAATATAAATCACCTTATATTAATCATTAATTTAATCATAATTCATAACTCATGGTAAAAAGACTCAAACCCTTCTCTAGAAGTAGCTCACTGAAAACTACCAACTAGCCTAAAAACTTAGTCATTGAAGCTTGAAATTTTGAAACCTAAAGGTTAACATAAAAATAATTAAAATACATGAAAATTATATTATAAAATACTTATAAAAAACTCTAATAAATATATAATAATGTCTAATTTGAACTATTGATCTTATAGACAAATCTGTTGACCTTCTCTCTTACAGTCCTTACTTTGCCAGACAAGCCATTCTAGTTTTTATGTTTCAATATATTACACTAAATATTATAAATTTTAAAAATAATGGATAGGTAATTAATTTTAAAATAATAAAAACCATTTTACATACTTCAAATTATGTAAAATATCCTCCAACTTGTCACTATAACTTGCTTACCCAGATCTACCACTTTATCTTCAAACATAGTCATGGTGATAAAGACCTTCAACACCTGTGTAGACACTTTAATAGAATATTGATTAATGTGGGTGATAATATGAGATAATTATTTAAATATCAAATAAAAATATACCATGGTCAAGTTATAACATTGGTCTTGCAGACCAATCTCATAACCTTACACCTTTACTGTCTTACCTACACAAGATAAGTCAACTTATGAGCAATAAATTCATCATATGCACTGAGCTCCAAAACATATATCCAAAATTTACATGTAATAAATATATTTAAAAAATTGTCCATTCACTTATATTCATCCCTATTCCATGAAAACACTTCCCAAATCAACTTCTCACTTCTACCTAGTTTTCTCACTATCTATACCATAAGGCATTTTAGCAATATGTTAACTTGCCTGAATAGTTTAACACTCCTAAGGTATAGAACCTAGTTATAAACCACCATGGAAATATAATACATGTTTCAATATTCAACCTCCATTCAATTATCAACTTTTAATTGGTCAACTTTGACTGCTATAACAAATCTCTAACAAACAAGGCTTTTCTTATAGGGTCCACTCACTCATCTGACAAACCAATAACACATAGAGTTTCCTTAGATAGTTTAATATAACATAAATCACATAAATATCCATTAAAACCATTATAGGATATTTTTATCAATATATTCCTCATCAGTTCAATGTTAAGGTTTTAAAGAGGGTTAACACTATTTATGGTGTTAATCATTATTAATAAAGATTAGCCCCTTGTCCCAAAAACCAATGATTATAAATTTGAGCTATGAACCTTCCTCATATATCATTAATATATTAGGTTAATATGAATAGGTTACACATGCCAATTATTACTTTAAAGTTTTTCTCTGGTTGAGAATCCTTTATTTTATGCACACAAGAAACCTCAAAACCACATTCCATGCCTTTTATTATTTTTTTTGACCTCAGACTTGGTAAAAACACTTGAACCAACATGAAACATCTCTTTAAATGATCATTTTTCCATGATTATCAATTAATATGAAACTCATACCATCTCTCTTTGCTTGTTTGGACCTTGACCTATAAGTCATATTAGGTCTTGAAATTGAGCTTCAAGCCTCTTTCCATGCAATCACAACCTCATTAATATGATTAATAATCCTATCAAATTATCAAACACTAATTTCATCCTTTATATGACTTAACAATACTTCATGGCACCTCATTGGGTCCAGTAAGGTCTATAACTAGTCTAGTTTCATGTTAGGTATGCAGGTCGTACCCCTATAGGCTCACCTTGAAAGACACATTAAGTGTTCTAATGCCTCATATGCATAATAAAATAACCCTATACTAATTATTATGCTTATGTTAATCCATATCATCAAGCCACTAAGATCATACCTTCTCACATGTTCTTTTTATGTAATGACTAGTGTCATGACTAGGCTTGTCAATCACTTAATGTTTGAAAACTGACCTTAAAACACTCCTTGATGTTTCTACACCTTGATAACATGCCTTTAATTCTCCTTATATAGTATCATACATTTATACACATCTCTTCATGTTCATCATGCACATTTTTGTTATGAATAGGCTTCTTAAGACACCTAGTACTCAAAACATGCTTACCGTGACCTAATATTCAATCCTCTTTGTGATAGCACTGATAGTCATCAAGATAAATTGAATCATGACATTCACCTCAGAAGAATATTTATTTTTTATTCAAATTCTCTCTCAATAGAAATACAATAGGTTGCCTCCATATTATCTCTTACCACATGGCTTCCTCATCACATCTCACTTCACTATGCATCTTTATTAGATGTACCTTGACATCAAGGACATCAACTTTAAACTTGACATCAATGAAAACACTTCTCAACAAACCCCTCCTTTGTCATTGATGGAAAATCATTCTATAAACTGATCACTCTTATCTCCCCTAGTCTAGTTAATCTCCCCTTTTAGACTTTCTCCCCCTTTGACATTAATGACAAAATGTCCAACATAGACTACCATATGGAACCATACCTTATTGATGTAGGAGCTCAACACAAAAAATATGGAGTATTAAAGTAACATGTTCCCCCTTACTCCATGCATACTTTATTGAAAATAACTTAGATTGTAAGACCACTTCTTAATTTATATCAAACTCAATCACAAACTTGAATTACTACCCCTCAAATCAAACATTTACCATCCTTTTTCAAGCTGAATAGTGTCTCCATGGAGCTTAATAGATTCACCTCTTTCCATAGAGCACTAAAACATTACAAGTTTAGGAGATTCCAATATCTACATGTTCTCATCTGACTAAATTTCCTTTAATACCCTTTTAGGCTTGATTTGAATTATAAGTTTGATCTCTTCATCATCCATTTGATCATCAATGTGGGTTGACAATAGTCAATCTAGACTTGATTTCATAGATGAAGCATGTTATATCAAAACAAGTAGTCCACTTGAAATTTTAGATTGATCATGAATCATCTTCATTATCTTTGATTTCCAAATAGTCATTTGTCTCCTCTCTAGCACTCTAGTGGCTTCAAACATCCTATTCTAACTTCATGACCTTTTAACCTTATTAGGACATAATTTTACAATGTGTACTACATCATGAAAACCATAAAAAACCACCTTATACATTCCTATTGATTAGTGTGAGCTATGAATCCTTCCATTATCCCATGAGTACTCATTATTGGAGTGTCTTCTACATTATCTTGCTTTATGACCAAACTGATTGCATACAAAATAGTAACCATTGAATTAATTAACATACCTTATAGAATTGGGCTATTTGATAGGTCTTTTCATGTTGACCTTTTTGTATTCAACAATATTCTCCTTGACTTGAGGTGTCTTCTTTTGGTCTTCTTTGAAACCAACACCTATTTTATCACTTCTAAACTTTTGAATAATCAAGATATCATCTAAATCCTCATTTATCTTTTCAAACGTCACAAATTTCCTCACTTTTATAGATGCTTGATTCAACTCATATTTCAAGGGTTCTATTTTGGTTTCATACCTAATGCATTCTTCCTATTTTATCTTTAGGATTTCATTGAATAACTTCATATGTGCCTCAACTTTATTGATGCTTTCATCCTACTCCTTGGAAGCATCACTTAGCCTTTCCTCAAACAAGCCAATCCACTCCTCATAGTCCTTAACTAATGATCTTAGTTTGTGATTATTTTCACTTTGTAACTTTAATTACTCTAGGGCACTTACCAATCCTGTCTTAGGATCTAATTTAACTTCTTCTTCATATACTTCCACATCAACCATAATGCCTTTCACACTTAAAAAACACTCATTATTTGATTTTATAGCCATAAAAAAGGTTTCATTATAATTATGTTCAGGTTTATGGCTGTGATCATCACTATCATATTCACTTGAGTCACTTATATCAAAAGAATTGTCTTCTTTAGTATAGGAGCTTCTTTTATTCTTGAAATTTCTTTGTATGCCTTTATACTTCCTAAACTACTTCTTGTTGTTATTAGGATTATAGGTCTTGTTGTCATCTCCATGATTTTCATCATGTTCTTCATTATGCTCATATTTATCATTGTTAGGACACTTGGATACAAAGTGACCAATCTTGCCATATTTGAAACATTTGAAGGGAAACTTACATTTTTAATTACTAGATCCAAACCTCAACTTTCTTGAAAACATGACTATCAATTGATCATCATCAACATATGAGCATTCCTCATCCTTGATATTCTTAAATTTTGTCTTATTTTCAAATTTGAAAGATGCATCCTTCTTGGGAGGTATTCTTTCATTAGTTCTCATCTCATAGGTAGTCAAAATTCCTTAAATCCCATCCATCTCTAGCTTTTACAAATCTTGCATCTCTTCTATTATAGACACCTTAGAGTTAAAATTAGGATTTATTGATCTCAATACCTTTTAAATAATTATATATTATTTCACCTCTTCTCCAAATCCTCTAATGACATTGACAACTTCATCAAACCTCAATAGATAAGATGTAATGGTTTCATCTTCATTCATCCTTAGGCTTTCAAAATATCTTTGGTGGGTATATAACTTGGCCATCTTCACCTTGGTGTCTCCTTAATATATATTATTTAGTTTATCCCATATATATTTATCTGATTTATAATGCATTACCTTCACAAGCTCTACCTATGATAGGCCACAAAGAATGACATTCATTGCCTTGGAGTTATTTTCACTAGACTTCTTCCTTCTTGTATTTATTGGTAGAATAAGATGAGAAATATAGCCATCCATAACTAACTAAAAAATATCATGTCCTTGTGATGTAAAATATATATTCATCCTGGCATTCCAAAAGTCATAGTTTGATCCATTGACCAATGGATCCTTACTGGTAGAGAAACCACCTTGATCTTGATGACTAGCCATATTTGCCTTGATAATCTCCTTTAGGCTTTCAAACCTCTTTAAAAGGAAAAATATCTAATACAAAATGTTGGAAGAAAAATTAAAGATAGGGCACGTGAATTAATTTTTAAAAAAAATCTTATAGAATCTTACTTAATCAATCATAGATCATTTAGACAAAGATGCATATCTTAGTAAGCATAAGCATCAATTCACAAGAGCATGAAACACATGAATACAATATGTATATGGGAAATTATCAAGGGGAATAAAAAAATTTATTATGAAAATGTAATATTATACTATAATTCAAACATTAATATTTAGTTAATCACCAACTTCAATTGAAGCACCAACGCCAACTAGCCATGCACTAACTTGACTAGGCTTTAACAAACACCCACTTGTAAGGAGACACCAACCACATAGATGAATAAAAAAAAATTATCCACCTTAAACACTTTATCAAATTTATAAAAATATGTTTCTCATAAAATATATTATTATCTCCGTCTTCAGCTCTTCACACACTTTTATCCCTCTCAAACTGGCCTTTAACTAGCCTTTTTATTGAATTGATTAGGTCATGTGACCTTGATCCTCACACATAAAAATTCTATCAAAATTTCATTACTGATCCCCTATATAATTTTTATTGTATAAAATACCTCATTATTCTCTCCAATATACTTTTGTTTTCTTTTACTTTTCATTCCAAAATAGGACTAAAATTGCATAGTATATATACAAGACTTTTTATTTTCATTTCCTTCTTAGTCAGCCAAACACTTTAATCCTCTTAGGTAATCCATTTAATGGATATTAGGAAAAATTATATACATTTATAAAAAATTATTTTAATACCTTTAGTTTTAATATTATTTAATTAGGCCTTATCTCATCTTTAGGTCTCATGGAGATTTAATCCCATGAGGCCTACTTAGCACATGTTACCTTTTGATATTCTTTGAGAACATTCAAATAATTTACATGGAATAAAAAAATAATATTATATATAATTATACCCTTTATAATATCATCTATGATTCATATCACGTTTTATCTCAAACCACTATTTGGACCACATCATTAGTATTGTTCATATTAGGCATGCACATTCCTAAAAAGTTTGTATTGAAAAATTGAAGTATAAGAAAAAATTTGCCAAAAAAACATGGAAAAAATACATACATAGAACCTAAATGAGATTATATTCATCACAATTTTAATTTTATTTCATAACTTAGGTTAAAAAGACTTGAACTCATCTCAACAAGTAGCTCACTCAGAATTACAAACTAGCCTAAAAATATAGTCATGGAAGCTTGAAAATTTGACACCTAAAGGGACATATAAAATGACTTAAAACTAATTAAAATTATCTTATAACATCATTATAACAAAATCCAATAAATATATCATAATATCTAAATTAAAATATTGGTCTTTTAGACCAATCTCTTGACCTTCTCTCTCATAGCCCTTACTTAGCCAGACAAGCCATTTTGGCTTTGATGTTTCATTATCTTACATTGACTCTCAAAACATATAAAAATAATTAATATGTAATTAAAGTTAAAAAAACAACACCATGTAATTTACAATCTTCAACTTAGGTAAATATCCTCCAACTCATCAATACAACTTGCTTATCTAGATCTACCAGTTTATCTTCAAACATAGTTATGGTGATAAAGACCTTAAACACTAGTGTAGACACTTTTAGAGACTCTTGATTCATGATAATTATCCTATTATATAATTATTTAACTCTCATATAGAAATATAACATGTTCAAGTGACAACATTGGTCTTGTAGACCAATCTCACAACCTTACACCTTCACTATCTTATCTGAATAAGATAAGTCAACTTATGAGAAACAAATGTATCATATCCACTAACGTCTAAAAAATAAATCCAACATGAAAATGTATTAAATATATTTTAAAACTTCTCCATTCACTTTTATTCATACCTAGTCAATCAAAATGCTTCCTTAATCAACTTCTCACTTCTACCTGGTTTTATCACTGTCTGCACCATAAGGCCTTTTATAGATAGGTCAACTTGCATGACCAGTTTATCAATATTGAGGTTTGGAACCTGATCATATAACACCATGTAAATATAATAAAATTATCAATATTTAACCTCCATTTAATTATAAACTTTGAATCAATCAACTGTGAATGCTACAAAAAATTTCTAAGAAATGAAGCATTTCCTGTAGGGTCCACTCATTCATCTAGCAAAAAAATCAAACTTAAAGGTGCCTAGGAGAGTTGAAAACAACCTAAAATAACTTACATAGCCATTACAAACTATTTTGGTCTATTTTTAAGAATATGTTTCTCATCAGGTCAATGTTAGGGTTTTAGAGAGGGTTAACACTATTTTTGGTGTTAACGATTATTCATAAAGATTAGCCCCTTATCCAAGAAGCCAATGCTTGAAAATTTAATTTAGGAATCTTACTCATCTAACATGAACAACTTATGTTCCCATGTATAGGTTAAACATGCCAATGAGTATTTGAAAGTTCTTCTTGGGTTGAGAATCCTTTATTTTCTGCACACATGAACAAAACCACATTTCATGCCTTTTATTATAAATTTTTACCTCAAACATGATAAACATGCCTAAAAAATCATGACATACCTTTTTTAATTCTAAATTTTCCATTATTATCTTTAAATATGAAATTCATACCTCATTTGGCTATGTTGTCTCTCTTTGCTTGTCTGGACCTTGACTTACAAGTCATATTATGTCTTAAAACTGACCTTCAAGCCTCTTTTCATTCATTCACAACCTAAATCACATGATCAAGAAAACTCTCCCATGATAAAACACTAATTTTCATCCTTTAAAGGCCTTTACAATACTTCATGGTACCTCCTTAGGTTAGGCAAGGTCTAAAACTAGTCTAGTTGCATGTTAGGTATGTAGGTCTTACCTTTATAGGCTCATATTGAAATGCACTTGAGTGTTCCAAAACCTTATATACATAATAAAAAAACCTCATATTACTTATTATGCCTCTATACCCATATCATCATGACACTAAGCTCATACCTTTTCACAAGGTCTCTTTATGTAATGACCAATGTCATGACTAGGCTTCTCGATCACTTAAAGTTTCAAAACTAACCTTGAAACACTCCTTGATGTTTCTACACCTTGTTAAAATTAACATAATGATACTCAAATATTATAATACATGTGTACACTACTCTTCATTCTCATCATGCAAATGTTTATTATGACTAGGCTTCTCAAGACACCTAGTACTCAAAAGATGCTTACCTTGACCTGATCATCAAACCTCTTTATGACAATAATGATAGTCATCAAGCCAACATAAATCATCAAATTGACCTCATGAGAATAATTAGGTTGCCTTAAAATTGTCTCTCAATAGAGAGAAAATAGGTTTCCTTCAAATTATCTTTTACCACATGGCTTACTTTTCACATACCACTTCACCATGCATCTTTACTAGATGTACCTTGACATAAATTACATAAACCTTGACCCTGACATAAATGACAACACTTCTCAACAATATAAATTATGCATACTCTTCTAACATGTCTTGATTGTCTTGAGTTAACTCATTCACTTTAGTGGATGTCATAACATTTTGAGGCTTGACTACCAATACAAACCCCAAATCATCCTCATTCATAGAATTTATGTACTGTTTCCCACAAACCATCACATTGGATTGAACTTATTTGTCATTATCTTCATCCATCATAGGTATCAAGGTGTGAATAACTCCATATTTTAGAAAGGTATACACATTTCTTCTACCATCATGAGTTTTTTTTTTTAATCATATTTCCAAGGCCTCCCAAGAAGCACATGAAAAACATCCATGGGAATCACATCACAAAGGACCTTGTACTTATAACTTCCAACTTCAAACTCCACCCAAATCTATTCACTAACCAATTTATTTTATCCTTTATTCAACCATGAGACTTAATTTGGTGTGGGATGAGGCAACTTATTTAATCTTAGTTTGTCTACCATTTTAGTAGAGACCAAACTATCTATACTTCTTAAATATATAACCATTTTCAACACTTACCTTGGAACTTTCAAGAAGTTTTGAAAAATGTTTTTTAATTTTTTGTGGTTCCTTCTCCTTGGGTGTCTTGATCATTACTCTCATCATAATCAAGGATTCTTGTACCTTAGGTTCCTTAATAAGTGATTGAGAACAAACACTCTCTTCTTCAACTACCTAATCAATCTAATTTATACATTATATTCTTGGACTTACTCCTAGTTGATCCTCTAGACATTCTCAAGACCTATGTCCAAGAAACTTATTGGAATTGAAACACCTACATATAAAACCACCTAATCCTCTACCTCTTTATGCATAACCACACCTAAAATATGGTCTTATACATCTAAATCCTCTTTTTGAATTAAATGGTTGTTCATGTGAAGTACTAGAATCCCCTTGATTTTTTTGTGAATAACCTCTACCTCCTTACTAACCTTTTCCCCTAAAACTTCTACCTTTACTTGTATTATTTTTGTTTTTCTTCCTATTGAGCTGGTCCTCTGATTTTAAGGCCAATTGGTAACACTCTTCTAATGTATTTGTACTTAGAAGGTCTAATTCATCCTAAAAATTATATCTTAAACCATTGAGATACCTAAAAACATTATCATTATCATCCTCCATGTGACCTGATCTGATACTCAAATTGTAAAAGTCTTTAATTTATTCTTTTACTCCCATGTTTTTCTATTTCATGTTTTGAATCTTCCTATACAAGTTTTTGATGTAGTCAGTAAGCAAGAACTTGATTTTTAACTTGTCAACTATTATATCCCAAGACCTAATTTTGGATTTACCTTTTTTCCTCCTCTCATATTGTATATAATCCCACCATAGGGATGCATGACCCTTTATTTTGGTTCTATAAAACTTCACTTTTTGTTCTTCTAGTACATCCTCAAAATTAAAATATTTGTCCAACTCTCGATTCCAATTAGGGATTTCTTCTCCACTTAGGATAATTGCATACACTAGAAGATATATTTTAGGCTTGGATCCTTTCCCTTTTACTGCCTTTAACATCCTTTCAAACTTACGTTCCTTGGTCTCTCTATTTGCTTCATCTTCCAACTATGGTGCCTATGGGTCTTCTTCCTCCTGATCACTCAAATCACCTATGACTAATCCTCTCCTTTGATTGACCTCAACTACTATTATTCTTACATAAAAATTATCTCTGATATTCCTCAACTCTTTCAATATTTAATCCATAAATTATATGGCTACTTCCCTTTCCCCTGATGTATTTCTCCTAGGTGGCATCTCATCTCTCCTTAGGCAATCAACCAAACAATATAAAATTCTCTTCTTCTCAAAGAATATAACCTCCTTAAATAATTTTTATGTGTATTATTTTGGCATTGATACCAAAATTATGTAAATTTTAAGCAACCAAAACTTTAGTATCTCAAGTTGATGTCAATTAGTACAAACTACCTCATTTCCTAATAGTCATGTTTTACCATTTTCTAATGGTATGAACAAATGCAAATTGATTCTAATAAACTAAGGTGTTTTTTGAGTACCTTATATTTAAAACCTTCCATCCAAGAATTTTATTGATAAATCTATTCTTAGAAACCACTTTTGTAACCTCTGTCTAGCCCCAATTGGGTCTCCCAAGGCCTAATTCTCTTTTAGTAATCTATTTCCATACACATAGCTTCTATATAGGTATAAAACCTTAAAAATATGTTATATTACATTATTACCTAGCTAATCAACAATTTTTGTGTATTTTAGATGGTTTAAACTCCTACAAAGCAAAATTTCATTTGGAAACCCTAACATAGGGTTTAGACTGACTATGCTAACCTGAGATGGAATAATTTGTTGTTTCAAGATACCAATTGATTTTTAATCCTATATGAAAGTTTAAACAAGTCTATATTAATTCCCCACATGTTATTGAGTGTCTAAAACTTATTAAATGACCTCTAGTACCCACTTAGACAAAATTATGAGAATACCTAACTAAAGATACATAGTCACCTACAGTGTCTATGTTGATTCTTCACAAAATACTTATGAAAACAACTAAAGAATTGTAAAAATGACTTAAAAAATTAGTGTAAAAAACATACTAGGATATAATGAGCATCATATTGTATTATTTATAGGATATTTCTCCAATGTTCAATCTTACATAGTCATATTTATTACCAAAACATAGAAAAATAGGGTTTGTAACTTTTGTCTTCAAACTTGAGGAACTTATTCTTGATTTTCTTATATCTTGACTTCATAAACATTCAAATGAATTTCATTACCAAGTATCCCATACATTTTATGTTTCCTATAAAATATATATCTATTTTTAGACTCCTCTAATGGTCATTAAAGCGATAACAAAAGTATTTAAATATACATCAAAGTCCATAATTCTTAAACTTATGTCTTAAAACACATGTTCTAGACACATTGTACCTTAAATAGTTAATCCTAAAAATATAGTAAATTAAAAACACCTCCAAAAACACTTAAATATCTTAAACTAAGCCTCATAAGTTTAAAAATGCAAAAAGTTAGTTTTGGTGGGAAAAGCCAAATTTGAAATTTTGAACACCTAACTCAAAGAAAAACAACTAGAAATGAAATCTAAAGCTGATCTAAGAATTTGAAGATAAATTATACCACCCAAAAAAATTGATAGGAAAAACCAAAATTTTCAACTATTCAACCCTAGCAATGATGCTCCTATATCAGCTTTCCCTATCGTTGTTCACCTTAGCCACATGCTCTCGCCATTTTATGAATCTATATTGTGAGAATTATGTATTCCACTTTGAAATTATAATGACCACTTTTCTTTTATTACACTCTCACCATTTTTTGATTTATTTCCATTTGAATGATTTCATAATTTTTCAATCACCTTCATCTTATGCTCTCACCATTTTATGATCTCATTCTCATTCTTTGCCTTAAATGTAGTAAGCATTTTGAACCTAGTTCATGTATGATTGATTTTCTATTGCCTTTTAGTGTTATTTTATCTTAAACCATATGATCAAACTTATTTGATCCATTTTCATTGAAATTTTCATGATTATGGAATGTCATCCCCTCTTTTCTCATGCACTCACCATTTTGAGAGATGATTCATTTTTTTCACTACAAGTACATCATGTTTTATTATCATCAATTTTATTCTATCCCATATCCTAGGAGAACTACGTTTGGCCTAATGTTCACATTAGTTCTTATGTACATATAACTATGTAGGCAGCATCAAATTTCCTAGTGCATCTAGATTCAACTCATCTACCCCTTCCTTTTCTTCTATCCCCACACCCTCCCCCCCCCCCCGCATTTTGTTTTTTTTGTTTTCATTGTCTCATATATCCCAAGGGCAATGTTTTACATTTTATTTGTGTGTCATTATTACCTATTGCCTAAAGGAAACATTGTTTATATTTTTTTAATGTGTTATTATACTTAAGTTTTTATTGTCTAGAGTAGGGGTCAACTTGTTGCCAAGATTAACACCTCTATTACACATGTATGAATAATTTGTTTTCTATTTGCACTCACATTGTGATTAACCTTTGTTTTTGTTTATTAATTTTTATTTGATTATTTTGTTCACTATTTTTTATTCATGTTTTATTTTTTATTTATTTATTTTTATTGGTGTTTTATTATTTTTATTTTTATTTCTTTTGTTTATTTATTTACCTATTTATTCACTTTCATTATTGTGCATTAACTTAGTATATATGCATTCATTATGTGATTCCTTGTGAATTATACTTAAGTCCATCCATATTCATATGTCAACATTATCATCATGGTTTTTAGCATTGATACTTTCTTTTCATTTTTTATTGGATTGGGTGTTCGTGCTTATGCATATTATAACTAGGTTATCATAGTGCATACTATCACGTCCTACAACAAACATCATCATGATGGATATTTGAAGCAATGGTGTCATAGTAATTCTCCTTTTTCCCACCTAAAAACTTATCAATCTATCCAAATATTACCCAAATATAGAGTAATTAAAACAAAAATTAATTTTAATCCCTACTAATTAGGATGTGCATCTTCATCCTATCATGTAAACCAAATTCATGTCTATCCTTAATACTAACTTAATCTTACTTAATGAGTATGTGTTTAATATGTAATCCCCCTTTCCTAATTTTCCCTAATGCGGAAAATATGACTTGTATCATGCTTCTATTTTCCTTATTAGGTTAAATCATAGTGCCAATGATTATAACTACCTTAGGTCAAATCATTGTGTTTTGATTTATTTGGATGTTAATGATTATAACCAACTTTGGGAAAATAATTATCATTTTCATACCCTACTAGGGAATTTTTTCATTGTGTTAATTATTATAACCACCTTTGGGAAAATCATTATCTTTATCCATCCTATTGGGGTATTTTTCATTATGCCAATGATTATAACCACCTTTGGGAAAATCATTCTTTTTATTTAACTATACTGATGATTATAGCCACTTTTGGGAAAATCATCCTATTTTATCTACCCTACTATGAATCTCACTATGCCACTAATTATAATTATTTTTGGGTGAATTAGTATTTTCACCTCCTTACATGTAGGTCTTGATCATTTCCTTCTTTTTGAGGGACCATTTACCAACTTTATTTGTTGTCTACTCCCTTGAGGGGTCATCCAAGGTTCATCCATCACCTTCTAGGTCATTAATGAATATTTCATTCTTTGATAAGATGTTACCATGCCTATTCCTTGTAATGCCTTCATTAATAGGGGTAAGCTATAGACACCTCATTTTGGCCACAACTAGCTTCTAACTGGACTTTAGATTGATTTCTACAAAATAGTGTAAATTAAGCCTAGAAATCAATAAATGTCCCAATTTCATCTACACATTAGACTTTAGTGATCATAATCATGTTGAGGCATCCATTCTTAGGGTATTATAATATACATAATAGCAATCTCTCATGGATTCATCTCTAGTCAACTTGTGACCTAAGAATATGATAGTTTGGCCTTTAGACCCATTAAGAGGGGAACTTGAACAATTCCTAAAGTGAAAAAATTCTAAGCATAATGAATTAACTAATCAAATAAAATTAAATACTTAAGTGTAATTTCCATGTGCAATTAGTGAAATTAAATTTAAAAAAAGGGAAATTTAAATAAAAATGAGGACATAATGACATCATCATCCTCAAATTCAAGGAATTGAAAATATCTCCCTAAATTCCTCAAATTAATAAATGGAGATCCATGATTAATAAAGGGGATCTCTATCCCAAGTATTAATTACATGTCCCCTCCTTAACTCAACTAGGGTTAGTTTGAACTCAACCACAATTAATGTTAACCTAAATACACTTGGGTTAGTGTTATTTTGGAAGGATATAAATGAAAATCATCACCCATTGATAAATAATTTCTCTTGGTGTAAATTTATCATGAAAAATACATGCAAATCTTCCATTGTTATAATCTTATCATGCCCATTTACTAAGCTAAGCCAAGCCAAAATCAACATTACCAAGGTGACAAGGAGAGGAGATGTAAGGATATCCATTACAAAATAATTATTTATCACATAACCAATCACATCAATTCATTTATAACATACAACTCTTGATCTCATGGAAGGTAAAATTGCTTGTTTTAATTTCATTTGTTAGTTACTTGTATTGTTCACTAGTTCTTTGAGTGTCTAGGCTAGAGGTGTAAGATTTTATTGATGTGTTTTATTTGATTTATTTATTACTAACACCATACTAATATCCCCTCATGTATTCCTATTGATCTGAGGTATAATAATCATCATGAAAATTATAGTGGGTCATGATTCATTAATTTCAAGAGACATTTCTAGAGGATCAAATGTTTAGAATTTGAGGCCTCAACATCACCATTTATAAAGAAATTATTGGTGAAATTACATGTATGAGTTGTGATTGTTTTAAATACCTAAATGACAAGAATAGAAAGGATGAGTTAATTATATTTTTTTTCAAAACTGATAAACTAGTCCCTTCAACCTAGCAACGTTTTCCTAGAGCCTAATTATTGAGGAAGTGGCCCAAGATATGCCTTCATATTATGAGGTATATCACTCTCTACATTGAGAAAATGATTATATTTTCCAACCACTTCTTATTAATGAACCACATCAAGGAAAATAGGATAATGTTGCCTTTTTCTATTAAAATATTTAGAAGCGTTAATTACAACCTTTAAGGCTAATCTATCCTCTAACCTCTTACACCAGGGGAGTATAATGCTAATTATGAATAGATGGAACCCATATGGGGGAAGATGTCATTGAATTTATCAACATACCTATTAATGGGTAATATTAAAAGGAAAATAGTGAAGAGGGCTTGGATAGGGGGAAAAGGAAAGACTCATCTATTTTTGTGGTAGATGAATAAACTAGTAAATCATCCCTTGTTAGTAGATTTGATGAAAAAATACAAGTTACCAAGTTGATTCAAATTCTAAATCCCCAATCCCTAAGGATAAGTATGTCTACCAAGGTGGTGTGAAATATGGAAAGGATCAATATGGAGGTAGTTATGCGACATCTACTATTCTCTGAATTTGTTGACAAGATCAATAAATTAAAAATGATGTTCTTTTTAGAGGATGATAAAACTGGTATTAGATAAGGAAAGGTGGAAGCTACTAAAGAGGTAGGGGAGATAGGTATGAATCCCCTAAATAAAAAAGGAAGAATGAACAAATCAGGGATGTGAAAAATGAGCATGAGAATAAAAAATAAGATAAAGAGGAGGAAAGGACTCCAGACATCAAAATGAAAATAATGACTAAAGATTCCTCATAGGGCCCGAGCAAGAGAACCTTAAGAAAGAAGAAAGAGAAGATAAATGAAGAAAACAACAAGTTGGTTGTCTACTTAGAATCTAAGGAATCTAACCATTAAATCCTTCATAATCTTTGTTATCTTTTGGTGTTTTTTTTGTTAGTTTTTGTCTAACATTATTTGAAATAATATCATTTGTACTCACATTGGTGAAATATTAATTAGATGTGTGTGAAATATTATAAGTGATTTGTTAACGAAATCATGTAGAGATATGGTAAGTAGTTAATTAGTAAATTGTTAGAACAACATACTATAGTTTAGGTGAGTGGTTTATGGAGATATAATATGACTCTTATTATATAAGAGATACATAGGCTATATATATGTGAAGCATTTTATTGAATAATTTGAATAATTTTGATTTTTCATAATTATGCTTATACACATTTGAGCCTTTGTATTTTCTCCATTAATGGGTTAAAACCTATCAAACTTTTGGTTGAATTTTCCTCATCTTATGTGTCCCTAGTGGCTTCTTCTATATGACTATTTCTCTCATGTTTAGCTAAACATCTTTTGCTATGTTTTTAAAGGGTATGGGACCCTATTCCCACTTTTTAACTTACCAAATAAAAAATTACAACATACATAGATAGTTTTTATTGACAAAAAAATATATTAATAAATTAAAAACCAAAATATACAGAGTATCACATTCTTATGACACTTGGGGCTCAAAATTACATATCTAATTATCACACATCATGGTACATTCTTTGGAAATATTACCATATGAATTTTTTTGTTACAAATGACATCAATATATGAAAATAGGTGACACATTATACCACCCAATTGAAAGTCACATTAGGATTTAAATGGCTTAATATAGACCACAATTAATAAAAACATATCAAAATATTTCCTTCACATATGGAGAAAATACAATCATTATTCCACATAATGCCAATGTTACTCACCAAAATGAAAATAATCTTCAAATATAATGTTATGAAAAAAATATGAACAAGAAGAGACATTAAAATAAGAGGTAATATGATTTCATAATATCAAGGACAAGCTAGGATATGTCAAATTTTATCCCAATGAGGATGACTTACTCACTGAATTATGAGAATTACTTTCAAACATATTTCAAAAATACAAAAAATCAAATAACTAAAAAATTAAAAAAACATTCAAATATTTAAAGAAAATAAAAAATGACTTGATCATGACATGATTACTACACAATTTACATATGTTATATATCACATGTTTAGTAGAGGGAATATATATTTCATATAAACATGAGTGTAATGATATATGAGTTTGATGTAGGACATATATGTTACATAAGGACATATAGGTGTTGGGTTTTCATCTACTCAATGGACATGTCAATACTAGGGACATTATATTCCATAGGATTCAATATTATATTTTATATATTGATATAACCTTATACCATTTTGAACTATCTATTTTACTTTCACAGGTCTTTTTATTTATTCATACATAATGCTACACATGATCTTATAATATAATGTGAACTTAATACATATGGACATTAGAGATTATTCCTTAGTTTTTATATACTTAATTAATGTTTTTAATATCTTGCATGATAAGAAACTTTTTTATTATTTATTATGTGTCTCCCATTGGCCTTGTTTTTGACATATTTATGTCCCTTGTGTGTGTCCCTTATCCTTATTTGATACAAAATATTTATGACCCTTATTTATAACATCTTTATGTTATTGCATGTGTCCCTTGTCCTTATTTGTTAAAACATGTTCACATCACTTATAGGTAACCCTTGGCCTTATGTTTGACATGAAATCTTGAGATTGTTCCACTTGTTGAGCTTGTTGATATTAAGTGGTTTCATGATACATATCATGAATTTTTTTTGTACTTGTATTCAATTACCCTTGAGTGATGGTTATTAGTAAATGCTTCACACATATATATATATATATATATATATATATACATATATATATATATATATATATACACACACACATATATATACATATATATGTATATATATATATATATATATATGTATATATATATATATACACACACATATATATGTATATATATATATACACATATATATATATACATATACATATATATATATATATATGTGTGTGTATATATATATATACATATATATATATATCTGTGTGTGTGTGTATATATATATATATATGTATGTATGTATGCATGTATGTATATGTATATGATCCTCCATTAATGAAAATTCAAATTAGAGTATAAATTTCATAGATTTAGAATGGTTTAGATACTAGATCATTTAGTCGTAAGACAAATATAGACACATTAATAAAAATTATAGGGGCATATGCACTTAATTTATAGATACTTGAGTAGGTATTCATATAATCTTAGGTGCATATACATGGGCTCATGTACATGTCTTATACAAAAATTCATTACAAGTTTTGACATATACGTACATTTGAGATACAAGTTATCAGATTCAACATATAGATGCATGTAATTCTATATTGATTAATATGGAATAATGAGGCATGATATTAGTTAATGCACGTACATAATAATATAGTTTAAAATCTTAATTCCAAATGGTTTCATTCAAATTTATAATTTTTGACATTGATGTCATGATAGGGGAATGAATATTACTCATTAATTTTCAATCATTCATCTATTATACATTGAGTGAACTTGACTGAACTTTAGTAAAACTATACAATTGAATTTTAATTCATGATGGATGAAATGAACATTGTTCATTATCTTTCTATTGTGTATTTGTTTTATATGGAATGAATGTGAGAGAAATTATATAATTAAATATGGGGTCATTATGGGGCCATGACCAATATTATTCTCTTTTGGTCATGAATTTATATCATATGGAGTGAATATAAGTGAAAATATTAAATTAAATCAAAGGTCATGGTGGGTTCATGAAGACTATTTATTTTCTTTATATCATGTATTTGTGTATGTGGAGTGAAAATGAGTGAAACTAGGAAATTAAATCTATATAGTGGTTCATTATGTTTTAATTTTAGAAAATGTATCATATGGTTTCCTCTTATTTTTTGATTAGTTATGTGGGACAGTACATCATGTATTTCTCACTAAAGTAATGAGTATAATGTAATTTTGTCTTCCCAACCAAATGTATTGAATAATTATAGAAAATTTGGGCATAGTCACCCAAACTCTCCATGTGCTTCATCAAATAAGCACAATTATCTAATGCTTGAGAAAGGAAGCATCATCTGTGACAAGTTACAAGGACACATGGTGTTCACCATTGAATAGGTTTACTAATTCCTTTCTCTTTAATTTTAAAATTATAAATTTGCATATAAAATTTTAAAATATGGACATTTTTTATTAAATGTTTATTAAATATTTTTATATTGAGTGATCTATACAATTGGAGATTGTTATCAAATAAAAATTATGTTTTACACACTTAATTATACCTTCTTCCTTTTAATCTAGAATTTACATTAATATAATAAAATGGGGGAATATTACATAATAAAATATAGTATTAATTAATTTAAAATGAAAAACTTGAGATACATTTACCACACATGACTTCCATGCCAAATATTATTGTAACGCACCATGCTTTCACCCATAAATATTACCTTATGAGTTTGATCCTTCCATTCTATTTTAACATGCCTAAATTAAAATCATTGTCTATTTAAAACATGCTTATTATCTTTAACATGTATCTCTAAACCCCCAATTTAGTATTTATATTCATGAGTGCATAATTTTATATTGGGTTAGTATTTCCATTTGATTCTAACTTGAACTTGATGTTATCAAATATCCCTTAACAATTGATCATTTCTAAAAAAAATTCCTTAGTTTCAACTCATGTTCCTAGCATGTTATTGGCATGATAAATTACCTAATTGGACTCACATATAAAAAAAAAATCATCACTTGATATGGGTCTTGACACTTATCTCATACACATTTATATACTATTACACATTATGAAGATGTTACCTATTCTTCCCATACTTTAATTCAATCATTGGTATAAATTATAATCCAAGTTTGAAGAAAATTAAATCCAAGTAAAATTAAACATTATCAAGTATCAAAATCAAATCATTAGTTTCAATCATATATCAAAATACTTGTGGGTTTATTTCCCTCCTTGAAGTATCAGATAATAGGCAGTGATCAAACATCAAATATGGGTTATTATAATTGAGTTAACCAATTTCACCTTACTAATTTTTTTAGTTTATATTCCACACATATTAACATATGGTTTCAAGGTGAATAATCCCAATTTATACATTTGGACACATCACCAAGGTTTTCCATCACACATACAAATATTTTAGAGACAAGAAAATGTGATCATGTGGTCACAATCCAATATTTTGTCACTATTCATTACTAATCACTATATTTTAGTATCAAAAATCTATATTGAACCAAATTATATGAAACTAACCATGTGGTGACAAAAACCCAATTCCTAAACTAGATGGATCATAAGCCTACTTTAGTTTTTTTCCACTTTCAAAACATAATCATAGTCAAATAGTCAATCATAAAAGCTAAGTATGTATCCCTTTATTTTACTTACTATATTTAGAATATTCTGCTCATAAAATAATTATAATTAGTTTTAGTATTATACATTGGAGGCATATGGTTTGATCTCTATAAATAATTAACTAATAAGAACCCCCAACTTTCATAATTGGTATGAGTCTCAAACCTTCAAGGATTATTAAAGGCAAGAGTAGAGTTATTATATGTGAAATTAGCTATGAAATAAATCTTGGAGGTAATACTTCAAGGTTTGAGACTCATTCTATAACTAAAAGTCATGGGTTCCCCTAATAAATTTTGATTTGGGTGTTTAAGATCTGTGATGGAAAATAGGCGGTAGAGGGATGACCCTACCTACATTAATTTAGGAGGGATATTTCATCTAGTTTCATGAAGGGGGAAACTATATGGAATAATTTATTTATAAATCTAAATTATTCTACTAGTTTATATGTTATTAGGGTTTATAATAAAAAGTTAGGGTAAAAAGTATTTCCTTCATACATGGAAAAAATACAATTAATATTATAAATAATGGTGATGGCATTCATTAAAACGTAAAAATTCAAAGATAAAAAACATGCAAAAAATATAAACAATTAGATAAAATAGAAGAAGAGGTAATGTAATTACACAATCTCAAAGACAAGAAAGGATATATCAACTTTGATCCCAATGAGGGTGAATTAATCACCAATTTATGATCACTACTTTCAAAGATATTTTAAAAATAATTTTTTTTAAATATAAAAACATTAAGTAATTTAGAAAAGTTAAAATCATGACATGATCATGATGTGATTAATCAATTACACCATTTACATGTGTTATTTGTCACATGTTTGGAAAATGGAATATTATTTTCATATACATGCATTTCATTATATATGAGTGTGATGTAGAACATATAGGTTACACATGGATATATATATATATATATATATATATATATATATATATATATATATATGTTTGAATTTCCTATATCCATTGGCCATGTTAATATTGGGTGAATCTTATTTCATAATTTTTACTATTATAGGTTATATATTTCTATAATATTATACCATGTTGAGATATCTAGATTACGTAAACATGTCTTTCTAGTTACTCATATCTTACACAATGTTAGATGGATATTATTTCATACTATAATGTGGCCTTGATAAATATGTATGTTTTAGAATATTCTTGTTATATACTTGATTTATGTTGTTACTTTCTTGTATTATAAGATACTTTGTGATTTCTTAATGTATATGGAACATTGGACTTGTTTATGATATATTTATATTCCTTGTGTGTGGCCCTTGGCCTTATTTGATGGGAATCTATATTTGTGTCCTTAATATGTGTCCCTCTATATTTTTTTGTGACATGTTTATGTTCCTTATTTTCAGTCATTAGTATTATGTGTAACACTTAATATTGATCTTTTTGAGATTTTTTCACTTATTGAGATTGATGACATTGATTGATGCCATGTTCCTTATGATGCAGTTTTAGTTTTTAGTCTTAATTATCCTTGAGTGATGGTCATTATTTCATTATTCATTAATACATATTTTTAGACATGAAACTTATAGTCTATGAATTACATAATTTACATACTTTTCTTCATTTACACATACATTTCAATGATGGAATACTCTTGACATGAATGTAAACAATGTTATCTATATACATGACATGATACCATTAACTCTTATTTTGAGATGATTAGATTACAAGAAGCATCCATCATTTAAAAAGGTGTGCATTAAAGTATGATTTTCATAAAGACATAAGACACCATGAACATAAAATTATATTATATTATAGATTTCATATATTTAAAATGGTTTAGATATCATATATATTAGTCACATAAAATATTTTGACACATAAATATATATTATGGGGGTATATGCCATTCATATGCACTCAATTTACAAATACTTCATTACACATTCATATAGACTTAGGTGCATATGTCTAATTTTTTAACATATAGTTTGAACTTAACATTTTGATGAAAAAAACCACCTATAGCCTACATTTTACATAATAATTTATTTATATCTCACATAGATAGTTACAAATCCTCAACACTCTTTTTACCTTGCATGATGCTATCATCTAGATTAGGATATTATCATTGATGAAAATGTCCCAAATATAACACTACTGCTCCTACTTTATAAATGTTCAAATTTTTAATCTCCCAATATGAATGGGTGTCCTAATTTTATTCTTTAACCCTACCATGATATTATTTCAAAATGTGTGGTATAAATACAAACCAAAAGGTTATTCATTAGGAATCTAGAAATTACCTCTCAAGCTCACACTACATTGTTGAAAATCATTTACACAATTAAGCTATATTTCCCTATTTTGAAATAAATCATAGGAGTAGTATAATTATAGGAATAAATAATTAAAATATTATCCCATAAAAGTTAATTATCAAGTTACATGATATATTACTAGATGCACTTGCATATATCATATTGCACAATTATTCAAATACACAATCCCACATAAGGGTGATAACTACATCAATTTTAGTCCCTCTTAAAATTATATATATGTATATATTTTTTATTTACATATGGGTATTTGAGGTCAAATCCACTTTACTTGATCTCACTAATCCATGTTTTTCAAGGTGACATGCCCTAATTGAAGGATTTAGGGTTTTGATAAAACTATTGATTTTAGGAACATGTGTGTGCACATGATTTGAACTAATAAATTGTAAGGTAAAATGTACCCTAACATGCAAAATTATTTATTCTAAAAAAGTATTTATATTATAATCTACAAAAATCATAAAAATTATGATATAATCATCCACACTAGTGTCTATAGTTTGATGCTAGTGTCCCATCTGATAGAAAGCTAATTTCTAGAATCTAATGAATCAAGGAAAATATTGAGATCTCTTCTTCCTCACTTGTGTCTATTAGATCTACATATGCATCCTTACATAAGCTAATTATTATTTTTCCTTCATATAGATACTTTTAGAATATTTCTTGGGCATTATACTTTTAATAAGTAACATTCTCAAATTTAGTATATTTATCAAAATATTATAAATCTAAATTATTTAATTAGCATGATTTAAAATAAAATAGTAAATAATTATTTATGATATTCCACCTATCCATAACTCTAAAAAAGGTTTAAATATTTTGGAAAACTAGAATATTTTTAAGCATTACAAGCCCTAATATTCCCTAGGCTTTCCTTCTAAAGTTTTATCCTCCTAAGGTTTCAAATTTAATTAGAATTTCCTTAACATATTGGATTATTTTCTATGATTCATATGTCTATATTTTATTATTCTCGTCTTAGTTTTTAGAACATTTTAAATGGATAAAAAGGAACCCATTCTTCCTCCCAACACTAAGGATAGTGATAGTTAATTCCCCTTTCACTAATCCATATTATCACTACTCCAAGGGGTAAGCTAGCCCATCCTATAGTGAAAAAATAAGGTAACCAACATACCCTTACTCAAACGACTCCACCTCCACATATACTTTAGATAGTGTATGTATGCATATTAAATATAAAGTACTTAGGGCTTATGTTTATGAAGCCTTCAAGGATAAAATAATAGTTTTTTTCAAGTTAATAGAAGAGTCTAAAAATAAATATCAATATTTTAGTTCAAATATCACATCATTGTAAATTTAGTTCACATATGCAAATAATGTATAATGTGTTAGTGTTAATAATGCACTTGAATCTTCATCTATAAATGTTATTCCTAATAAGATTTCATATCCAAATGGGAAGCTACAATAGAATACATCCATAACAAGTGATTCAAAAATAATAAAAAAGGATAATAATAGTTTAAGATAGGTTTTAAGGTAAATTATTATAAAAAATATGATTAAACTACCTCCTCTACACCCTCTAAAGATACCAAAATAATATTGTGCATATCATATAATGCATGAGCATCATAAGGATAGTTGTCTAGATTTGAATAAAAAATACAAAGTATAATTAATAGTGGTGATCCTATAATATATACAAAAATTAGGTAACCCTCTACCTTATTCATTGATATTATACAATAATAGTGGAAAAAGAACCATTATGGGTACAAAAGGATAATTCATAGAAAAAATAATTTTAGTTGAAAAAAATAGTGAAATAAAAGGATTAAAAGGAATAATTAGAGCAAAAAAATATTCAAATGGAAAAATTAAATAAATAGAAGATTAAAAATTCAAAATTAGAGAAATAAAATATTCAAAATGAAAAAGTAGAGGAAACAAGATTACAAAAGGAAAAATATGAAAAAGAGAAATTACAAAATGAATAGTTTGGAAAACAAAGTTTACAAAAGGTGTGACACAAACATTTGACATTATGAAAATAAAAGTTGGAAATAAAATTCAATATATGTTAAAACACATTCCTAAATTAGGGTTTCTAAAAAAAGAGGTCAAAAAGCAAGACAGACTAGAGAAAGATAAAGTTACAAATGTGGTTGGAAAGGGGAAAAGTTCAAGCCTTTCTACATATCAAGACCCTTTCATATCAATTCTCACATAGATGGAAATAAATTTAAAAATATCAAGGTTATGGACTATAAAAATACAAAATTTTGTTTGATGTCATTTCTTAGCTCTCTTGGAAAAAAATATTAATATCTTGATCAAACTAATTCAATTACAAGAAGTTTCGGATAAATTTAGTTAAGAGATTCAATTGCTTCAAAATAGTTCTCTTACTTTTCATGTTATTTATAACCCAAGTGTATAAAATTTTATGCTTGGAAAATCACTGTTACACTGAGTAGGAGAAATGATTGATAAAAACAAAGGTTGCATATAATTTGATCATGAAATCAAGGTTTCATCCTTTTCTAAAGAAAAAAGATCTTTACAAAAATACAAAAAAAATAAAGCATATCTTCTATTATTATAAAAATAGATAAAAATAATGTCATTTTTGTGTACCAACATGCCAAATATTTAAAAAACTTAGGACCTTTATATTTTATCTAAAATTGTTTTCACATGCTAACTGATTATACATTGCTAGCTATTTATTTGTTTTAATTTAATTCAAATTTAAAAGGAATTTAAATATGTTTTTAAACCTGTTTTAGATGGAATTTAATTTCAAATAATATAAAATATATGCTTGATACATAAAATAATGTTTCATGTTGAACAAAGAGATTGGCTTTGTTTGAAGGAAAAATTGTGCATGTACTAGTTTTTAGAAATGACTGATCAACACTTTTGGGTACACTATTTCAGAGATCAAATCAAACTAGATTGAACTTAAAAAATTAGTGAAGGAATACAAATATCAAATGATCACACTGGTTTAATATTTTTAGTAAAATAATTTTCCATAAAAAAAATATGGCCAGACGAAATCACCCTACCAGGCATATTTGATAGTTTTCATACTTGTCAAAACAAGCTATCAACACTATTTCATGATAAATTTAGTACAATAAAATCAAATTTTATGAGGATAAAAAATTTCATACATAAATAAAAATATAAGGAGAACACATTGATTCAATATTCATAGTAAAATTATTTTTGAATCAAAATTTATGGCTCCACAAAATAAACATATCAAACAGATTTGGCAATTTTTGTACTTAGCCACACAAATTATTCCAACCTAGATAATATGATTTGAGATAGATAAATTTTTTTAAGGATATAAATATTTATTTAAAATTATAAAATATTATCTAAATCTCATGAAAATTTGGATTAGAAAATCAACTAAAGTTATTTTTAAGTAGTTATTAATTATTAAAAATAAAAATAAAGTATGCAATTTGGATGAAAATTCCATGCAAGCTTTTATTTATTTTAGTGAGGTAAAATTAAAACTATAGTCCACTCTTCATGTTAACTATGAATTAGTGTTTTTTATTCACTTATATTTTTTATTAATAATTTATATTGAACTCATTATTTTTGAAGGAGAATTTTGGCTATTCAGATTAATAAGAAATTCAGATAAGTTCTGTGTGACTTGATCTATATGTGAAAATTTTGATTCCTCTCCAATTTTATGTAATGAAGGTTTTATTTTCTTAAATTTTTTAATTTATTAATTAAATTTTTTAAATATATATGGATAATTCCTTTTTGTTATTATTGATATAATTTGATTTAAAATGTGCAATAGCTATTGGATAATTAGAAAGTATTATTGATTGTATGTAATTAGGTTGACTATTTTAGTTATATGAGTGTGTTGTTTTCACTTGGATTTTTAATCTTTGAGGAGATTCCTAATCTCTCCTAATTCAAGTGGTAAAATGGAAACACCTCTAGGCTTGTGGGTAGCCTAAGGATGAGATGAATCTCTAGATAGGGATAACTCTAGTGATGTACCACTTTGGATCACAAATACACCTAAATTTTTTTGGGGAAAAGGGAGAGAGATAACTGAAATAAAACTATCCTAATAAGGGTCATACATGAAATATATTTATGAATTCCACCAAGATATATTTACACATGAGAACAAAGGATAATCCAAACATACACTTCTCCAATCTGCATCTTCTAACATCACTATTACATTATTAGGTTATGGATGAATGTACAAAGTTAGGAGGACTAGACAAGAGGCATTGAATGGCACTAGTGAAAAAAATAACTCACTCAATCCTTGAAATTTCTTAGAACACATCATGTGCCCTGTAAGAAAAATCTTGCCAACTATAAATAGGATGAAACAATGAGACAACATACTAAGGAATCCATAGTCTTCACTAAGCAAGATCCAAAATTCAAGTAAAACACATTATGAATAATCATTAAGAGGTAAAAATTAGTAGTATTATTGATAAAATGGTATGAAAATAAATAGGGCTTCGACATACTTAGGTGGATCATAAGTTATAATGGCTAAAATGGCTAGCTCTTATAGAACTTGAGAGAGAGAGAGGAGAAGATAGAAGTCCAAGGATCACAAGGACAATTTTAAATCTGAGAAAATTAGTTACTTGTACATGAGAATATTATGTGGGATGAACCATGCAAGTTTAGGAATCACAAGTGTCAACACAAGGCATGAAACTATTTTAAAGTGGCATAAAACTCCTTATTCTAACTCAAAAAAACTACCTTAATGATTAGCCCCGTTTGAAAATCCCAAAACTAATTATGGATAGGTATGATAATTTTAATGAAATGAAAGGGTTTCATACATGTCTCTCCATTCATTGGTTGTAATCTTGGCCATTTTGAATCATTTGGAAAGGATCTATCACTACCTACACTCAATATAACTCTTCTTTCATGCACGCTACACACTTGACCTCAAAATTGGTTTAAATTTTCCATTAAAATACATGATATCAAGTGGATGAAAAGTTTCAAGACCCTACATGTCTTTATAAGTATCATTCAAACCTTAAAATCACCCCACTTGAATTTTTTCACCCTTCTCACTAGCTTGGCCATTATGCCAATTTTGAATGGCTGAGATGAAGAAATTGGTTGAGGTACTTAGGAGTTGTTTCAAGGAATTAAATTTATATTTTTAGTTATCTTAAGTCCCAATATTTTTTCCCATGTGATTGACATCTCTTAGAACCTCTTAGAACCTACACAACACATAAAATAGTTTTGAAAACCCTATTTGTAACATGTCCATATATATTATATATAAATAATTTTGATGGTAGGGAGATAAACTAAGTACTATAAAAAATCCAACCACCATTAAATACAAAATATTTCATTTTGGTGCATTATCTCACTTATTTCCTCAAACTAGTCTTGATAAGGGTAAGGGTTTTGAGCAGTTTTGACTCTTAAGGTTTGTTCATGAAGGTTTCACATTCAACCTAAAAAAAATTCACTAGATTAGATTCCATGACCCATAATAAATTTTCCAATCCTCTTAGGTCACCATGTAAAGTAGCAAGAGAGATATGAGTATTCAAACTTGTCCTATCAAGCCTTTTCCTCCATTTCTTGCATGCTTAAGTTGGTTTCTAAGCCAAAATTGACATTCTCATAGTTTCCTATGAATATTAACATATTTAAAAAATATTTTGCGACCCAAAAAATGTGTCCCAATATTTTTTAATGCATATCTCATGTGAGAAGTGAAAGTAACTCTCCATTTGGCTTCTAGGCCTAATCTTGCCTAGTAGGCCTACCTACACTCTTTCAGTTCAAACCATCCAACTAAGTTTCTTTGAATTTAAATAGATTTATCACCTTTTTAATTCCCATATTAACATGATACAATTAGTTTTAAATATAACTTACTTCTAAAATTGAAGGTGGTCTCTTGCTTGGATTCTAGGCCAAAACCCTACCCTTAAGCCTAACTATAACTTTAAGAGCATGGAGCATCCTATTGAATTTGAACTTTATGTAATTATTTTATAATGTTTTTATGGATTTATTACAACTCCAAATACCTTTCCTCAAGTTTAAAAAATCTCCCAAGACCATCCATTTACCACCCTTGTCAAAACTTTTAGGGTTTGTGCATGAGGGGAATACCCTCTATCTAAAATAAAATAGAGGGAATTCCCCTATTTGCTTAGATTATATTGGTAATTTAATGGAATTATTTAGGTTTTAATTATATTATATAAAAAAATTCCATTTATAACTTCATTTGACCCATTAACTACCTTAAAACCCTAAAACTGACTACTAGGAAGACAGGCTGTAAGTAAGATTTGATGTAGACTATGTCTTTGCTTGTTTGAGCCTTTTATATGTTCTATCTCAAATATGAGGCTGTTTATATTATATTAATATTATTATAAATATTTTTTCATCTCTTATTCCTCAATCCATCCTTCCTCATACTCTTCCCAAAACTGACTGGTCAAGGTTGAATGTACAAGCTCTTGATTGTGTCTTGCTCAAGACACCACTCATGTAGATGTATTTTGTATGATTTATGTTTATATATAGTTTATAATATTTATTTATATTTTTAAATATAATTTACCCATAAATTATACCCAGTTTTCACCTTTTGTCACTTTACATCATCACTTAAGCACATTTCTTAGTTAAGTGTCTACCTACAGTCACTTACACGTGACTGTAGGAGACCCTATAGGTGGTTGTTACTTCCAAAATATGTAATAAATATTCTTTAAAAACCCATAATATTATTTAGAGTCATTTTATGCTTTTTTTAATTCAATTTAATCATCTTTTATGTAATACAAATTCTTGAACATTACTCATTTATGTTTACTACTTGTGTCACAGTCAACAGTAGTTGTAAGTGCACATTTTCACATTGAGTGGACAATTTTGGGTTCTTGTACGATAAAAAATCCATATAATACCTCTATTTTTGGCCTTCATGTCCAAAAATTATCAAATCATGCTCTATTCCATAAAAGAGAACACTTTTTCAAATCTACACCTTAGGTTAGCTGCAGGTGCATATTTCTTGTGAAGGTACACCTATAGGTGTAAATGAAACTTAACACACTACATATCATCATCATATATATGATATTCATATTAATTGATACACAATTAAAAATACAATTCCACTAAAAAAATTATAAAATCACTTATTATTACTTTTATAATCTAAGGGCACTTTATATCTTCAAGACCTATAGATACAACTTCCTGTTAATAGTGGTTTAAGGGCATCTTTTGGGCCTTCTAATAATGGACCTAAACTAATATCCTAACCTTAAAATTTTACAAGGTGATTTTACCATGTGTTAAATTAAAAAATAAAACATAATTATGTAGGAAAATAATTATCATCCTTGTTTCAAGATGTCTACAAAAGGGTTGGGATCTATGTTTCCTCATTTTAGGGATCAAGGGCCTAAAATCCACAATCATCATCCTTAAAAGGTATTTCCTAGTTATCTCACAAACCCATCATTTCACATGAGTATTAAATGATTTTTAAAGACATAATTACTCTAAGGATGGATTAAACACATGACCAATACTCTAAATGAATCATCATCTCTCTGTCAGCACCATCTATAAGTGCATATTCTAGTGTACAAGAAACAAGATGTAGATTTAGGTAGTGAGCATGGAATATAGTTTATCAATGAGTGGTAACATATTTAAAATATTTAAAATGGAATCTTCACATTCTAATTATCTGAATTAAGTGTCAACACATCTTATTCAAAATGATATTCTCTTCCAAGCACTTGTAGATGAGTATGTTAATGATAAAATATTGTGAGTGACTATGTTAACTAAGACATTCCTTATTCCACCAAATACAATAATTTTACTTGAATTTTATTATTATGGGAGTTAATTTAACCTCTCATTATCATGAAAATATCACCATGTATATGTTAGATACCTCAACTTATCTCACTAGGTTGACTATGTATGATAGTCATGGGACCAACTAACTGAATAGTACTTTGTGACTACAAATCATAGAATATTTTCTTAGAAAATGATATTTCAAGGTGAAGGTAGATAAATATAATTTTTAAACATGTTAATTACCTATAAAAACTCCCTATATCCATTTTTAAATCATGAAAATTGAGAACATGGTAAAAATTATTTGTTGCACAAAAAAGTGCTTCCTCTTGTAACCTAAGCTACTTTTCTCATTAAAAAAATAGAAAACTTGAAAAAATCATGGATAAAATATAAATATGGATTAAAAATCATATATAACCAACATAACCAACTATTTATTATGAACTTGACCAACATTGAGTAAAACCTATAGGGTGCCTAAAACAATAAGCAAAAAAACATAGTCTTCTTGTAAATGATGATTCATAAATAGTGTTTGATAAATAATTTCAATATTTATGTGTAAATTAAGTTATCTAAGTTTACTATCACCTCACAAAATAATTTTCCCTAAAAACCTCTTGATTTGTCTATACTAAGCACAAACCTACTAGTCACTTTAGTATATCTAGGAAGGTAATGAAGAATCATAATGGTTTTGGCTTAAAATGGCACTTTTAGAGCATGTAATAATTTAAATGAGTGTGATTAATATTAATATATAATCCATTATATTCTCCAATGTGGAACACTTCCGCATGGGCCATACAAGTGCCAAATGCTACCTTTTTTAGTTGGTTTCTTAAATTTTAATTAAACAACCTAGAATATTCTAATGTAGCTAACATCCCTAATAGGGAATATAACATATTTGACATTTTAAAGGATAAAAAGACATCGTTACACCCTGGGAACTATGCCACTTGCATTTATGACCCCTAAAAGCCTTATAAATGACTCAAAATGACAAATTTACTAATATGACTAAGACCAAGGCTAGATGACATTAAATGACATCAAATAAACTATAATACACCATATGATAAGATATTAGACCCCTTAAAACATTAAAGTCAAGTTTTTACCTATATGGGCCCCAATTTGACCTATAGGGTCAAATTCGTCAACAAATTGGTTACTCATAAGGGTAGTATGCCTGTTATACTAACTAGACTAGTAGCCTTATCAGTTAATTAGGCTTAGGGAGTCATCTCAAGTATGAGACACAACAAGAGGAATTTGAAAACAAGATTTTATCAAGACAATAATAATGACTACCTTAACCACACAAATAAAAAGACACAAAGCAAAAGCAAACATACATGTGCTTCATGAGCACTTATGGAACACACACACCAAATGAAAATAAACTAACTCAAACACAAACTAACCTGAGATGAGAAATTCCTCCTAGATCAAAGGGGAAGTTTTAATACCTTATTTCTTCATGACATAAGGGATTTAGTGAGACATGTATCTTTTTATCCTTTAGCATTGATGCTTTCACCTTCTTCTTGGTATTCACTAGCTTCACTATCATGATGTTAATCAAGAAATATGAAGCTACAAATAATTGGAATATGTAAAGTAATTATTTTTCCATCCAAACAACCTCAACCTTCTCATATGGACCCTTAATTAAAATCTCCAATGGTGATTCATAGGGGCATATCTTGCTTTCCATAATTCTCTCAATAGGATTAGGTTTCTTCTTAGTTGCAAGTTATTTTGGATCATGAAGGAGATTTGCATATTTTAACAAATCTTGTTCATTATCCTCCATGGAATACTCTTTCTTCACCTTGTCATGTACTTGATGTTTAACTTGTAAAAACTCTTCAAGCCTTTAAAAGAACTCTATTTGCAACTGCCAATTATCTTTGTCTTCTTTATCATCTAAAACCACTACCAACTCAATATTCTCTTTTTGATGTGTGAGGTCATAAAGATGGTGTTATTCAATCTTTAATGTAGTTGATGGTGATTAAAGATCAGCCTAAGGTATTGGGTCATCTTCAAGAACAACATCATTCACATTGGTCTCAAGAGAGTTTTATATGGCTGTAATCTCTTTGGGAAAGACTTAAAATTATTCTCCATCCTTAATAACACATTCATATTCATGTTGAAGGTGATCTTCTACAAAATTTTGATTAGATGTAGAGTCTTATTCAAGGATTTCAAGATCTTTCATCTCTTTCTCCTTCATGGTGATGCCAAGACTAGGGAACTTGAAATCATGTGACTTAACCTAATGAGGTTGCCAAGGAGGTAGGCTTTCTTCAATAAAGAGTTATGATTTTTTTTCAATCAACTAATATTCTTTAGGTTCCCATACCATAGGTACATCAAGGAAAAGGGTGATGGGGTGAGGATAAGATGAACTAATTGGTGGAGGTGGCACATAGAACTCAAAATAAGATTAAAAGTGAAGTGTAGGGGATTCTTTAAGCTCTTAAAGAAGAGAAGGAAAACCTCGGGCTAAAATATCTTAGTTTTCCTCCTTCCATTTGACAATCACTTCATTTTAATCTAACTAGGCTTGAGAATTATATTGAGAAAGGTTAGATGGGGTGTGTTTAGGCATTGGATCTTCTTTTAGGTCTAAACCTTCCATCAGACCTTGACTTAGTAATTTCATCCTTGACTCTAGCTCTTCTATTTGCTTAGATAGGTTCTCTTAGAAAAGTATTTCTTCAGTATCATAAGAATTTACATGAGGATGAGGAGTATAAGAGGGATGAGATGGATAAAAAGAGATCTCTTGAGGAAGGGTGCAAGGGACTTGCAAAGGATCAACTTCATTTTCAAATTCACACTCCTTATCAATTATTTTGTCCTCATTATTTCCCCATAACACAAAAATATTATTACAAATTAGGATGTGAGGATTAGGAGTATCTTTTTTAGGTAGTGATGCATCTTGAGGAGTGGATGAAGTATTTATGAAACTTGGGATCTTCTTAAGCTTGAACTCTCTACCTTGTCTCCAACTTGGAATCTCACATCTAGAGGTCTTCTCTTGAGGTAGGGATATAATTAGAGAGGGAAAGGAGGCCTTAGAATCCACTTATTTTGCTGATGACATGGACTATTCCATATTCATATTATCCAAATCAACCTACCTATCAATATTAGCTTCAAAAGCAAGGTTTCTCTTTTCAACTCTCTCCTACAATTAATTAAGAAAAGGATGACTTTGATAAGCTTGATTAGGTTCATGAGTGGGAACCATGTAGGACTGATAGGAACCTTATGGAAGTGGAAATTAAGGTTAATAGTTTTGATGAGGTTACCTTTCATGGTTTCTTAGCCTATCCTCCAAGGAAGAAACTAAGCCACTCACATCTAACATCTCACTTGTGAGCCTTTCCCAATTGACTCTCTCAATAGGTATCCACTATCTTTTGAATATCTCTAATCCATATCTTATGTGATGAGTAAAATGTCTAAGAACATCTTGACCATGTCCCCTCAGTTTATCAATCTCTAAAATATACTTCTCATACCCCAAATGAGATTTCTTGAAGGTAAAAATGGATTGAGTTGAGAAGTGGCTAGTTTGACTAGGAAAAGAAATATATTGAGGAGGTTTATTATAGGATTGATACAATTCATGACATGGTTGTATATAGTGCTGATAAGGAACATGATAAGGTTGACCATGGCTATATAAACACTGGTAAGAATCACACCAAGGTTGATAGGTAGTGACATAAGATTGATATGTCTTACTAACTTGTGTAAGACAAAACTCAACACTAAAATTAGACATGAAACCTCATTCAAAGAAATAACACAATGAAAAATGTTATAAAAAATCTTAAAAGGATAACTTGAGATTATTGACCAACTAATATAACTTTAGAGTCAACATTGATGCTTGAATAGATTCCTCCAAAGGTTGATTATTGAAAGACAACACCAGAAATATTTCAACTTCTTGGACCAAGAGTCCCATTAATAATTCCAAAAACTATTGTCATTTGGATTTTAACCCTTTGAGAAGATTACTAATATCTACTCATTAGGGTGTCATAATGGAAACACCTCTATGATTGTGGGTAGCCTAAGGATGAGGTGAATATCTAGATAGGGATAACTTCCTTGATGTATCAATTTCAATCATAACTACACCTAAAATTTGTGAGGAAAAAGGGAGAGAGATAACTAAAATCAAACTATGATAAGGGAGGTGATACACTAAATATATTGATGACCTCTAACTAGATGCATGTTACACATGAGAACAAAAGACAAACTAAAAATACACTTCTCCAATATACATCTTCTCACATCAATGTTACATTATGAGGTTATGGATGAATGTTAAAATATATTAGGACTAGAAAATAGGCCTTTAATGGAACTAGTGAATAGACTAACTCTCTCAATCCTTGACATTTCCTAGAACACTTCACATGCCCTACAAGAAAAAGCTTTCCAACCACAAATAGGATGAAAGAATGAGACAACATGCTAAGGAATCCATAGTATTCACTAAAAAAGATCCAAAATTCAAGTAAAAAACACTATGAATAGTCATGAATAGGTAAACATTAGTATTCTTATTGATCAAATGGTATGCAAATGAGTAGGGATTTACCATACTTAGGTGGAGCATAAGTTATAATGGCTAAAATGGTTAGTTCTTATAGAACTTGAGAGAAATAGGAGAAGAGATAATTCCAAAGGTCACAAGGAAACTTTTAAAGATTATAAAATTAGTTATTTTTTCATGAGAAGAGGATGTGGGATGACCCATGTAAGGTTATGAAGCACAATTATCCATATAAGGCAATAAACTCTTGTAAAGTGGCATAAAACTCCTTATTCTAGCTCAAAAAAATTACCTTCATGATTATCCATATTTTAACATCCAAAAACTTATTATGGATATGTATTATTATTTTAATTAAATTAAATTGTTTCAAACATGCCTCTCCAATCATTGGTTATTGGCTTGGTCATTGAGAATCATCTAGAAAGGAGTTATCACTATCTACACTCAAGAAAAATCCTCTTTCATTCACCATGAACACTTAGCCACAAAATTGGTTTCAATTTTACATGAAAATACATGAGATGGAGTGGATGAAAAGTTTAAAGACCATATATGGCCTTATAATCATCCAACACACCTTAAAATCACCCCACTTGAAGTTGTCCACCCTTCTCACTAGCTTAGCCATTATGTCAATTTTGATTGGTTGAGATGAAATAACTAGTTTATGTAATTAGGAGTTATTTCAAGGAATTAAATTTAAATGTATATTTATATTAAGTCTCAATATTTCCTCCCTTGTTATTGGCATCTCTTAAAACCTCTTGTAACCTACATAACATAGAAAACAATCAAGAAAACCTTATTTGTACCATGTTTTTACATATTATGTGTATATAATTTTGATTATAGGGACATTAAATTAGTCCTATACACCCTTAAAACATAATTTTGGAAAAACTATTTCATTTTGGTGCATTACCTCTCTCATTTCCTCAAACTGGTCTTTACAAGGGTTTAGCAAGGGTTTTGAGTAGTTTTGACTCGTAAGGTTTGTTCATGAAGGTTTAAAATTCAACCTAAAAAAATATAAATATATCAGATTCCATGACCCTTAATAAATTTTCCAATCTTCTTAGGTCCCCATGAAAATCACCAAGAGAGATATGAGTATTTAAACTTGTCCTATCGAGCCTTTTCCTTCATTTCATGCATGCTTAATTTGGTTTCTAAGCCAAAATTGACCTTTTACTAGTTTAATAAAATATTAACATATTTAAAAAATCTTTTTTGACTAAAAAAACATGTCCCAATGGGTTTTAATGCATATCTCATGTGAAAATTGAAAGTAACTCCCCATTTGGCTTCTATGCTTAAATCTTGCCTCGTAGGCCTACCTACACTCTTGTGGTTTAGAACATACAAATAAATTTATTTTAAATTAAAAATATTTATCAAATTTTATATATAAACATTAAAATTATACAATTATATATAAATCTCAATTATATTTAAAAGTGAAGGTGATCTCTTGCTTGGATTCTAGGTCAAAACCCTGTCCTCAGGCCTAACTAAAACTTTAAGAACATGAAGCATCCTATTAAATTTCACATTTATATGATTGGTTTATAATATATTTATTGATGTATTATAACTAAAAATATCTATCCTCAAGGTTGAAACAGATCCTAAGACCATCCATTTACTGCCCTTGTCAAAATTGCTAGGGTTTATGCATGAGGGGAGTACCCTCTATTTGAGACAAAATAGAGGGCACTCTCATATTTCCTCAAAAAATATTGGTCATTTTAGGGAATTTTTTAGGTTTTAATTATAATATATAAAAAAAACTATCCATTTATAACTTCATTTGATCCATTAACTCCCTTAAAACCCAAAATTGATTGTTAGGAAGATGGGTTGTAAGCATGACTTGATGTAGACTATGTCTTTGCTTGTTTGAGCCTTTTACATGTTATATATCCACTATGATGGTGTTATGATCATTTTAATATTATGATTAACATTTTATCATATCTTATTATTGAATCCCTCCTTCCTCATACACTTCCCAAAATTGACTTGTCAAGGTTAAATGTATAAGACCCTGACTATGTCTTACTCAAGGCACCACTCCTATAGATGAAATTTTCATGATTTATATTTTGATATAGTGAATTTTAGTTATTTTTATATTATAATATCATTTACACATGTTTTATACAAATTTTTAATCTTGGGTTGCTTTATATCATCACTTCGGCACATTTCTTAGTTAAGTGTCTACCTACATTCACCTATAGGTGACTGTATGAGACCCATTAGGTGGGTATTACCTCCAAAATATGTAATAAATATTATTTATAAACCCTAATATTATTTATATTCATTTTATTCTTATTTAAATTCAATTAGCTCATCCCTTATGTAGTACCAATGCTTGAACATTACTCATTTATGTTTACTACCTGTGTCAGAATCAATAGTAGTTGTAAGTGTACTTTTTCACATTGAGTGGACAACTATGGGTGTTTTTATGATAAAATCTCCATATAATACTTATATATTTTTTATTAATTTTATGCAAGGATCAAATCATTCTCTAGCCCATAAGAGATAACATTTTTTCAAATTTTCACCTTCAATTGGCTATAGGTGCATATTTCTTATGAAGGTACACCTCTAGGTGTACATGAAACATAAAACACTACATCTCATCATCATCTTGATGATATTCCTATTCATTGATTCCCCCTTAAAAAAAAATCCACCCAGAACTTGAGAAAATTCCTTATTATTACTTTAATATCCTGATGACACTTTGTTTCTTCAAGACCTATAGATACAACTGCTTGTTAGCAGTAATTCAAGGGCATCTTTTGGTCCTTTTAATAGTGGACCTCCACTAATATCCCAACCTTAAAATTTTAAATTTTTCTTGTCCCATATGTGTACATTAAAAAAAAAAACTTAAAAGTATGCATAAAAATAATTTAAAACCTTGTTTCAATATGTCTACAAAAGGGTTGGGATATCTATTTCCTCATTTTAGGGATCAAGGGCTTGAAATCCATAATCATCATCCTTGAAAGGTCTTTTCAAGTTTTATCACCAACCCATGATTTTTCATGAGTTTTCCATGACTCTTAAATACATTAGGACTATAATGAGTGATTATTCATATTATCAATACTCTAAAAGGATCCTTATTACTCTATCAACACCACTTGTAGGTGCATATTCTAGTGTGTAGGCAACAAGATGTAGATTTAGGAAGTGAGCATGGAAGATAGTATCAAAATAAGTGGTAATATAGTTAAATTATTTAAAATTTAATCTTCACACTCTAATGATCTGAAACAAGTGTAAACACATCCTATTCAACATGATATTCTCTTCCAATCACCTATAAATGAGTATGTTAATGGTAGAATTATCTCAGTGATTGTGTTGACTGAGACAATCCTTCTTCCACCAAATGAAAGACTTTTAATTGAATATTATTATTATTTGAGTTCATTTAACCTCTAAATATCATGACCATATCACCATTTATGTGTTAAATACCTCAACTTTTCTCACTAATTTGACTGTGTATGAAAGTCATGGGACCAACTAACCAAAAAGTACCTTGTGATTGCAACTCATAGAACATTTTCTTGGAAAATGATATTTGAAGGTAAAGGGATATCAAGAGAACTTTTAAAAAATGATAATTAACCTATCATAATTCCCTAGATCCATTTTCAAATCATAAAAATATAGAACATGGTAAAAACTACATGTTACATAGAAAATTGTTTCCTTTTTCAACTTAAGTTGCTTTTCTCATCAAAACATTATGAAACTTAAATAAAAGCATGGAGATAATCTAAGGTTGGATGAAACATTATTTGGAACCAACATCACCAACTATTTCATATGGACTTGATCAAAATGGATAAGAACCTATGGGGTGCATAAAACATCAAAAAAAAAAAACATAGTCAGCTTGTAAAGAATAATTCATAAAGCACGTTTGATCATTTGATCAATACTTTCACTCTTGCATAATCTCTCCTCTTATAAGTTTCATAATGGAAATGCCTCTAAGCTTGTGGGTAGACTAAGGATGAGGTGAATCTCTAGATAGTGTTATCTCCCTTAATGTACCACTTTAGATCACAACTATGCCTAAACTTTGGGGGAAAAGTGAGAGAGAAAACTTAAAATAAACTAAGGGATGTGATACACCAAATAGATTGATGACTTCCAACCAAATGCATGTTATATATAAGAACAAAGGACAAACCAAAAATACACTCTCTAATCTGCATCTTCTCACATCAATGTTACATTATGAGGTTATGGATGAATGTACAAAGATAGGAGGACTAGACAAGAAGCCTTTAATGGTACTATTGAATATAATAACTCACTCAATACTTAATATTTCCTAGAACACTTCATATGCACTATAAGAAGAAGCTTTATAAGTACAAATAGGATGAAAGAATGAGACAACATGCTAATTAATCAATATTTTTCACTATTAAAGATCCAAAATTCAAGTTAAAAAAACTATTAACAATCATAAAAAGGTAAAAATTAGTATTCCTATTGATCAAATGGTATGAAAATGAGAAGGGCTTTGCCATATAGGTGGAACATAAGTTACAATAGCCAAAATAGGTAGTTATTATAGAAATTAAGAGAGAGAGGGAAGATAGAAGTCAAATAATCACAAGGACACTTGTCAAGATGATAAAATAAGTTACTTGGGCATGAGAATAGGATGTGGGATGAACCATGCAAGGTTAGGAAGCACAAGTGTCCATACAAGGCATAAAACTCCTTATTATAGCTTAGAAAAAATACCTTCATGATTAGCCCTATTTTAACATCCCAAAACTGATTAAAAATAGGTATGATGATTGGAATGAAAGGTAAGGGTTTTATATATTCATCTTTATGCATTGGTTGTAATCTTGGCCATCTAGAATCATCTAGAAAGGAGATATCACTGTCTACACTTAAGAAAAATCTTTCTTGATGCAACCTGTACTCTTGGACTCAAAATTGGCTTCAATTTTCCATGAAAATAATATGAGTGAGTGTATGAAAATTTTAAACACCCTCCATGGCCTTATAAGCATCAAACACAACTTAAAATCACCCCACTTGAAGTTTTCCACCCTTCTCACTAGCTTGGCCACTATGCTAGTTTTGATTGGCTAAGATGAAGCAAATAGTTGAGGAAATTAGTAGTTGTTTCAAGGCACAAAATTTACATGAGGATTTATCTTAATCTCAATATTTCCTCCCATGTGATTTGCATCTCTTGGAACCTCTTAAAACCTACATAACACACAAAATATTAAAGAAAAATTTGTTTTTACCATGTCTATATAGATTCCATATAGCTAATTTTGATGGTATCAAACCTAAATTGGTCCTCTACAACCTCATACCATAATTTTGGATAAAAAATTTCATTTTTTTTCATTATCTCTCTCATTTGCTCAAACTGGTCTTTACAAGGGTTTAATAAAGGTTTTGAGCAATTTTGACTTTTAAGGTTTGTTCATGAAGGTTTCAAATTAAACCTACAAAAAAATATCAATAGATTAGAGTCTGGGAGCCCTTATAACTTATATAATCTTCTTATGTCCCCATGCAAAGCACCAAGAGAGATATGAGTATTCAAACTTGTCCTATCGAGCCTTTTACTCCATTATGCTTAAGTTGGTTTCTAAGCCAAAAATGACCTTTTCATAGATTCCTTTACATATTACCATATTTAATACATATTTTTTGACCCAGAAAACATGTCCCAATGGTTTTTAATACATATCTCATGTGGAAAGTGAATGTAACTCCCCTTTTGGCTTCTAGGTCTAAATCTGGCCTAGTAGGCCTACCTACACTCTTATGGTTTAGACAATCCAAATGAGTTTATTTGAATTTAAATAGATTTATCACCTATAGTATGGACATATTAACATGATACAATTATTTTTAAATCTCACTTAGATATAAAAGTGAAGGTGATCTCTTGCTTCAATTCTAGGTCAAAACCTTGCCCTTAGGCTTGACTATAACTTTAAGAACATAGAACATCCTATTGAATTTCACCTTTATATGCTTGGTTTATATTTTTTTTTGATTTATTAAAACTATAAATACCTCTCATAAAGGTTAAAACATCTCCTAATACCATCCATTTACTACCCTTGTCAAAACTGTCAGGGTTTGTGCATGAGGGGAATACCCTCTATCTAAGACAAAATAGAGGGCACTCCCCTCTTTAATCGAATAATATTTATTATTTTAAGTAATTATTTAGGTTTTAATGACATTATATATAAAAAATTATCCATTTATAACTTCATTTGACCCATTAACTCCCTTCAAACCCAAAAAAACTTCTAGGAAGATAGGTAGTAAGTAGGACTTGATGTAGAATGTGTCTTTGCTTGTTTAAGCCTTTTCCATGTTATATATCCACTATGAGGATTTTTTTTGGATGTTAATATTATTTTAAATATGTTATAATTTATTATTCCTCAATCCATCCTTCCTCATACTCTTCCCAAAACTAACTGGTCAAGGTTGAATGTACAAGCTTTTGACTATGTCCTGCTCAAAACACCACTCTTATAGATGCATTTTCCATGATTTGTATTTGGATATAGTGAATAGTATTTATTTTTATCTTATTATATCTTTTATATATTTTTTATACCCATTATTCACCTTTGGTGGATTTAGATCATCATATAGACACATTTCTCAGTTAAGTGTCTACCTACAATAACCTATAGGTGATTGTATGAGACCCTATAGGTGGCTATTACCTCCCAAATCTATATTAAATATTCTTTAGAAAAACTTGAGGTTATTTACGTTAATTTTATTCTTTTTAATTAAATTTAATCATCCTTTATGTAATACCAATTTTTTAACATTACTCATTTATGTTTAGTACCTGTGTCACAGTCAATAATAGATGTAAGTGCACATGTTCACATTGAGTGGACAACTGTGGGTGTTTTTATGATAAAAACTACATATACTACCTCTAATTTTTTTATTAATGTTAAAAAAATTCTAAAATCATGCTCTATTCTATAAGAGATAACACATTTTAAAATCTACACCTTAGGTTGGTTATAGGTGCATATTTTTTGTGAAGGTATACCTATAGGTGTAGATGAAACTTAAAACACTACATCTGCTCATCATGATGATGATATTAATATTAATTGATACACACTTGAAACAAAAAATAAACTCAAAACATGATAAAATTCCTTATTAGTAATTTATGATGCTAATGACACTTTGTATCTTTAATCCATGTACATACAAGTGCCTATTAACATTGATTTAAGGGCATCTTTTGGGCCTTCTAACAATGGACCTCCACTAATCTCCTAACCATAAAATTTTGGAAGGTGATTTTACAATATGTTAACTTAAAAAAACACAAAATTATGCATAAAAATAATTGTAAACCTTATTGAAATATGTCTAAAAAAGGGTTGGGATCTCTATTTCCTCATTTTAGGGATCAAGGGCCATGAAATCCATAGTCATCATCCTTGAAAGGTATTTCCTAGTTTTCTCACAAACCCATAATTTCACATGAGTCCTAAATGATTAAAAATCATATAAATACTCCAAAGAGGGATTCCTCACATGATCCATACTCTAAAAGTATCCTCAGCTTTATGTCAGCACCACCTATAGGTGCATATTCTAGTGTACCAGCATCAAGATGTAGATTTAGGTAGTGAGAATGGAATATAGTCTCTCAATAAGTGGTAACCTATTTAAATGATTTAAAATGGAATATTCACACTCTAAGTATCTAAAATAAGTGTCAACACATCCTATTCAACATGGGATTCTCTTCCAAGCACCTGCAGATGAGTACATTAATTACAAAATTATGCGAGTTATTGTGTTAACTAAGACAATCCTTGTTTAAAAAAATGTAATAATATTAATTGAATATTATTATTATGGGAGTTCCATTAACCTCTCAATATCATGACAATATCACCATGGATGTGTTAAAAACCTCAACTTATCTCACTAAGTTGATTGTGTATGATAGTCATGGGACCAACTAACTGAATAGTACTTTGTGACTCTAACTCATAGGACATTTGATTGGAAAATTAGAATAGAAGGTTAAGGGAGATAAATATAAATTTATAATAATGATAATGAACCTATCACAACTCCTTGGATCCATTTTTAGAGCATGAAACCATAACATGGTAAAAGCTACCTGTTGCATAGAAAAGTGCTTCCTCTTGCAACCCAAGCTACTTTTCTCATCAAAACATCATGAAAGTTTAAAAAAATAATTAATATTAGATTATTATGGATTAAAAATTATCTATAACTAACATCACCAACTGGTTCATATAGACTTGATTAAAATTGAGTAAAACCTATAGGGTACATGAAACAATAAGAAAAAAACATAGTCAACTTGTAAAGGATGATTTTTAAAGTAAATTTAATCAATAATTACATTTTTATATGTAAATTAAGGTATATAAGTTTATTATCACCTCCCATAACCATTTTTCATGAAACCTCTTGAGGTGTCTACACTACTCATAAACCTGTTGGTCACTACAACATGTCTAAGAAGGCAAAGATGGAGTAGAATGGTTTTGGGTTAAAAATGGAACTTATAGAGAATGTAAATAATTTATATGAGTGTGAGGAAGATTACTATTCCCTTCATAATATTATCACATGTGGCTCACTTATCCATGGGCCGTATAAGTGCCGAATGCTCCCTTTTTTAGTTAGTTTCTTGATTTTTAGTTAAACACCCTATAATATTATGATATAACTAACATATATTATAGTTAATCTGCATTACTCAAAATTTTAAAGGATATAAGGACACCTAGACACCTTGTGAACTATGCCACTTGCATTTATGACCCCTAAAATCCTTCTAAGTGACTCAAAATGACAAATTTACTAATATTACTAAGACCAAGGCTAAGATGACATTAACTGACATAAAATAAAATATAATACACTCCATGACAAGAAATCAGATGCCATAAAACATTAAAAGTCATGTTTTTACCTATTGGGGCCCCAATTTGACCTGTAGGGTCAAATTTGGTCAACATGTGTAGAAGCATTTTTCCTAATATAATTTCCTATGTGTATGCAAAAACTACCTTAGATACCTCTTTGATTTAAGTTATAATATTATGACTAAGTATGTTAAATATATATTGTAAAGGAAGCAAACTTTAGTTAAGATCTTTGAGTTTTTTTATATATTATTCCCTCAAATGACCTAAACATGTTAATTTGTGTGTGTGCAAAAGTTATTAGAAGCAAGCATTGGTTTTCAAAACACTTGTCCACAAAGAAAATAGCCCTAAAAGTAATCCATTAAGACCACATAGTTTCCCTTTTATTCCCTACCATTCCTTTTTTTGTATTTTTTATGAGATCTTATTATTTTAATATAGCATCACTATAAATATATGTTCTTAGATGTTCATTTAATCATTTGAATGAGTTTAAGTTAATGAGATGTTGGTCACATGTAGATATTCCACCACTTAATTAATATAAAACCACATACTTGTAACTCATGCCCTAGAGTGTATTTCATTTCCATTGTGATCCCAAAACATTAAATGTTACCTCATTATCTATGATGTGCATAAAAAATTGCATCAACAAATTATTGGTGCTAGGAGGGCCTCTTGTAATTAATTTTCATCTAATGCATCATTTTATATCAATTTCTTGTTAAAATCTAAAAATCTAAAAAAAATTATAAAATTTATAAAATTATAAATAAAAAATGTCTTGGCTTGGTGAATGACCCATAAACATTTTAGGTATTCAACATGATTTACCATATGATCTATTTATTTTTCTTCCTAGTTTTCAAAATAATGGGAAAAGAACTATTGAAGAACATCTTATTACTTACAAATTTACTTTGGATATTTTAAATGTGAAATTTAAGGATGTATATTTTAGAGTATTTCATTTTATTTTAGAGGAAAAATCTTATGATTTATTTTTAGAGATGCAACCTAATTCTATTGCTAGTTGGAAGAGTTTTGAAAATCTAGTTTTGTTTCAATTTGGACATATTTTGGATTCATTAACCCCCACTTTTGTGAGAATGTCTAAGGAATTGCTTTGATTTCATCTTATGTATAATTTATTCAGGTGGATAATCAGTTATCATGTAAAACAAAGAAGACATTTTAGATGATGATGAACGCAAAAAAATTGAAAATCCAAAAGAATAAAATCAACACATGCAAGATCAAGTAAAAGAAGATTTTTGTTTACCAGATAATTTAAATCTCAAAGAAATGATATTTATTTATGTTCTTTTTCCAAATATCATATTAACCAAAATTTAGGTAAATAAACTGCTTATTTATGTTTGGCAAGACATTAAGGTAAATCTTTTAAATATTAATGTTTATTCTAATTTTGAAATTAACAAAGATAATTATGTAGTTCATGTATGTATGTAGATTATTTTGGGTTTGAAAGAGGGAAACTAAAAGAATTTAAAAAGGAATACAAAGATGTTTTTTCATATTTGAGGACTTTAAATGGAAGAAACTTGCTTCTACCAAAGACTGGGAGACATTCTACATAAAGTTTCCAAACCCAACCTTCCAATTTTGTTTTGATTGTTTTAAATCAAAGTAGATTGGTTTTTATTATTGTTTTAGTCTAGTTTTATTTTTAGTTGATTAGTTTAGTACATAATATCATCATGACCATTCATATACTTCACAAAGTTTTCATGGTTGATATCTATCCAAACTTATAGATATTTATGGGTTGCTCATGAGTTATTAAAGCTTGAAATCAAGGTATGTGTCAGATTTAAATTCATATTTTATTTTAATGGGATAATCTTATTAGATTTTTGAATTTTTTTTTAATATTTTCATGTAGATTTTAGAAAGACTTATCATTTATAAATATTAATTGCACATTAACATGTAAAAAATAAGATGAGAACTAATAAATATTAAGATGGATGCACACTTGCAAGGACATATTGATAAAAATAAGTTTTTTATGACTACACCAAGCCAATGGTGATTCATAACATTTCTTCTATTTGTACTTCAAATAAAAGGGATATATATATATATATATATATATATATATATATATATATATCATAAATTTATGAAAAAAGATGATTCAAGTAAACTCTATTAGGGCTAAGAATGCCTGAATGGAAATAAAGAAATACTTATAGTGGAATCATAGGTATCTTTTTTAGTGCTATGAATGCCTAGATAGTAGCAGAGCAATACCTAGACTCCCCTTATTATTGTTATAAAATAAATAAATCAAAATGAAACATACAGTGTTGATCTAAAGCTCTATCAAAACTATCATAACAAGGGGAAATAATCTTCATAGAATCACATACAATCTAAAATTTGAGAAGGGTTAGTATGTTTCATGATTATGTTTAAGATTCTTTCGTTTCACTATTTTGCTTATTTCTTTCTTATAAAGTTTATATTTTTTTTATGACAATTAAACTAGAAATTCTAAGTTCTTAGATACTCAAGAGTATTTGCCAACTAAGTATACATTTTTTGTGTACCAACACACCCAAGCTTTAAAAATCTTAAGCCCTTGAGATTTTAGCTAAAATTATTTTCACATGCTAATTGATTATACATTGCTAGCTATATATTTATTTTAATTTAATTTAAATATAAAAAGAATTATAATATGTTTTAAAACATGTTTTAGTTGAAATTAAATGTCAAATATAGAAAAAGATATGATCAATATATCAAAATAATGTTTAATATTGAATAAAGAGATTGGTTTTGTTTAGAGGAAAAATTGTGCATGTATTGTTTCTCAGAAATGACTGATCAACACTTTTTGGTACACTATTTCAGAGATCAAATCAAACTAGATTGAGCTTAAAAAATTCATGAAGGAATTAAATTTTTAGAGGAACACAATGGTTTAATATTTTTAATTGCATGAGTTTATATAAATAATATATGGCCACATGAAATAACAATACTAGACAGATTCAACACTTTTCATACTTATCTAGTTTTCAGTCACAGTTGTCAAAACATGCTATCAACACTATTTCATGATGAGTTTAGAAAAAATAAAATAAAATTATATGAGGATAAAAATTTTAATATATAAATAAATATATAAGGAAAACATATTGGTTTAAGATTCATAGTAAAATGATTTTTCAATCAAAAGTTATGGCTCCACAAAATCAACATATCAGACAGATTTGACAATTTCTATATTTAGCCAAATAAATTATTCCGACCTAGATAATATTATTTGAACTAAATAATATTATTTAGGGATTAAAATATTTATTTAAAATTAGAAAATATTATCTAAATATCATAAAAATTTGGAGGAACAAGCCAACTAAAGTTATTATTAAGTGGATATTAATGGTAAAAAAAATAAAGCATACAATTTGGATGAAAATTCCATGCAAGTATTTCTTCATTTTAGTGGGGTAAAATTAAAACTGTAGTTCAATATTCATGTGAACTATGAATTAGTGGTTGTTATCCATTTATATTTTTTATAAATAATTTTTATTGAGCTCATTATTTGGGAGGAGAATTTTATCTATTCAAATTAATAAGAAATGTAGAGAATTTCTGCTTGACTTGATCTTTATGTGACAATATTGATTATTTTCCAATTTTGTGTAATGAACATTTTATTTTTTCATTTTTTTTATTTAGTAATTCAAAGTGTATAATAGCTATAGATAATTATTTTTTTATCATTGATATAAGTTGATTTAAGATGTGGAACAACTATTGGATAATTAGTAAGTATTATTGATTGTATGTAATTAGGTTAACTGTTTCAAATTTTTGATTGTGTATAAGTGTTTTTTTATATAGTTTTCTATCTATGTGAAATATATACCTTAGATATCTCTCTAATCTAAGTTATAATCTTTTGACTAAAGATGTGCAATAGTTATCCTGAAAGAAGCAACCTTTAGTTGAGATATTTGAGTTTCCTATATCTTATTCCCTCAGACTACCTATGTTTGTTTGTGTGTGTGAAAATAGAAACAAGTATTAGTTTCCAAAACACTTATCCATAAATAAAATATCCCTAGAATCAATCATTTAAGACCATAGAGCCTCCATTTTATACTACCATTCCCATTTTTGTGTTTTTATGAGATCTTATTATATTAATATAGCATCAATGTAAGTATATGTTCTTAGATGTTAATTTAATCACTTGAGCAAATTTTATTTAATGAGATGTAGGTCACATGTAACTATTTCACCACTTGATTAATCTAAAATTTAATACCTACAAATCATGTCTTGGAGTGGAGTTCATCTTTATTGAGATCCTAAAATGTTACAATTTTTACCTCATTATTTGTGGTGTGTATAAAAATCATACCAATAGATTATTGATGCTAGAAGGAAGGAATCTTATGATTAATTTTCATACAATGCATCATTTTATTCTAGTTTCTTGTTAAAATCTAAAAATCTAAAAAAATTATAAAATTTAGAAAATTGGAAATAAAAAATGTCAACTTGGTGAATCACCCATAAAAATTTTAAGTATTCAACATGATTTACCAAGTGATCTATTTATTTTTCTTCCTAGATTTCCAAACAATGGCAAAACAACTACTGAAGAACATCTTATTGCTTACAAATTTACTTTGGATATTTTTAATGTGAACTTTGAGGATATAACTTGTATATTATTTCCTCTTACTTTGAAGGAAGAAACTTATGATTGGTTTTTAGACATGCAACCTAATTATATTTCTAGTTTGAAGAGTTTTGAAAATATATTTTTATTTCAATTTGGACATGTTTTGGATTCATTAACTCTCACTTTTGTGAGAATGTCTATAGAAAGAAATTTGGTTTTTAGGTGATGATAAATACAAAGACATTGAAAATCCATGAGATCATAATCAACACATTCAATATCAATTAAAATAAGATGTTTATTTATTAGATGATTTAAATATCAAAGAATTAGTATTTATTAAAGCTCTTTCTCCAAACATCATATTCACCAAAGTTCAGGTAAATAAATTTCTTGTTTATGTTTGGAAAGACTTTTAGGTAAATATTTCAAATACAAATGTTTATTATGATTTTGGAATCAAGAAAGATAATTATGTAGAATTCATGTATGTAGTTTATTTTGGATTTCAAAGAGAGAAACTAAAATAATTATTGATGGCATACAAAGATGTTTTTGCATATTTGAGGACTTTTAATGGAAGAAGCTTGATTCTACCAAAGAGTGAGACATTATACAAAAAAATTCCAAACCCATCCTCCCAATTTTGTTTTGAATTTGTTTTAGATTAGAGTAGAATAGTTATTATTATTATTTTTGTTTAGTTGATTAGTTTATTAAATAAGGTCATCATGACCATTCATCTACTTCACATAATTTTCATAGTTGAAAGTTTTTCACACTTATGTATATTTATGGGTTTATCATGAGCTATTTAACATTGAAATCAAGGTATGAATCATAATTAAGTTCACATTTTATTTAAATGGAATAAGATTATTAGACTGTTGAAAGTTGTTTTGATATTTCATGCAAATTTTATAAATACTTCTCATTTTTAAAAATTAATTACACATTAATATTTTAAAACTTAAATGATAAATAATAAACATTGAGATTGATGCACACTTCCATGTTTTTATAACTACACCAAGCCAATGGTGATTCATAACTTTTCTTCTATTTGTGCTTCAAAAAAAAGGAAAAAAAAAGATCAAAATCATAAGCTGATGGAACAAAGGTGATTCAAGTAAACACTATTGATGCTATAGATGCCTGAATGGAAATAGAGCATGCTTAGAATGGAATTATAGGTATCTTTTTGGGGATATGGATGCCTAGCTGGTAGTAGAGTAATACCTAGGCTTCCCTTATTATTGTTATAAAATAAATAAATCAAAATGAAACCTAGAGTGTTGATCTAAATCTCTGTCAAAACCCTCATAACAAGGGGAAATAGTCTTCAAAAAATCACACACAATATTAAATTTTAGAAGGGTTAGTATGTTGAATTATTATGTTTAAGCTTCTTTCAATTCTCTATTTTGCTTTTTTTAATCATAATGTTTATATTTTTTATGACAGTTTAACCAAAAATTATAAGTTCTAAATAATCAAGAGTATTTCTCTACTGAGTCCTCATTTTTTATGTACCAACATTCCCAAGATTTAAAAATCTTAAGACCCTGAGATTTTAGATAAAATTGTTTTCACATGCTAATTGATTATATATTGCTAGCTATATATATTTTTAATATATTTCAAATTTAAAAGGAATTATAATATATTTTTAAACATGTTTTAGGTGAAATGGAATGTAAAATATAGTAAAAGAGATGTTGAATACATCAAAATAATGTTCAGTGTTGAACAGAGAGATTGGCTTTGTTTGGAGTAAAAATTGTGCATGTACTATTTTTCATAAATGGTTGATCAACACTTTATGGTTCACTTTTTCAGAGATCAAATCAAATTAGATTGAGCTTAAAAAATTCATAATGCAATAAACAAACCATATTAACATAATGGTTTAATATTTTTATTCACATCAGTTTCTATAGAAAAGATATGGCCACATGAAATCACCCTACTAGATAGATTTGACACTTTTCATACTTAGCTAATTTGTATTCACAGTTGTCAAAACAAGCTACCAACACTATTTTGTGATGAATTTAGTACAATAAAATAAAATTAAATGAGGCTAATATTTTGTATATATAAATGAAAATATAAGGAGAACACATTGTTTCAATATTTGTAGTAAAATGATTTTTCAATCAAAAGTTATAGCTCCAAAAAATTAGCATATCATGTAGATTTGGCAATTTTTGTACTTAGCCAAATAAATTATTCCAACCTAGATAATATTATTTGAGATAAATATTAATTAATTCTATAAATATTTATTTAAAATTATAAAATCATATGTAAATCTCATGTAAATTTAGAGGAAAAAGTCAACTAAAGTTATTTTAAAGTGGATATTAATTGTAAAAAAATAAAAATAAAGCATGCAATTTGGATGAAAATTCCATCCAAACTTTTATTTATTTTAGTGGGATAAAATTAAAACTATAGTTAAATCTTAATATTAACTATGCATTAGTGTTTTATGTCCAGTTAGCTATTTTTAGGAGAATTTTGGCTATATAGATTAATAGGAAATTTAGAGAAATTCTTTTTGACTTGATATTTTTTCAAAAATATTGATTATTCTCTATTTTTGTGTAATGAAGGTTTTAGTTTCTTTTTTTTTTAATTCAGTAATTAAAAGTGTGCAATATATATGGATAATTATTTTTTTATCATTGATATAAGTTTATTTAATATGTGCAACAACTATTGGATAATTACCAAGCATTATTGATTGTATGCAATAACGTTGACTATTTCAATTTTATGAGTGTGTATAAGTGTTATCTCTAATATAGTTTTCTATGTATGTGTAATAGATACCTTATATACCTCTTCAATCTAAGTTATAATCTTCTGATTAAGGCTGTGTAATATATATTCTAAAAGAAGCAGCCTTTAGTTGAGATTTTTGAGTTTCCTATATCTTATTCCCTTAGACAACCTAACTATGTTTATTTGTGTGTGTAAAATCTACTATAAAAAGTAATTAGTTTCTAAAACACTTGTACACAAAGAATATAGACCTAAAATTAATTCATTAAGACCATAAAGCCTCCCTTTTCTACCATACCATTCCCTTTTTTATGTTTATTTTTATGAGATCTTATAATTTCAATATAACATCACTATAAATATATGTCATTATATGTTAATCTAATCACTTGAGTGAATTTACCATGATAAGATATAGATCACATGAATATATTCCATCACTTGGTTAATCTAAAATTGCATACCTGCAATTCATGTTATGGAGTGGAGTTCATCTCCATTGAGATCCTAACATGTTAGAGGTTACCTCATTATTTATGGTGTGCATAAAAACTACATCGACAAGCATATCATTAGAGGCATATGATATGATATGATATAAGTTTTAAAATATAAATCAAAAATTAGTTTTACATATATAAATGATAAAAATGACATATCACAAGTTCAAGTAAAACATAACAAGTTAGTCTTTTCCTATAATGACTATGGTTATGTAAACTATGATTAGAATGACACAAATAATATACACGATGAATATTGAAATATAATTGAGGGCTATGACACACATGACATAGGGACTATATAGAGGCATCCCATTTAGGACATCTTGGGCTTTTAGTATTACTTGTACTTATAAATAATTTCTTTGGTATTTTCTTTTATTTAAATCTTATTCAATTTCACTTATGGAAATTTTACCAATCCAAAAACATTCAAACAACTAAAACATAAAAAAATATTTAGCATATACAATTTTACTAAATTTTGGATATATGTTATTTTTAATTTATGTCAATGTATAGCATATTTCCTTTTTTTACACAAAATTATCAAGGATACTTATTTATGATATAGGAATACACTAGATACATGATACATGAGCAAATAGATGTTGGAAATTTTCCTCCACCTACATGACACACTATTTTAGCATCATACACTTCATTGATCACAATTGATATAAGTTGCATTATTTTATGATCACTTTACATTATCATGTTCTACTTTAATGCTTATATATGTCTATAGGCATTCTTACATATTACATAGTGTGTTATATATGCTATGCTACATGTCATTTTGATAACACATGTATGCATGGAAAAACATGATATCATTATGTTGGTTGATTATATCTTTCAATTATTCATCTTAAAACATAACTTACTTGAGTGTATTTATTATTTTCTACCTTGTTGTAACTGTGGAACATTTGAAAATGTTCCTTATTTTTTGGACATAACACCACTAAGTGTTGACTCTTTTATGTGTGGAAATTTTAACATGTTCTCCTTTTTAGTGTGTGAAATTTTAACATGCAACTTTTTTGTGTTATACGTATACCCATTTTGCATAACATTGAGTACTCTTGTGTGTGCCTGATTATTTATTGATCTTGTTCTTGTTACTTCTAAACACTATCATTACCCATATCATACATCTAAAATCTTGTTGTGATTGGATGTTGTGATCTTAATTGATACATATGGTAATACATGATACCAAATTATGTTTAATAACTAGATGATTCATATAGATATGACATGGTTATCTTATCCTTTTGAAATGAAATTACTATTAGATTGCATTCCCCTCACCTCAAAATGGGGGTCATATATCAGTGGGGCATGCCATAGAGATATAAGTAAAAACACACATAATTGGAATAATTTGATATAGTTTACATCATTTAGATATATATCTTGTCCATTTGAATCCAATTTTCATAGATTTCAAACATAGTTTTTAAAAATTTTGACATATATTATATATAATTTTATAGACCAAATGTTACATTTTGATAGATACCTCAAATTGAGACACATTAAAGGTGCATAATACATTAAAATACACAAAATAACAAATAAATATTTATATTATACATAATTAAAAATAGATTTAATGAGGGGGAATGAATAGGCTTCATCCCGTCCTCACCATGCATTGATGCATTGACTTTCCCAAGATGAAATAATTGAGTTTTTATGTATCTAGAATAGTTGGATCCCTTTAATAGTGCATTAAATATTTAGTGCCCTTGATGTCCTTTGAACTAATCCAATATTTATCTTTTTATGGTTACACCACTTAACCTTAGATAGATTGGATATATTTTGTATACACTTGAGTTATGCGATTGAGATTTAGTACTCTCAATGGAATTCGTACAACTCAACCTCATACTAGTTTTTGAGCATGATCACTCTCAAATTCCCATAGTCACATATATAAGGTTCATTTATGAAAATATCTCTCCAATTATTCAATTAGGAACCATCATCACAAGAGAAAATTAACAAAAGTAAACATGGTTGCATTGACAAAGAGGTGTATTCTTTCCTTGCTCTCTTTACTTCCAAGCATTTCAATTGATCATTTTCATATCATATGTAATATTTACACTATAACACACTCTTATTTTTAGGTAATTTATATACAAATAATTCAAGGGTAGATCAAGAAAGGTAAGGTGTGTTGTACACACCAAGTTATACATTTATTTCCTTTATACCTAGTGCTTTCATCCCTATGCATTACACTATTAAAGGCGGGAAGTATATACTAAAATATAATTTTATATGATATAATATTTTTTTACACTTGAAATATACCAAACATGGATCAATCCTTCAATTTATGACCTTTATTCTACCAGAAGTCTTATGTTTACCATATCATTATGCCTAGTTCATTTTCTTATAGTCTAACCCTAACATTATGATGATACATACCACTTATATCCTACATTTTGCATAAAACCTAATTTATATCATACACAAATACTTATAGGTCCTTAATAAAAGTTTACCCTATATGACACTATCATATAGATTAGGATATTAAAATCAACACTAGTGTCCTAAATATAACACTAGTGTCATTGCCTTACAAATGGTCAAATTAAAAATCTAATGATATGCATGGGTTGACCTATTTGTCTTGTTTAATCCTATCACGAGATTATTTAAAAGGGTGTGTTATAATTATAAATTTAAATGTCATTCATTAGGATTCTAGGGTTTCAAGAAAATTAATAATTTTAAGAACCTTTGTGCATGATCTAAACTAATAACCTAAAAGGTGATAGTGAACCTTAATATTCACAATTGACTATTCTAGAAAAGAATTTGTATTATGAGCTACATAAAGGCATCAAAATAAGGACATAAGTGTTGATGCTAGTTCTTATAGTTTGATTTTACTATTTTAGTTAGTATAAAACTAATTTATAGAATCTGATAAATTGAGGTGAATATTTAGACTATCTTATTTTGCACTTGTGTCTATTAGATCTTCTTATGCATCATTTCATAAGGTAAGTTTTATTACTCCTTCACATTACTACTTTCATAATATTATTTAGGAATTTTACTTTTTTATATTTAGTGTATTCTCAAATTCAATATATTTAGTAGAATATTATAAATTTGAATTATTTAATTGGCATACTTTATAATCTATTATTCCATAATTATTTAGGTTATTACCCCTACCCTTAACTCCATTTTTACCCTATTCCCTCATTTCACATTTGTTCTCTATTTTTTTTGTTGTGTAGGGTTAGGAATTTTAATTTTTCATTTTCCAAGTCTTTTGTGTGGCATGTTAGCACACATAATTTATCAATCAACCCTTATTGATAATATCACAAACCTAGATTACAAAATTAGGCACATAGTCAAATAAGACATGTCTATAGTTAGCATTGTGAGTTTTCCTCCTACAAACTTGTCCACTCATAGTTTAAATTCTTGCATTTAGTCACAACATAATAAACAAGAAATTTTAAGAAGTTTCTAGTCATAATCAGCCTACATAATCAACACAATATCTATTTTTAGGAATTTTACATATCCTTTGTCTTATTTACTATGTTTAGCAAGTTTCTAATTTTTTAAAATTTTGTATCATATTGCATTTTATTGTATTCTAATGTATATTAATGTATATCAATTTCAGTAGATAATATTTATTCATTTGAGTTCATTCAATTTAAAAAGATAAAAACATTCTAGTGAACCCTTTTTTAAAAAAAAAACTAGTTTTCTTGATTTTTATCCTAAGATTTCATAAATATTTATATAAAATTTAAACACTAAAATAAAACATCCTTTTACCTTGGATATAAATCTAACATATAACAATTCAATTTTATTTGATCTTTAATTAATTTGACACTGAAGAGATTATCTTGTTACCTTGAATATATTTGACACTAAAGCTCTTATTTCAACGTCATGCTGAATTTTTTTGATATATATATATATATATATATATATATATATATATATATATATATATATATATATATATATATATATATATATATATATATATATATATATATATATATATATATATACATCAAAATATTTCAATTTGTTTTCTTCAATTTCTATTGATTATGTTTGTTTTTATAAAGTGTGTTCTGATAGTTTTCAAACTACTTAGTGACTATTGTTAAGGGCTATGTAGTGATATTTTTATAGACATCATAGACTGAGGGTTTTACCCCAACACTGATAGTCATTATAATACATCATTAAGACAAATTTTATTTTCTATGTACTCATAATATATATAAAAAATCATAAGATTCCTTTTTTATACAATAGGAAGCCTCTTTTATCCATTTTATCTATAGTGCACCGGAGAGGATTGTATCACCTAGGAAAGTTACTCTCTTTGTGCCCTCAAATATTGGGTTAGTGGGATACAATAAAGGTTTTACCTCTCTAGTTAGTGATCTAAATCATTTGGCCATTATTAGTCAATGAAGAAGAAGGTATATTTGAGAGACCACACAATAATTCAAACCCATACCTAGATCACCATTATACCTTTATTTTTTTATTTTATTTTATTCATATTAATGAAAATTAATTGATTAATATTGTATTATATGCCCCTAACATGTAGTGTTATATTAATTGGTACTTTTATTTAACATATGTGAATTCCTTTGGTTTCTTATACAATGGAAATTCATAATGTTTTTTTATCAAAGTACTACTATTCAAATTGTTGGGTGTAAGGAAGTTTAAATACACAATAATTATGATATGAAAAATGATGAAGAAATATATGAACATGAAACTCATATTGATCCACAAGAGCTTAATGAGGTAGATCAAAATCAAGTGAAATAATTAACTAGATTTTATCAAAGTATTCAAGATAACCCCCATGATGTGAATAAGATCATTAGTCTCATTATATCATCCAAATCTGAGCATCAATCTAAATTATCCACATATATACCACAAATTTTTCCTTTTTGGGTTATCAAATACACTCTATCCAATTTTTCTACTTATACCATTTGATCCATTCATATTTCTACACCTATAAATCCTTCTCTTAGTTTAGAAATATAACTTGGTTTCCAAAATGTAACCATTCCTATTAATATTCATGATACCTATAATTACCTCTCCAAATACCACTCTTGATCATGCACTTATTTCCTTACAAACTAAGCTAGCTAATAATGATCAAATATCTATCATGTTAATCCCTCTAAAGACTCGTGCTCTTTGGTACCTAACCCTTTTGGCACCAAAAATTACATATTATACATTACTAGTTGGCTATATGGATCCTAAGATTATTATATATTATACAAAAGGGGGTCCTAAACAATATGTGTGTGCATTTCATGCAGCTTGTTTAGACTATGTAGATAATGAAAAATTGTTAACAAATCTCTTTCTAAGAAGTTATAAATAATATTCTCTTAGATGGTTCTATGATATTACTCCTAAATAAATAAAGGATTTCAATCCTTTTGAAATCCATTTTTCACACACTTTGATATCAACATTGGTGAAAATTTTCATATGCTCAAATTTTCTAAGATCAAACAAGGGTATAATTAAACAATATGTGAATATGTGCTAATATATAGGACTATACTTAAAAAAATAAAAAATAAATGGTTGATAATAAATTATAAGATATTTTTAGTATTTTTTTATCTCCAAATCAATATTCAATTATGTTTGATAAGTTAAATATTTTGATGAACTATGCCATATAATCTAAAAGTGTGAGGTCATGTTTGTCACTTTGAACAAGCTCAAGTATACTTTAGATTATCCTTCTAATTCAAATTTTATGTTCCAGAACAAGCCTAATTATAATATAAAACCAAATTAAATAAAAAAAAAGCTAATATTACATTTATTATTTCTCCCAACTAACACAAAAGCTTTAATTACAAGTTGCACCAAGGAGGCCATTCTCAAGGTTACCATCACTTACTCATGTATTATTGTAATATAAGTTAAATGAAATCTAATAAATCTAATAATTCTTACTCCACCAATGTAAGTGGACATGTCTAAACTAAAATATAAATTTTTTGATGGAAATACATATTATGACTACCACAGATGCATTGGGCATTCCACAAATAGATGTTTCAAGATTAAGTACAAAATTTAAGATTTTATTAATGAGAATATTATTGATATTAACACACCTATTGAATGGTTTAAGAAACAATTAAATTACAATGTAAGTCTAAAAATTTAAAAATAAACTTTTCCAAATCATGAATCAAATAACAAGGATAATGTTAAAGTACACTATGCATATAATGCTCATCCTCCTCCTTATACATATGGACATCCACTCCATAGCATTGTTACAAGTAAACAAACATCATGTCCTATGAATACATTTGATGATAGTGAAATTGTTGAATATAATTAATATATACATGCACTCTTTATTCTAGTATATGTTTACAAACAAGTTATACATAGTTTTACTGTAGGCAATGGATCAAGTTAAAATGTGTTCATGATAAAACTTATTTACTCTCTTGGTTATATAGAGAAATATTTACATGGTACTTACAGATTTGCCAAAGCATTTGATATCCATACACAACGTATTATTTTCTATATAATTATACCTTTACAAGTGATCCCTCTCATAATTACCACTCCATTATTAGTTAAACTAGACATAATGGTCTTTGATATGTTATTAGGATGCCCTGACAAAAAAAAATTAGATTGGTATCTTCTATAGTGCATAAATGTCTCAAATATATTCATGATAATTAATTGGTAAAAAATAAAGGAATTCAATATAATATCCTTTGGAAATGATGATGTATAAGATACTCTTGGGAATATAGTGACAACTTTACAAGTTGGCCCTCTTATAATTATCACTCCATTCTTAGATATAAAAAACACAATGGTCTTTGATAAGCTATAAAAATTCCCTTTGATAAGAAAAATATTATAATGTTACCTTATATAGTGCATAAATTTCTAAAATATATTCATGATAATCAAGTGGTAGAAAATTAGGGAATTCAATATGAATATCCATTAGCACTGATGATGTTTACTTCTACTATTAAAAACTTGGCACAATCATTGAGAAAAATGGAAATGAAATATTATACATAACTATTAAAAACCATGATATACATATTATAAATCACCACACAAAATGAATTTCTCCATATATTTATGAGCATGAACATATTACAGACTCAATTTATCCATTTATTCATGAGTATGAGCATGATAATATGATAAAATTAGTTTTTGCATCCACTAATGATCATGATATAGTTACACATTAGCATATTAAAGTAGTTTCAAAGAGTATGATACATTATCCTAAATATAAAGTGACATATAAAAAGAGATATTCATATCCGAAGGCATCAGATGTTATTCAAAGATATTCATCAAGGGTATAACTAGTTACATATTCTTTAATGAACATATGTTATAAATGTTTACATGGACATATGAGCAGGGGTTTATAAATTTTTATTACAAAATATGATCATAATTTAGATTCAAAGGAATTTATAGTTGGCATTGATTCTTCAAAATAAGTCTCTCCTTCACTCTGGGCACTTTACTTCTTGATTTTCAAACCAATTCAAACAATCTAAAATAACTACGTTACAGATGTTCATTCTTGCTTACTATTTATAAATTATCATGACATGTATTTCATTGCACTTACATGATCATGTTTATCTATTTCTAATTGTGTAACATGTTCATTCTTATCTAAATTAATCAATCAAGCTACATTACTATGAATCATTTACACATACATTGGGGGCACATGACTTTCCTTCTTATCATATTATGCTTTCATGCCTTGTTGAGGATTTTCTGAATCCATCCCACTTCCTTTATTTTAACCCTTTCATATTATCAAAATTGAAAATATTAAAAATAAAATTATAAAAAAATAAAATATCACAAAAATTCAAAATATTTATAAGAATTAAAAAATTAAGACCTAACAAGCATTTATCAAAAAAATTCTACATTTCTTATTTACATATATTATTTTCTATATGTTAGATAGATATCATATTTTAATTTTAAATACACATTTATTTTCTAGAGGTACTTGAGTGTGATACATGATATAATTTTACATGTTTTTGATGTCATTCTTTGATTATTACACAACAACCTTACTAATTTGGGGACATATATACATTCTCTATGAATAATTCAAGAATTTATATCTATCCACAACATCACCACCATGTTGAGCTACATATTATACAACTATTTTTATACTCACTCATTCTATACATGTTTTACATGAAAATTCTAATTGCTAATAATAGAATTTATACATATGGTGGATGCAACATAGTCACATTTGATTTATGATTCTTTATTTACTAAATGATTGTCATGCCATTTTTAATCTAAAAATGGGCATGACACAACCAAATACACAAATAACCAGACACAAATCATGAATAGATACAAGAATTAATTTCAATCATATATTCATATCTATAATTTCTTTAACATTCATGATTTTTTACTTGGGTGCATGCCATTGATTAAGAGATGAAAATATCTAATCATTTGACCAAACACTTCAGAACCCATTCACTAGATTGTGTAAAGGATTACTATGTTGAGACATTTAAATGACCATAAAAATTAAATTCACCCACTATAGACACACTTATATCCATGTGGAAACTTTAGATCTGATCTAGTATAACTTACCAAGGGCCATAATCATGCCACAAGTCATGATTGTAGGACCCCAAGTCTAATTTGAATCTCCTAGCAACCTAGGCTTCTATGCTGTAATACACTACCACCTAATGGATCCTTAGGTTCTCTAGAACACTGAGTCTTTAGGAAATTAGAATGGATTAATCATCATATGGTTATAATCTATAAAATAATACCACTTTTCATTTCCATTATGACTCAATATTCCCAACTACTTCATAACTATGTAGACTAGTATCTCCATTAAGTTATCAGGATACCAACATGTGGATAGCTCTTAGTGATCTTCTCACCCATCATTGGTCATATAATGTATTGATATAGTATCATCCCTAAGTTATCAAGATGATGACACATTGACGGTTCCTCATGATCTTCTTTCCTAAAGATTATTGTATAAAAATTTATGTTGATGTTACTCCTAGGTTATCAAGATGATGACACATGGATGGATCCTAGAAATATACTTCACTGACATCATTCATATAATATATCCTACCGATGTCACTCTAAAATTATAAGTATGATGACTGTGGATGGATCTTGATGATCTATATGCTTAACATCAATCATATAATGGAGACTGTTGACATCAATCCTAAGTTAGTAGGATGATGACACATGGACAAATCTAAATGATCCACTTTCTTAGCATAGACCACACAATGGATCCTATTAATGTCACTCCTATTTTTTAAAGATGAATAATCATAGATATCTCATGATGATATGCTTTCTCAACATTAGTCATATAATGGAGCATGTTGACATCACTCTTAGGTTAGTGGGATGATGACATGTGGCTTCTTCTAACCAATTTTTAAAAATTATAAAATTAACTACAAAAAATTTATAAAATAATCCAAACATTTTAATGGATAAGGAAAAGGGCCACAAAAATATCCTATCGAAATGGCTAAGACAAACTTTACACATGAAAAACTATGTAGGTATCTTAATGAGTAGGTAAGGCAAATGTTTCACAAGGTAACTTTCCCAATCATCTAAGGCATGATATGGTCAAAAACATTGAAGCCAATGATAATTAAGGCATGTAATAAATTCCTAAAATATTTTATTTTTATAAATTGATTAAGGTACAACCAAAAAAAATCAAATATGAATCCATTAACTCATAATCAACTAAGGCAAGAAAATGTCAACATTAACTTATATTTACCACAAGTTCCATGTAGTGTTTTCATTATTTAGAGTCTATTCCTCTGAGCTAAGTCTACATCACATAAATTATAGACTCAAAACTAAACCAATATTCTCATTAGTTTAGTTAATAATTAAAAACAAAAGCATGTTCTACTCCAAGTAAAGGTTCTCTAATATTGGAAGGGTACTTCATAGACCAAGGATATAACTAATTTAAATAAACTACTCCTACAATTAGGTGATCGCATGAAGGCTGATTCATTCCATTTCATTTGAGATAAAAAAAAGATATTTACTTAACAAGTAAAAACTTGACATCAAAGGGTTGGTATGTAGGACCTTATTAAATCATTAAGCCTTAGTAAGGTGACCTTAGTCAAACTTAAAGGCTTCATGCCTTGTTAAAATTATAAAAATATATCCAAACTCTATTAAATCCTTATCTTATTAATAGGTTTGGTTATTAAAAGTTTTCTAACATGAATCTCACTAAACTACTTAACACTTTCAATTTTACTTTCAAATGGTCTAATTTTAAATAGTTTACTCTTAATAAAAATATCATAGTTGTCTTTTGGGTTATACTCAATAATATAAGTCTAATACATTAAATCATATTACATACAAATTATAAAAAAGACACAATGCTTAATTTATAAGCGTATCATAACAAGATATAATCAAGAGAATAAATCTATCAAATTTATTCAATGAGTTGTAAAGGCTAAATAATTTTATACATATAGGATCATTCCCAATGTCATATAAACCAATCATCATTAGTCAATCCCATCTTAGTTTAATAAGGAGATTCAATATAACTATAATGGAAGTCTTTACCCATAATTGTGTCATTATACAACATCTATCTTATGTATAATTAATACAAGTAAGCTTGTTGCTTGATAAAATTAATAATACATAATAATTCATCCAATTATTTACATAACAAGAGGCACATTTCTAGGCCTAATTAAATATGGAGGACTATTCACTCATCAATGGTGTTCCTCATCCATTCCCAAACATATTTTGGCCATAAAAATTAAGCCCCACTTCCCAACCCTTTTTCATCATGAAGCTACTTCTCTAGACACCCCTAAGCTTGAGACTCCCAACTCTAAGCATGTTTACATCACTTGGTAAGGGTAAGGGTAGATATCCAAGCTAGGGTATCTTAACACAAGGGAATGACCATTTACCACCTATAGTCTTATTACTAGTTCTTATCAAAAGAGACTCCTATTCTCAAATATGAAGCAAATAAGCATTCAAATGTTCATTTAATTGAATCTCAACATTTAGAAATATAAAACTAGTAGGTAAGCTTTCACAGCATAATAGGGCCCTCTAATTGATTAGAGTAGAAAGAGGATCCCTCACTCTAATATTTTATGCCAATGGTCATGGGATATTTTAATAACTTTATACCATGCATAGCACATGAGGACTTTGGTGAACTACCATCATGATGTTCATGGGAGGGTCAAACAAACTAATAATATACCCAATATAGGAGGACTTTAACTTGATACCATCATGAAAGAGTTTTTCATATACAAAAATCACCTTATGTCACAACAACATTAATGTATTCACATAATAAATTATAAATAATTTCATTCAACTAAGGAGGATTAACCTTTCCAAGGCCATAAAATGGGCAATAACTACATGTAACCCAATGCACAACCATGTACAAGACAATAAAAAATGTTGAATAAACCAAATGGTCTTACTCTCTTGAAAATAAAATATCAAATAAGAATAAAATCATTTCATTCCAAGGAAATAAATAAAAACATATGTTAATAGAAATCCCACCTATCAAATTCAAGGTTACCTAGGATCTATGCTTCAGTATTCTAAGCCTTAGCTCTTATAATTAGTTATTCCTATCTACTACTTCTTATCCTTTGCTCAATGTATTTTTATTTTTATTTCATAAAAATTCCTAGACTAAGGGAGTTCAAATCCTACATATACATGTCTTAGTATTATCCAAATACTCTTTACTTTCTATCCCATTCCTCATTATGTGACATTCTTTTCCAAGCTTCATTAGTGTTCATAGAATCTTTGTCTAATTATCTATGGTTACTTCCCCAACTTACTTACCTCTTCCCACTTGATCTTCTAATCAAACACTAGACATTATAGACATTGGATACAAGATCAAATGATCCAAAGATAACAAGTTTCACCAACTGAGCTTAAAGTATAACTACCTAGAACATATGCTATGTTAGGAAAGGTGATGAATGGTAACTTAGGCAACCAACTATTTAACACTAGTCTATGAAGGGTTAAATTTTTTTTATTGATATGACCATGCTTGAATAGTTTCTTTCCTTCATTTTCCCCTTTTCCTTCTCCTACACACTTGAAGCACACATCAATTCCTCTAACCTAATATTAAAAGATACATAATTTAATAAAATATTACACTCAATAAATATCAGCAATAAACATATCAAAAGACATAAACATCCTTATGGTTAAGTCATCATAATGTTATACACATATCAACAATAAACATATCAAGAGACATAAACATCCTTATGGTTAAGTCATCATAATGTTATACACATGAATCGATAATTCATGAGCTTAGGATCAAGGATCTAAATATTATTTAAGTCAATATATGTCATGTAAATAATTAAATTTCATAAAAAAACATTACATAAATGAAATGTAAACATATACTTTTATAAGTAATCAAAAAATGACTAATAATATTCCTTTCTCATGGCTCATATAATCATCTAAAAATGGCACTTCAGTGATAAGATTGTTACCTTAAACCACCCATCCCTAACTTATCCCTAGACCTACCTTAGGGCCTACTTAGAAACTTATCTAGCCTTTGTATGGTCCACACCCATACTTAAACATCCCTAAAGTATTCCTAGACTGTCACTTTACCATCATGGCCCCTAGTACCTCAAGTTCTACCACCTAGACACTAGTTCCATAATTTGGATAGTAGAGTCAATGGTGCTAATATCCCAATTTAGATGCTATTATACTTTTCCTACACTTGGGCACCAACATATATATTTTCAAATAAGCAACCACCTAGGGTTGGCATAGACCTCTTTTAATACATGCAAAAGCACCAAAATAATATATACACGTGACTTTTAGTCAATTATTCATTAGATGGAAATTAGATGCAAATACACACAAATAAGATCATCACAAGTTGTGGACAATCAAGGTTATTAATCCTTATTCTACCCTAATTATTCATATAGACATCTACAACATTCTTAAACTTAGATTGCTCATATTTATAGTCTCAAGAACACTCAAAACACTCAATATGGCACTTATACTAGCATTAACTTGCACTTGAATGAAGCACTAGGCAAGATAACTACATTAAGCTTGATCCCTCCTTAGAGTATTGTTATGTAGGTAGTGTTCTCACATAGGGGTGTGGATCACATATCCAACACATCTGACCCACTAACCCCTTTTTCTCATGTTGTTCATTAAAACCCTTATAAACATAAAAACCTAGGATTTTTAGAGTAAAATAGAGCTACATCAAAAATTATTGATTGTATAGACCTAAAATTTGGATCAAATTTAGAATAGGACTTCATCTACAAAACTCATAACTCATTTGGGAATATGACATTAACACCAAAGGAGGAAACTAATTCCATTGTCACTAATCTAAAATTAGGGTGATATTGTTGAGGAAGGGTTTTCACATTTTTATCCTATCCATGACACTTAGATCAACTCTTATCCTATTTTTTAACCTCAAGATCATTTATCTTAGTGAATTTCTAGCTAAGTACTTATTTACATCATTCATTATTATTTTTATAAAGATCAAACTAGGTTAAATTTATTACAAATTAGTGATTATATTTATTGTATATTTATACCCTAATTTAATATACTTAGACCCTTTAACAACCTAGGGCTTATACTCCATAACCATAATAATTTGAATCATTTGGTGAACCTGACTTACTTGAATACTACTTTAAAACCCTAGTTCCATCCTAGGGTTTTCCTCCACTATTTTATATAATAAATTAGGGTTTATTAAATTATGATTTTCTTATTTTTTTCACAATGTAACTAATCCATATCAGTCCTCTAATAGGTTTACATTAACTAAATATTTATTAATTTTATCTAAAACCCTGCAAATCTTATATTTGCATATTAAGTCCTCAAACACTCAAAAATTAACCCTTAAGGTTTCAAATAAAATTATAATTTTTTTAATGCATTAGGATAAATATTTCCCATATTTGAATATATACCTAAGTTATATTAAATTATACCTATTATGTGATTGTTATTCATTGTTTACATTATCTTCTTTAGAAAATTTAAAATGACATCTAATAAGCCTCTTACCCATCACCCAATTGAATTTTTTTAAACTTTTCACATAATTATACAAATGAATGGACCAATTTTTGAGATATCACACTAGCACATGATAATGAGCATGATTTCATTTATAATTATGATGATGATTATTGTTGTATTAATGGATATGAATATTAGTATGAACATAACAATGAAAGTGTTAAGCATGGGCTATACTAAGAGGGGGGGTGAATCTGTATATCATATATATTATAAAACTTTCCCTTAACCAAAATCCACTTAATCAAACATTCAAGATATGCAATAAAAATTGAATGATAAACACCACACAAAATAGAGAGAGACACCATATATAACGTGAAAACTCAATGTGGGAAAAACCACAGAGAACAATCTCAAGTATATGAAAGAGCACCAACCCAAACAATATTCGCAAGCACCAACTTGAAAGAGAACTAACCCCTTTGCTAAGCACTAACCCAGTAACTATTCATTAGCACTAACCCATTTGCCAAGCACCAACCCAACAAAAATTCATAAGGACCAACCCCTTTGCTGAGCACCAACCCAAAAATAATTCATGAGCACCAACCCATAGGAGGACCAACCCCTTTGTGTATACCACACACCTATCTCTCAACGTTGCTAACTCAAAAAATGATAGTTCATTACAACATCTCTTTCTTCTCTCTCACCTTTGCTCTTCTAAGCTAGATATAAAAAATACAAATCATATTCATCTCTCATAATTGCTCTTCTAAGCTAGATAATACAATATCAAATTGATCTCTATCTTCCATATTACAAATGGCTTCTCAATCCTTTAGTTATAGCTTTCCAAATGACCTTTGGCCTTCCCCCTTTGTGACCCTTCAATCCTCATGGAAAATGGCACCAAACTTTTATGACCCTTCATATCCTTTCCTTTGAAAAGTCATGTGGTGACCCTTCATGATGAAAAACATCATTCCCTCTTTTGTCCTTATCTCGGTGACTTTTCGTATTCCTCACAGTGTCCCTTCATGAGAAATTCCACCCTTCTTCTTTTGTCTTCACATGTTGACTCTTGGAATTCCCCAAGATGACTCTTCATGGGAAAATACATCCCATCCTTCTTTTGTATTTACCCCATGGCTCTTTGACTTCTCCATGGGCCATTCTTTTATCTCATATGCAACCAAAAATATATTCATTAATATTAAATAAATATTAACTCACATTATCCCAGATATATCTATTACAAACATCATTAAATGTAATGGGGCCTTTATCACCAATAATGCTATACCTTTGACATTAATGACAATATTTCCAACAATCTCCCCCTTTGTCATTGATGGCAACCTCAATACTAAAACTGCCACATCCTATCACCTGCACATACTATCATCTAAAAACATACAGTAACTCCCCCTTACTGTAGCAAACTATACCTATTCCCTATACTTGTTTCTACACCTATTCCTATACCTATTATTCTCCCCCTTTGACATTAATGGCAAAGGGCCTACCTGGAGCTAACACTTAGCTCCCCCTTCATTGATGCTGAACATCAATGGTAGGAAGTAACAAAAATTACTCCCAACTCCTCTTGCAAATATTTGAATGTATCCTTTGATTGTGCCTTTGAGAAGATATCTTATAATGCATATAAGTCTTTACCTATCCTTTGATAATCTATAATAAACTCATTTGAATATTTTATTCTAACCTCAAAACCTTTTGCATGAAACTTTAATGTATATCCCTAATCACATATTTGACTAACACTCAATAGATTATGCTTAATACCTTTTTCATACAAAACATTCTTAGTCTTGGTTCTATCATAATCCAAACTCAAAGTACCTTTTCTAGCTATCCTAGCAGTGGTTTTATCTCTAAATCTAACTATGCCACCATTGATCTACTTTACTCTTATCTCTTATCATATGCCTCAAACATCTGCTATCAATGAACCATGGCTGATCTTTATTTCTTACATGCAAAGCTGTTTACACAACCATAGAATCTTCAGGTTGTTTCTTCTTCCATGAACATGTATGAACCTTCTTCTTGATAAATGGAACTTTGAAACTCTAATCCTTCTTCATTAAATCTACATGATTATTCTTTTCCTTCTTTCTAAAACTGTTAGCTGTTTTTCAACATTCTAATTTCTTATGACCATAATCATTTGAAACACTGCATAAGCAAGAATCGTTCTAATAGCCTCAAACCATAATACTGATGTAAAATTTTCTTCAAAAGTCTATTCCCTCAAAAGATATACAAATTAATTTACCAACTCACCTTCTTGTCATGCAACATAGCCAAGACCCAATAGCATCCACCATGCTTTAATTTTTCTTAAAAGTGTCTCAAACAGTAAACACCACACAAGATAGAGAGAGAAACTAGATATAACATGGAAACCCAATGTGGGAAAAATCATGGAGAATAATCTCAATTATATTAATGAGCTCCAACCCAAATAATATTCACAATCACCAACTTGTAGGAGCACTAACCCAACAACTATTCATGAGCACCAACCCACAGGAGCACCAAGCCCTTTGCCAAGCACCAACCTAACAACAATTTGTGAGCACCAACCCATAGGAGAACCAAACCCTTTGCCGAGCACCAACCCAACAACAATTCATGAGCACCAACTCACAAGAGCACCAACCCCTTTTTTGAGCACCAACCTAGCAACAAGTCATGAGCACCAACCTACATGAGCACCAACCCCTTTGTTGAGCACCAACCCAACAAAAATTTGTGAGCACTAACCCACAAGAGCACCAACCCATTTGTTTATACCACACACCTATCTCTCAATGTTGCTAACTCAAAAAAATGTAGTTCATTACAACATCTCTTTCTTCTCTCACACCTTTGCCCTTCTAAGCTAGATATAACAAATACAAAACATATTCATCTCTCACAATTACTCTTCTAAGCTAGATAATACATTATCAAATTAGTCTCTATCTTCCATATTACAAATGGCTTCTCAAGCCTTTATTTATAGATTTCCAAATGACCTTTGGCCTTCCCCCTTTGTAACCCTTCAATCCTCATGGAAAAAGGTGCCAAACTTGTATGACCCTTCATATCCTTGCCTTTGAGAAGTCATGTGGTGACCCTTCATGATCAAAAACATCCTTCCCTCTTTTGTCCTTATCTTGGTGACTTTTCATATTCCTCAAGGTGTCCCTTCATGAGAAATTGCACCCTTCTTCTTTTGTCTTCACTTGGTGACTCTTGGAATTCCCCAAGATGGCTCTTCATGGGAAAATGCATCCTATCCTTCTTTTGTATTTACCCCATGGCTCTTTGACTTCTCCATGGGCCCTTCTTTTGTCTCATATGCAACCAAAAATATATTCATTTATTTTAAATAAATATTAACTCACATTAGCTAAGATATATCTATTCCAAACATCATTAAATGCAATGGGGCCTTTCTCACCAATAATGATAGACCTTTGACATCAATGACAATATTTCCAATAATCTCCCCCTTTGTCATTGATGGCAACCTCAATCTTGAAACTGCCACATCCTATCACTTGCAAATACTGTCATCTAAAAACATACAGTAACTCCCCCTTATTGTAGCAACCTGTACCTATTCCCTATACTTGTTTCTACACATGTACCTGTACCTATTATTCTCCCCCTTTGACATCAATGGCAAAGGGCATACCTAGAGCTAACACTTATCTCCCCCTCAATTGATGCTAAACATCAATGGCAAGAAGTAAAATAAATTACTCCCAACTCCTCTTGTAGATCTTTGAACTATTTTTTTGATTGTGCCTTTGAGAAGATATCTGATAATGCATATAAATCTTTACCTATCCTTTAAGAATCTGCAATCAATTCATTTAAATATTTTCTTCTAACCTCACAACCTTTTGTATGAAACTTTCATGTATATCCCTGATCACATATTTGACTAACACTCAGTAGATTATGCTTAATACCTTTTTCATACAAAACATTCTTAGTCTTGGTTCTATCATAGTCCAAACTCAAAGTACCTTTTTCGGCTATCCTAGCGGTGGTTTTATCTCTGAATCTCATTATTCCACCATTGATCTACTTTAATCTTATCTCCTATCATATGCCATAAACATCTACTATCAATGAACCATGGATGATCTTTATTTCTTACATGCAAAGCTAATTGCACCAAAATAGAATCTTCAAGTTGTTTCTTCTACCATGAACATGTCTGAACCTTCTTCTTGATGAATGGAACTTTGAAACTCTGATCCTTCTTCATTGAATCTACATGAGTATTCTTTTCCTTCTTTCTGAAACTGTTAGCTCTTTTTCAACATTCTAATTTCTTATGACCATAATCATTTGAAACATTGCATATGCAAGAATCATTCTAATAGCCTCAAACCATAATACTGATGCAATTTTTTTTCAAAAATCTATTCCCTCAAAAGATATACAAATTAATTTTCCAACTCACCTTCTTGTCATGCAACATAGCCAAGACCCAATATCACCCACCATGCTTTAATTTTTCTTAAAAGTGTCTCCTTGAAACCTAGAAGAGACACCCACACAAAAGGGTCCTAGAAACAAATCTCAGGAGATTCCCACATCTCCTCTATTTCTTCCTTGATCTGCTTGTGTTTTTCTTTTAGAATCCTTTTAAGCATGTCTAGCTTTTTTGACTTACTAACTTTATCATTTTTCATGTTTTTCATCTTCCCAAATTTTGCAACTATCTTATCTTGAAAAAAATCATGCTCAAATGTAACAAGAGATTCTGCACAATCCTTTCTATCTAATTCTTTATCTACTATAGCAAGTAATTCATTTTCACTTTTAAACTCAACCTAATCAACCATTACTATTTTAGGTCACCAAACCTAAATTTGTCTTTTCTCATATTTTCTAGGGGCTCTATATCATTTAACATACCTTGAATATCTCTTTACTTTATTTTGACATAATTTAGCAATATGGCTAACCTCATGACAACAAAAGCAAACAATATTTCACATATCTTTTTCTTGAATGTGACTAAGACTATCCCTTTGACTGATTGCTTCTCCTCATATAGTCTCTTGCCCTATGACCAACATGATAACAAACAAAACAATGGCCTTGAAAAGAATTTGAAAACTTAAAACCATTGGGCTGCCTCATCATCTTCTTTGATTTGCCTTCAAAACCTACATCCTTCTTTCCTTGGACCAATATTTCATGATCTTTCTTAATTTTGATTATAAGCTTCTCATAATTATCCTTTAAAGAACCTAACTCATCCTTCAACTGATTACACTCTTCTTCTTTTCATGTTAAAATTGAATTTGCAACCTCTAACTGATTCTTAAGATCTTGAATAAATATCTTATTTTTTTTACTTCTATAGCCAACTTAGAATACAAGATACACACCTATTCCTTAAGAGCCTTAACCATATATTTCAACTCTTGATTCTCCTTCTTTAGCTGCTTGGCCATCTTATGCTTTTCTTTGATCTACCTTCAAGTTGTTAAACCCTTTTTGAAGGAACCTGCTCTTATACCAATTGTTAAGCATGGGATATACTCAGAGGGGGGTGAATCAATATATCATATATCTTATAAAACTTTCCCTTAACAAAAATCCACTTAATCAAATATTCAAGATATGCAACAAAACTCAAACAATAAACACCACACAAGATAGAGAGAGACACTAGATATAATGTGGAAACCCAAAATCACAAGTATATGAATGAGCACCAACCCAAATAATATTCACAAGAACCAACTTGCAGGAGCACCGACCCCTTTGCTAAGCACCAACCTTATAACTATTCATGAGCACCAACCCATAAGAGCACCAACCCTTTTGCCAAGCACCAACCCATAGGAGCACAAACCCCTTTACTGAGCATCAACCTAGTAATAATTCATGAGCACCAACCCACAAGAGCACCAACCCCTTTGTCGAGCACCAACCCATAGGAGCACTAACCCCTTTGTGTATAACACACACCTATCTCTCAATGTTGCTAACTCAACAAATGATAATTCATTACAACATCTCTTTCCTCTCTCTCACCTTTTCTCTTCTAAGCTAGATATAACAAATACAAATCATATTCATCTATCATAATTTCTCTTCTAAGCTAGATAATACAAAATCAAATCAATCTCTATCTTCCATATTACAAATGGCTTCTCAAGCCTTTATTTATATATTTCCAAATGACCATTGGCCTTCCCCCTTTGTGACCATTCAATCCTCATGGAAAATGGTGCCAAACTTGTATGAACCTTCATATCCTTGCCTTTGAAAAGTCATGTGGTGACCCTTCATGATCAAAGATGTGAAGAACCTCCTGCAATAGATTACCTCCTACAACATATTTAATCAAAATATGTGAAAATAAAATAAATCTTATAAATAACAAAAACACAGAAAACTTATATTGATTGCAGGCCACTTTGTGGGGGTGACCTCCTTCAAGCAAGCTCAATATAATAAATTCATGGATGCCTTCATTGGGCCTCAACACTTACTTATATACTAACTCTATTCTAACAACTACTACTTCCCTTGTATGTGGGATAATTCAAATATGCTCTAAGGGATGACTTACAAAGGATATGCATCAATAGTAATTATTACACTAATACTACAAAGAGAAGGGTAAGGCATAGGTTATTAACATCCCCTCCCCATTAGAAAATGATTTGTCCTCAAAGCTTCATATGTGGGAATTATTGTTGAAGCTAGAAGAGGGGTTTCCATGTTGCATCTTTTAGTTGCTTGCCATGCCATTGAATTAAGACCTCTGTGATGGAGCAAGATCAAAGTTGGCATGTGCACCTATCCAAGATTACTTCTGGCTCAGGAAGGATGGAGCCTTCATTATCAAGTGATGGTAAAATTGTCTGCACTCAGATGTTGGATCTAAGAACTTACTTCAAATAGGAGACATGAAAGATGAGATGAACTTGGGAGGAAGGTGGAAGATCTAACTTGTAAGCAACTAACCCAATCCTATAGAGAACCTTATATGACCCATAAAACTTTGGAGTAAGCTTTTGGAACCCTTTTAGTTTTAGTGATGATTGATTGTATGGTTACAGATGAAGAAAGACCATATCACAGATTGAAAGGTATGCTCAGAGTGGTGCTGATCATCCTACTACTTCATTCAATTTTTTACTATGTGGAGATTGTCCCATAAGGTGCAAAGAATCTAATCCCAATTTTAGAGAGTAGTGTCAACTGCCTAAACTAGTGAGTTGCCAAGATTATATGGAAGAAGTGGTGGCGGTGCTTGACCATAAACTACTTCATAGTGAGTCATTTTGGTGGAAGTGTGGTATGAGGTATTGTACCACCATTTAGCTAAGGGAAGCCACTTGGCCCATTGATGTTGTTGTTATGAAGCAAAGCAATAAAGGAAGGTCTCCAAGCATTTGTTGACTATTTTTGTTTGGCCATCTGTTTGTGGGTGGTACCCAGAGCTCATTCTCAATTATGTGCATGTGTGATGAAATAGTTCCATCCAAAAATGGCTAGTGAAAGTGGCATCATGATCTGATACAATTGAAGAAGGAATGCCATGAAGATGGAAAATTTGATCCAAGAAAACTTGTGTGACTATGGAGGTTGTGTATGGGTGGCTGAGTGCACAAAAATGACTATATTTGGAGAGGCAGTTGACTATGACTAGGATCACTGTCTTTCCCCTAGATTTAGGGAGGCCCTCAATGAAAATCATGGAAATATCTATCTAGATCCTAGTAGGAATGGGCAAAGGCTCAAGTAAACTAGGAGTCAATATGGTTTCACCTTTGTTTTGTTGGTAGGTATCACATTCAGCCACCATCTTTTTAATTTCAGCTTTCATGCCTTTCCAAAAGAAGTGTCGACATGCTCGATCATAGGTTTTGAGAAATCATAAGTGCCCTATTGAGGGGGAAGCATGGATTTCATATAAGATGACCTAATGTAGGTCTGGACTTTGGGAAAGCACTAGACGACCCTTGTATTATAGAGAAGCATCATCCCATGAATAATGTGGTACTGTAGAGGGGTTAGTGGCCAATTGATGAATGAGGTGGTATAAGGAGGGATAATTTACATACCTTTGTTAGATAGATTCCAACCATTTGAGAATGTGCATGGAGATGACAGAGAGGGAAGGCTGGTCCTTAAAGGTTCTTGAGAGAGCATCAACCATAGCATTGTCTTTTCCCTTCTTATAGGTGATCTCATAATTGTAACCCATGAGTTTACTAACCCACTTCTACTAAGGTGGGGATGAGACCCACTATTCTAAGAAATATTTCAAACTTTGATAATTAGTTTTGATGTAAAAATGATTTCCTAGTAAGTAGGGTCTCCATTTTTATACTGCATGTAAAATTGCCATCATTTCCTTTTCATATGTAGACAAAGCTAAATTACGGCCATAAAGGGCTTTGCTAGTGAAGGCAATTGGTCAACCCTTTTGGAGAAGAATAGCACCCAAGCCGATGCCACTATCATCACTTTTGATGGTGAAAGTTTTGGTGAAGTTTGGCAGTGCCAAAATTGTTGTGCTACACATAGCCTATTTGAGTTTGATGAATGCCTGATCAGCTATTGCACCCTAGGTGAAAGCATCCTTCTTCAATAAGTCAGTCAAAGGAGCCATGATCTTTCCATAATCTTTGACAAACTTGTGATTGTATCTTATCAGGCCTAAGAAATGATGAAGGCTTTTAAGGGTTTTTGGTTGAGGCTAATTTTACATAGCATTGATTTTTTCTGGGTCCATGCAAACCCCATTGGCTGAAACAATGTACCCCAAATAGTCAATTTCCTCTTGACCAAATGAACACTTGGATTGATTGGAACATAATTGATTATCTTCTAACAATTGTAATTCCCTATCAATATGTTGTAGATGCTTGGCCCATGTGAAACTATAGATCAAAATGCCATCAAAGAAAACTAAAATAAATTGATAGAGAAAACTCTGAAAGATTTTATTCATGAGTGCTTGAAAAGTGGAAGGGACATTTGTAAGGCCAAATGGCATGACAAGGAACTCATAGTGACTTTCATATGTATAGAAGGCTATCTTGGGAATGTCATTAGGATGCGCTCAGATTTGATGATAGCCAGAACACAGATCCAACTTGGAGAAGAATTTGGCCCCATGGAGCTCATCAATGACAAGAATTGAGAATTTGTCCTTGATAATGATGTGGTTAAGGGCTCAAAATTCAATTCAAATGTGCCATGACCCATCTTTTTTGTGGATAAGAAGCACTGGGGAGGAATATGGGCTAGTGCTGGGGTGAATAACTCCAGACTTGAGGAGTTCCTGAACTAAGTTCTCAGTTTTAGTCTTTTGCAAATGGGGGTAATGATATAGTTGGATGTTGGGTGGGATGCTTCCTAAAAGGAGAGGAATGTAGTGATCTTTAGGGTGTGAAGGGGGCAAACCTACTAGTTCTAAAAAAATGGTTGCATGCTTGCCGATTATGGCTTGTACATATGTAGGGTGGTTAGTAGTAGTGGGGGGCTAGAGTTGAATGGAATGTAGCTATGCAATGACCCCATGTGAGCCTTTCTTCAAAAGTTTTTCCATGTAATGAGAACTGATGATGGTAGTAGATCCTAGTAATAACCCTTTTAAGGTGTGCTTCTGACCATTATCTATGAACTACATCCAAAGCTCAAAGAAGTCCCATAAAATAGGTCATAATGTGTGAAGCCACTGTGCCCCTAAAACCACATCACACCCTCCTAAAGGTAAGGCAAACATATAAGAGTGAAAATTATAATCACCCATTATAATATGCACATTTCGACACTTCCCTTTACATGGCAATGTGTCCCCATTAGTAATCATGACTTCAAAGCTAGAACAAGGGTATATAAAGCAGTCTACGGCCTTAGAAATTCAAGGATCAATGAAATTGTGAGTATTTCCCAAGTCAATGAGGATTGTGAGAGGGATATTTTTGAAGCACCCTTTGACCTTTATGGTTTGGGGAGTGGTGACACCTACTAGTGCATGCACTGAGATCTTAGGTTGAGTCTTTTGAACTATTGGGTCCTCTTTAATGTTAGGTTCTTCTTGAGCATCTTCAAATTCAAGAATATCAGGGTCGCTGTCTTGCTCTAGTGGTGGCTCCACATCTAGAAAATAATGTTTTTATTGGATGCACTTGTGACCCTTAACCCATTTTTAATCATAGTTGTAACATAATCCTTTCTCTTTACAAGCCCACATCTCTTTCTTAGTTAGGTGCTTGATTGGTGTGGTTATGTTTGTCCACTGATTCACTGTGTTCTTTGCTGGTGTAAAGGTGGGAGGTTGATGCTGTGTGGAGAGTTTATCTTCTACCAACTTAGCCAAACCCAAAGCATCCATCATATTTTCAATTCAAAACATTTTTACCTCTGAGCAGATTAGCTCTCTCAGGCCACTAACAAAGTAGCTTTTAAAGAAGTCATCTGACAACGCTTCAGTGTGATTAGTGAGTTTTTCAAATTCAATATGATATTCATGAACAATACCTATTTGATGGAGTTTGGTGAGAGATCCTATGAAATCCTTGAATACTGAGGGACCAAACCTACCCAAAATTAAGGGTGCAAAATTTGACCAATTAGGTTCATCATTTGTCTTGAGATACCAATGGTACCATTGAAGTGCTTCTTGTTCCAAATGAAAGGAAGCAATTGGGACTTTGTTTATAGAATAAGTATTATGGAGGTTGAAGAATTTTTTAACTTGATATATCCATCTTATAGGATATGTACCATTGAACTATTGAAATTCTAGCTTAGGTCCACATGAGAGGTTAGAAGCAAAGGAGCGATGCTCTGAAGAAGACTCCTCCTTCTGCACTCTATTGAGTAAGATGTTATTCTATTGATTCAAGCCATGCATCATATCAGTTAACTCTATAACCTAAGATTTCAATGTGGTGATTTCTTTCTCCATGATTTTTGTACCTACATGAGTGGTGACCATAACCAGTGGTTAATAGCTAGGGATCCTTCACATTCCCTATTGTGATGCAGGGTGGGGTTTAGGGTAGAACCCTAAAATAAAAATTGGAGGCTTTTCTTTTGCTACTATTTTTTTTGTTTTAGAAATGGATTATCTATAACTGTGTAGTTGGAAATATCCTCAATTATGGATACACTGTTGTTTGCTTTCTAAACCTGATAAGTTGGATATGGACCCCAAGTTTGTTTGGCTACCTAAAGGATTTTTTAAAAATTCTCTCTGGCCACCAAAGCTATCTGATCGAGTACCACTCTCCAAAAATTTCTAGCTATGGGTTTACCCCTTAACAATAGCTTTTGGTTTACCTCACGGGTGGGAACTAGTTAATTGGGATGGGGCCATTGCCCTTTTCACTAGCAGGTCCTCTCAATGGGCCAACTACTTCAGGGTTCCTATGGTACTCCTCATAATGAGTTTTAGGGCTTATACCCAAACACTTCCCATATTTAAGTGGATCGGTATTTACCCAATCCAAAATGACAGAACTTGCAATGAAAAAAAAATCTTGCCAGAACTGGTGCAGCTTCTAAAAAGACCTGCTTTAAAAAAAATTGCTTCAAATCTACTCACAAGGCCAAGAAAGCACTATGATACCAGATGTGAAGAACCTCCTAACGAAAATTACCTCCTAAAATATATTTAATAAAAATATGTGAAAATAAAATAAGTCTTATGAATAAAAAAACACAAAAAGCTTATATTGATCGCAGGCCACTTAGAGGGGGCAACCTCCTTTGAGCAAGCTCAATACAATAAATTCATGGATGCCTTCATTGGGCCTCAACACTTAATTATATACTAACTCTATCATAACAACTACTACTTCCCTTGTATGTGGGATAATTCAAATATGCTCTAAGGGATGACTTACAAAGCATATGCATCCATAGCAATTATTACACTAATACTACAAAGAGAAGGGTAAGGCATGGGTTCCTAACAAAAAACATCCTTCCCTCTTTTGTCCTTATCTTGGTGAATTTTTGTATTCCTCAAGGTGTAACTTCATGAGAAATTGCACCCTTCTTCTTTTGTCTTCACTTGGTGACTCTTAGAATTCCCCAAGATGACTCTTCATGGGAAAATGTGTCCCATTCTTCTTTTTCCTTTACCCCATGGCTCTTTGAATTCTCCAAGGGCCCTTCTTTTGTCTCATATGCAACCAAAAATATATTCGTTAATATTAAATAAATATTAACTCACATTAGCCAAGATATATCTAGTACAAACATAATTAAATGCAATGGGGCCTTTATCACTAATAATGCTAGACCTTTGACATCAATGACAATATTTACAATAGAAAGTCTTGATTAGGATAGATTAGATGCATCTTCTTCTCTTTCTCATATTTCTTCTACTACTTCTCAAAATAAAACTAACAATATAAGTAAAAAATAATCCCTTGTTGGAAGTGATTTGTTTCAATGTGATACTATATTTTCAACTACTTTTACTACATCCTTATTTAGATTAAAGTAATATAAGAATAATAAAATGAATTTAACTTTTCATAGTCCATGTAACATTACACATGATGTTCCTAGCATATAAAATCAAAATGAACATTCTTTAGCCTTCTACATTCAATTTGAAAAATCATGTACAAATGATATTAAATATTTAACTAATGCACAAACTAAAGTGGATGATATTATTTTATCACCTTATTTTACATTTCAAGCTCAACAGAATGATTCTATGAAAAATTTAGATAATTCAAATATATATAACTCTTCTCTTATGTGTCATAATGTGACAAATAAAAACATGATTGATACTTATTCTACCCTTGACTCCAAGAATGAAAATAATGATCATACATGCATTTCACTCATAGCTAGTGAAGACATGAATCGCATTACACCTACACATGATGATATAATACATAGTATTAAAAATTAAAAATATTCTTCTACTCTCTCTCTCTTACTAAGAATGTGAATGATCATTATTATACTATTACTTATATAAGTTAATTAAATGGTTATTTTGAGAAATATTGGAATAATGATGATTACTATGATTTTGGTGAAGAAGACATTTAGTCTAAACCTTCTATTTATTTCCCTACTTCATCCATATCCTATTTTCAAATGTATTTCTTATTAAATGCTATTTTAAATGATAATATGCCTTTGGTTGATCAAAAACTAAATTATAGTTATTTTCATAGTTTACATAATTTACATTCACATGATAATAATGTGTCTTATAGTCCATTAACATGTGATATTTAGTTCAAAATTAAAAAAAAAAATAGATACCAATAAATATCCTTCAACCCCCTTAATAAAATATAACCTATTTTTCATCCTAATCTCCACTAGGGTGATATCCTATTTCCCTCTCACTAGGTACAAGCTATCACGCCTCCAAAGGTTACCATGATAAAAACCAAAGGTCCCTAATGAAATGTACCAATGGATAAAATTAATACCAATATTAAAAAATTAAATTAACCTCTTGATGATGTTAATATACCTTCACAATAGGTAATCTCATTGAGGAATGATATGAGTGATTTACAATAAGTACACCATCTCACATTGGTAAGTAAATCATATCAATCATGGAAGGATACCAATGCCATCCATAAAAATATCATCCTATGCATAAATTTTAATGTAAATTTCCAAAAAAATTATAGATACTAGCATTACCAAATTTTAATGGACATGGAGATCCATACTTTCATCTCAAAGTTTACAAGAAAACTATGGCACATGTCATTGTTGTATTGATTCTCTTATATTTATTTCCACATATTATAGAGGGTGAAGCAATAAATTAGTTTCATCATTCACTCCCTAGTGGTTCACTACATACATGTGATGAGTTATAGTAAGTACTTCTCATGCATTTTTTAAAAAAAAGGGACCTAAAATCACATATGAAAGGTTTCATTCACTACACTAGGATAATTCAAAAATAGTAAGTGATTACATAAAATTTTTTAAGTCATATATGCAAAGTTGATCTACTAGTTTCCATATTTAGAGGTATAATACATCTTTGATAGATACATCATTTTTCCTCTTAAGGATAAGTTGTTATATGAGACATCCGAATCATAATATAATATATGTTACATAGTTATGGAATTAGAGAAAAATTTGGGACTATTTGATACACATTCAGAGACAGATTTGGATTTAGATATCTCACAATCATAGTCATAAAATATGGAACAAATACCAAATCCACCTATGATTAAATAAAAATATGAACAAGAACAACTAATAAATATATGCAATAAAGGCAAAGATCCACTTTAAAGATCATCTCCTATAGTGGATAGAGCACATGACACTAGAAGTAGGGACATACAATCAAACCATTTGCAAAGAATAAGAAATTAACCATATTTAAATTATCATATAATCAACAGACATTGGAGAAACAATTATTGTGCACTCAAAAATCATATTAACCAATGTGTTGATAGAGGCATTATAGCATTCACATAAGGGGCATCAAGGTCTCCTTCTCCATACTCTTCTATATCACACTCCACTACGAGTGAGTTATCCTAGGATGTTCATTTTAAGTAATTATTGGTTACTCACCATAAAATCTTTGTGGTTTATAGGAAAACTACTTATGTAAGATATCATGCATGATAGATCAAATAGAAATGGAATCTAGTTCATAAAGTTCAAAACATAAGTTTAATTTGATCACTAATTAAGATATTTAGAAATAATCATTGAGATCAAAGCATAGTCTCATTTCACCCATCGATTAACATATTTTGAAATAATCATATAGATAAAAACACAATCTCAATTCAACCACTAATTAAGATATTTGGTAAAAATCACAAAGATCAAAGCATAGTCTAAGTTCACCCATTGATTAAGATATTTGGTAATAATCATAGAGATCAAAGCATAATTTAAGCTCAACCACTGACTAAGATATTTGGTAAAAATCATAGATATCAGAGAAAAATTTCATTATGAAAAATGATTAAGATATTTGGTAAAGATCATAGAGATTGGATCATAGTTATATTTTTAAAACCAATTAAGATATTTTCAATACATGATGCATAATAAAACATAGTTTTATCATGATAGCCAATTAAGATATTTTCTATAGAGATTAAAAATATATTTACCAATAGTTCACTATGAGAAGTATTAGTTCCATAAATTATTCCTACACTGACATATCATGATAAATATGGTAACTTGTTTACTCTTCCATCATGATTTAGATATTACCTGCTATAGTCCATAGGCTAGTTTAACTAGATTGATAGATTTAGAGTACAGTTCACAGTCTAGTTCAATTAACTTCTCATATTATTATTCCTACTCCACCAGTAGTGTTAGTTGTATATCACTCATCATAATTGGTCCCTAGACCAAGATACCATTTCACATACCACACAAGGTCACTCTTCCTTTATTTTATACATGGCATCTTGATAAAGAACCTTTTGAGAGACTAATCAGTTAGTATGTTACTCTCCACCTCTACATAGTTTCCTTCTTTATTTATCATTATATATAGTTTCATTGTCATGTTTCTTGTATATAGATTATATCCATATATATATATATGTATATATATATATATGTATATATATATGTATGTATATATATATATATGTATATATATATATATGTATATATATATATATATATATATATATATATATATATATATATATATATCTGTGTGTGTGTGTGTGTGTGTGAAAACACAAAAACATTCAATATTTTCTCAAAAAATACAAATTATAGATTATATGCATTGCCATGTTTACATTTTTTATATCCTTTAGGAACTACATATGATAGATATCTTAGTATAGTTGATTTTTATCATACATACATGCTTCACTTATTCTTTTTGAGTGTTTGAATATTGTTACAACATAGGTTTATATTTACTATTATCTATCCATTAGGGGAATATACACAAATATATGGGTTCTTGATTTGATACGTTCACCCATTAGTGGACATGTTATAAATAGTTATGATTTCCAAGTTATAACTTTATATAATCAACATCAAATATTTATCAGTGTTAAATATTTATATTAATCATCCTACACTACTCAGATTATTTATTGACTACGACTACTCTAGACTTATCTTATGTACATCTTCACACTTATACAAATTTGTACTAAATATTCATGCATAATTTCATTTATATATTTCTTAGTTTATATTTGATTGTGTCTCTATGATTTTTCATATATTTGAGAGCATTTGAATATGACATTTCTTAATGGCTTTATGCCACTTCTTTTCATTATATGTATGCTTTGGACATGTGCCCATGTCCTTGTGTGTGCCTTCTTGATTGTGTATGTGGAAATTTGGACATGTCTTTTTTATCTTACTTTCTTAGATGTAGTGACATGTGCCTATGTCCCTTGTATTATGGACCCTTAACCTATATTATGTGACTTATGTGGTTTGTATGTATGATTTCATGTATGCATCATGGCTATGAAACTTGTCTCTTTCTTGTTACATAATCCACCTTTATATTCCTAGAGGGACCTCATCCATCTCCCCTTCCTACTCAGGTGCCTTGATGGACATCACACCCCATCCCTTTAGGTAGTTACTCAATTATTACTCAAATTTTCTATTCATATACATTATTATATCTATCTTGACATCATTGTGAATGATATATCTAACATAAATCATACATTACAAACTTATGCTAAAAATATATTATATTTTGTTGTTATGTATGGACATTATATTGGTTTATTATGCATATATCATATATGATCTAGATAACGCACACCATGCAATTTTTTTTATTTTGAGTATAATTTTTGCATAGGTTAAACAACTCCCCTCAAAATAGAGGAACTTCACATAGGTTTTTAATAGAGATCAGGCTATCTAAATGCACTCAGAGTACAGTTTTTAGCACACAGGCACATAATACAAAAAAATCATTTTAGGAAAATATAGTGGGAAAGAGTCACACATAGAGCAGTTTTAGTTACATAAAAATTAATATAGTTGGATACTATCACTCAAAGTTGGATACTAGTGCCATCAATGGTACTATCCAAGATATGTAACTACTATCTAGTAAAATTAGTTTTAATAAAATTTAAATTAGCCAAAGAATTATAGAAGGTATAGTCTACGTTTGCATAAGTTTAGTTATAGATTACCAGTTTTTGCTTAGTTTAGCACATATTCATGATAGTTTTCTAAAATTTATGGAATCATGAATGACATGATCATTCCCATTTAATTTTTAGATACTCAGATATAGATTATTAAAACTCAATCTAAAATCCATATACTCAAATTTAGATTTTGGGGGATATGCATGGCACATTATCTCTGTATGTTCAATTATATATTAGTTAATCAAATGGAATGCAAAACTCCATCTCATTTTGTATGTTGTAGACATGAAACACCATGTTCCAAGTTATACACTAGATATATGCCTTACTCCACTAGAAGTAGTTAGCATTCCAAAGTGGCTTAAAGTTTCCTAACATTTTCAAGTGGCCCAGATTTATTTTATATTTTAGAGTTTTTGAGTGGCCTAGATCCATCTTATATAGTTTCAATTACATCACATAGTTTTAGTTTCAATTTCATCACACATCTTCAATTTTAGATGTATTTATTACACATGGATAGGAAATGATAGGGTCATAGTCTACTTGAGTTCTTGAGCCACCTACATAATAGGGTTTAACACACCATCAGTCCAATCCAATCTATTCATGGGTCATGTTCCACTAAGTAGGGTTGTGAAATGATGGAGTTAAAACTATATTGAGTTATTGATCCACCCACACATGGGTATTGAGCAATCCATCAGCTCATTCCAAGTTATTCACTGATTGATCACTATTTACATGCACACACACATAGGTTGTTACCAAGTTTATGCACTGGTTCATTTACCTAATGAGAATTATTTATTACTTTTCTCTTTCTTAATTCTTTACTTATTTTTTATTTTTATTTTGATATCTCTTAAGTATGGATTGATCTATGCATGTCTCATTTGTATGATACATATTCGAGCATGTTTCAAACACTTAGACCCAAATTTATAGGCTTTAATTATTAGGTAAATTTAGGTATGCTTCTTTTTCCTTTATCATAGTAATTTCTATTTTCTACATTTATATAATAAAGGTGGGGGTCAAAATTAATAATCTATAAATTACACTTGAGTGATAAGGGTGTTACTTCAAATCACATGTTTCTAGCTTAGCCCTAGACATATATTAAGTCCTATTTAGACATGTATCTAACATTTTCACATTCCAAAAACATGCCTAAACATCCTTTAAAAAGTCATAAAACCTCACTTGACATCCTAGCCCTTAGTGCCTAAATGTTTGCCACTTGGACACTATCACCATAATTTAGACAGTAGTGCCAATGGTGTTAATGTCCTAGTTTGGGTACTATTTTATTTTTCCTACCTTTGGCCACTAATAGATATATTTTAAAATAAATAACCAATTAAGGTTAGCCTAGACCTCTTTTAAGACCCATAAAATCACTATAATAGTATATATACATGACTTTTAGCCCATTATTCATTCGATGGAAATCAAATGCAAATACACACAAATAAGATCATAGTAAGTTGTGTAGAATCAAGGTTATTAATCCATATTATTACATACTTTTGTATATATACATCTATAACATTCCTAAGCTCAAATTATTCATATTTCTTAACACACTCAAAACACTCAAGTCAACACTCATACTAGCATTCACTTACACTTGTACCAAGAACTAAGGTGGGAGAACTACATCAGGCTTGATCCCTTATCAAAGTATTGGTTTGTAGGTAGTGTACCAACATAGGGGTGTGGAGCACATGTCTATCATATCAAATCCACTAACCCATTTTTCTTATGGTATTCATTCAAACCCATACAAGCATGAAAACCTAGGGGTTTTAGAGTAAAATAGAGCTATAGTGAAAAGTATTTATTGCATAGACCTAAAATTTAGACTATGAGTAGAATAGGACCTAATATACAAAACCCATAAATAATTTATAAATAGGACGTTATAACCAATTAAAGAGACTAGCACCATTGGCATTATTACCCAAGAAGGGTTTTAACACCTAAATCCTATTTGTAACACTCAAATAAGATCTTATCCTAATTTGTAGCCTCTAGATCATGTATCTTAGTGAATTTATATCTAAGTAATTTTTTACATCATTAATTCCTATTTTTATAAAGTTAAAACTAATTTAAATCTATTAAAAATCAATGGATGTATTTATTGTATATTTACAATCTAATTTACTATACTTAGACCCTTTAATAGCTTAGGGTTTAAACTTCATAACCCTAAAAAGTTAAATTAATTTCAAACACATGTAAAGACTTCATAATATCCTTGAATTCCTTATATGAACATGACTAACAACATACATTAATAATCATAACATATATGTCATAATTTCATAATCATATTTGTCAATTATAAGCATTATACAAAATGGGGCCTTACATTGCTCTCCCATTATGTAGACTTATTCTTGGTAATCAATAAAAGAGATGAGGATGCCAAATTCTCAAAGGTGCAACATATTCCCAAGTTGCTACTAGTTCATTGTATTTTTCGCACCAGATCTTGACCTGATCTAGGTCTTTGCCTTAGAAATCTAACTTTTTATGCACTAAAATCTTGACATGATCTAAAACTAAAGCCCCATTGGTCTCGACCTGAAAATCCATCCAATACAAATCATAAGAAATATCAATAATATATTGTCTTAAAAAAGAAACATAAAAAATATCATGAATACAAGATATAATAAGTGGTAATTGTAGTTAATAAGAAACTAGATCAATGGTCTATAACATCTCAAATCACCCTATTAAAGGAGGTGTCAATTTCAAACCTTTTCCATAATGGATGGGGATATTTTTGGATATCACCCTAAATAAAAATTTATCACCAACATTAAAATGTTGATCAATTATTTTTACATCTTCATATTTATTCTACCAATCCCTAGAAGTCTAAAGGTGTTGTCATATATTAATTACTTACCACTCTATGTATTTTAGAATGAAAAATACAATCAAAACTCTATTATCAAGTTAGTCCCAACTTAGTGGGGTTCTAAAGGCTCAACCATATAAATCTTGGAAAGTTTTCATCTTGATTGAATTATGATAATTATTATTATATTCAAATTCAGCAAGATATAAATAGTCTTCCCAATAGGATTGTTGGTCCATAACATAAATTTGAAACATGTCTTCCAAGACATGATTAACTATCTTAGTCTATAAATTAGTGTTGGGATGGTAGGAATTACTAAAATTTAGTTGTGTGCCCAATTGATTCTACAAATAAGTATATAAGTGAGAAGTATATCTCTGATCTTGATATAAAATAATCTTATATGGAATCACATGCATTCTAACAACATCATCCAAGAAAACTCCTGCCAATGAGGTGGCACTATAGGTAATCTTAGTGGGATAAAATTGATCTACTTTGGTTAACTTATCCATAGTGACCATGCTTGCATCATGATGAAAAGTTGAGGTAGGCAAGTCCACAATAAAACCCATGGAAATATTATCAATTTTCCATTATAGAGTGTTGTGAGGATAAAAAAATCCTATTAGATGCTAATGTTTGGCCTTAACCCTATGGAATTCAAGTCAATGAGAAACAAATTAAAAAATACCATGCCTCAAACTGGCCTAATGATATAATTTCCTTAACTCAATATGCATCTTCTTAACTTTAAGGTATAATTGGTAAGAATTTTCGTAAGACTCAAACAAAATTATCTCATGTAGGCCACCATCTAAGGGAACATAAATATGCCCTTTATGGCATATAAGACCATCTAGATCAAGATAATAGCCTTCAAACTTTGATTTTAGTCTTAAACCATAACCCAACAACTATCTTACTTCCTTGTGGAGGCAATATTTTGGAAGGTATTTAAATTTTGATTCCATAATTCAGTTCACAAAATTACTACTTCTAATTCATGGAATCTTCTACTCAAGGAATAAATAAATGTGTTTTATTTTTCTTTGATACATAGAATCTCATAATAATATTCACCCAGTAGTTCCATCCAATGCCTTTTACACACATTGAGGTTAGGTTGACTCAATAGTTAATATAGGTTTAGGTGTTCAGACTTTAAAACAAAATGGTAACCAAAAAAGAAGTGTCACCACCTTAAACAAATATGAATTATAGTTGAAAATTCTAAATCATGTGTCAAATATCATAACTCATAAGCTTTGATCTTATAATATTCATATTATATAACTCTACCTTATTGGATGAGTACAACTCATAATCCTTGCTTTGATGCATTTGTGCAAATGAAGAACTCCCCAATAGGATTAGGTATAGTCAAAATTGGTAAAATTATGAGTTGATTATTTAACAACTAGAAATATTCCTCACATCTTATTGTATAGACAAACTTATTCCCTTTTTTCTAAAGTGAGTTAATGGGGTTAACAATGTGAGAGAATTTCTCAATAAAGTGTCTATAATATCTTGCCAAACCCTTACAACTGTGTACCTCTACAATGTTTATGGGTTAAAACCATTATAAATTAACCTAAATCATAGAGGGATCCATATAAATTCCTTTTCCTGAGAGCATATTCCCAAGGTATTAAACCTAAAATTTTGTAAAAACATACTTCTCCAAGTTTCCAAAAAATTGGTTTTCTATTAAAACTTACAGGACCTACCTCAAATGATCCTCATGCTCCTCTTCATTCTACAAATAGATGAAAATGTCATCAAGATAAACTAACACAAATTGATCCAAAAATGATTGAAAAACTCCATTTTTTATACTCATAAATATTTTTAGGGTATTCATCAACCCAAATAGTAGCAGTATAAATTCATAATGCCCATACCAAGTTTGAAATGTCATTTTATGAATATCAGGCTCTATAATATACAATTGATGGTATCCATATTTCAAATAAATATTGGAAAAAACATTGGATCCATAATGTTGGAAGAAAAATTACTAAGGAGGGGGTTTAATCAGTCTTGAAAAACTTTTACAACTTTACTTTGTCATCCATGAACTATCAAAGCAATATAGTGAACTAGCAACACATCAAAAACCATTTATCTGAGAATGAGACAAGAGAATAACACATAGAACACTTATTTGAGTGGGAAACACTAAAGGGTAATAAAACCACTGATATATACAAATGGAATATATTATTATAAGAAAAACATCAAAATTTAGTGAAGTACCAACCCCATATGGAGTACCAACCCTAACTAACTAAACACCAACTCATCTAGGATTTAGTAAGAACCAACTTACAAGGAGGCACCAAACCCCTAGATGACTAATAATAAAATTATCCACATAATTAATTTGATAAAATTTAGGACACCTTGTTTCTCAACTAATTTATGATGACCACCTATTCATATCTTCACACTCTTAGCCCTCTCAAACTGCCTTCTAGAATCATTCACTCAACTAGGTCTCCTCAAGAAAAATTAGGTAATTTAACCTTGATATTAAAATAAATAAACCTTATTATATATTAATTATATTTTATAATCACACTATTTATTGTATATTATACCTCCTTTATCTCTTCAAAGTGTTATATCTTCCGCTTCAACTCCCTCTTTCTCTAATTAGTCAATTAGGCCTATTAGTCCTTATTCTTATACTAGATTCTTGATCCTACAAATCTCAGTCAAAAAAACACACTTTAACATTTATATTTTACATAAAATAGGAATTATTACATGCCAAAAAAATTAATCAAAAATTACAATGGGTTGGTCATAGAACAAAGGACCGAAACCTCTTTTAAACCTTAAGGAGGCTTAATTCAATTAGGCTTTCATTAGCACATGTTACCCTTTGATCTTACTACATAACTTTAAAAAATAAAAATAAAAATTAATATTTTCCACTCAAATATAATCCTAATAATATCCTCTTATTTCCATGACATATTTTAACTCTAATCACTACATGAAGCACACTAGTAATACTGCTCACAATTAGGCTTGTGCATACTTGGAAAGTCTATCTTGAACTACTAAAGATAAAACAACAATTAGAAAAAAAAATGGAAATAAATCACATATTAATAAACATAATGACTTCAGGGTCATCAAAATCTTCATTAGACACTTTAACTCAAGGTATACAGGCTCAAACTCTTCTCTATAAAATACTTTTTGTGACGTGCCAAGTAGCCTCAAAACATAATCATGGAAACATGAACTTATGAAACTTGAAAGAACAAAATAAAGGAATTAAAATTCATGAAAATTATCCTAAAACATTATTATAAAAAATTATAACAAAAATATCATAAGATATATTGGTAATTATTGGTCTTGCAAACCAATTTGTTGACCTTCTCTCTCATAGACCTTACTCAGCCAGTCAAGCCATTTTGAATTTAGAATTTTCACTAATTTAAATAGCTATAAAACCTTATAAAAATCATTAATTTTACATATAATTCCCAAATGTAAAAACAATGCACATAATATGCTTCAAATCAGGGCATATAGTCTTAAGCTCATCACTACAACTTGCTTTACCTAGAACTATTGTTTACCTTAAAGCACAGTCATGGTGACAATGAACTTAAAGCACCTATATGACCATTTTAAAATAATAATTATTCATGTGGATGATCATTTTTGATAATTATAAAATTATTATATATAAATATAACATGGTCAAATGACAATATTTGTCTTATAAACTAATCTCATGACTTCACTATACACAGACCTCACTGAGCTAGACAAGTCAACTTTGTGAGAAATGTTTTGATATATAAAATGATATCCAAAAATTTTATCCAAAATAAAAATTTATTAAAATTATTTAAAAATACATCCATTCATTTTTATTCATACATATTCCATGATAACACATTCCTAAACATCTTCTAACTTTTGCCTAGGTTTCTCACTATTTAGACCATTATGTATGTTAGAAAATGATCAACATGGATAACAAGATTAGCACAATTGAGGGATATACACACACACACACACACACACACACACACACACACACACACACACACACACACACACACACACACACACACACACACACACACACACACACACACACACACACACACACACACACACACACACACACACACACACACACGCATGCGCGTGCACGCACATGCACAAAAATGCACACACACGCGCACGCGCGCACGCACACACACACACACACACACACACACACACACACACACACACACACACACACACACACACACACACCACCATGTAAATTAAAAAAAAGTATAAATCTTATCCATATAATGATTTTCATACTTTGACTTGGTCATCTCTGATTACTACAACAAATCTCTAAGAAACTAACACTTTTTTATAGGGTCTACTCACACACATGACAAACCAATAACACCTAGAGGTGACTAGGAGAGTTTAATACAAAATATAATCACTTAAATATCTATACCAATCCATTATGATCACTCTTTAATAAATTCTTAAATATCAGGTCACTATTAGGGTTCTTTGATGGTTTAAGCCTGTTTCCACTCTTAACGATCATTCATAAAGCATATCCACTTAAACCAAAAACTAATGCCTATAATTTTGAGATATTACCCTTCCAAATATTCCATGAATATATTAGTTTATAATTTATATTTTACATGTGTCAATGAATAATTGAAAGCCCATTTTGGGTTGAGAACCCCTCATTCCATGTACTCGAGAGACCTCTAAACCACTTTTCATGTCTTTTATTGCAAACCATGACCTAAAAATTTGTGAACATGATTTAAATAATATAAAATAAATTTAAAAAAACTAACCTATCCATAATTTCATTTAAAAAAAACCTCATGCCCCATTAGGCCATACTCTCTCTTTGCTTACTTTGATCTTGACCTATAAACCAAATTATGCCTTGAAAATGACCTTTATGCCTCTTTCCATATTATATCCACCTCAATAAAATAATCAAGAAACCTATATTATAATTATACATATAAATGAATCCTTCACATTCCTTGAAAATATACCCTTATACCTCATTAGGCTAGGCAAGGTCTAGAAGTAGTCCAGGTGTAGACTAGGTTAGTAGGTCCTGCCTTTGTAGGATCACTTTGAGACTCACATGAGTGATATAATGAATCATATAAATGCTTATTCAAACTCAGAAAAAAAATTATGCCTATGTGCATTCATATCACCAAGACATCATGACCCTTCATGCACAAGAATACACATCCTATACACATACCTTCTCAAATTACTTACTAGGTTCAAGTACTTAATAACTTTGATAACAAGGACATTCCATTCTAACCTTCACATCACTCATGGATTCATAATAATATAAAAAAACATGTATTATACTCTCATAATCACTAAAACATTTATAAATATCCTCTCTCATATATACATTCTTAAATGACTTCATGAAGACCTTTCTCAAGAACCTTTGACATGAATGACAACATCAATACCAGACCTCAAAAATAGGGAAAATGCTCAAAAATCTCTCATTTTTTCATTAACTAAAAAATACAATTCAAACTTATCATTCTTATCTCCCCATCCTAGTCTTTCTTTGCCTTTGACATAAATGACATAGTGATATCTACAAATCCTTGGATCACACTCCTTACAACCAAAATAATCAACACATAGAACTATGAGTTTATGAGACATAACACAAACATGCTCCCCCTATCTCCATGAATACATTATTATAAAAAATCACATGTTCTATGAGATAATGATCATGATTATCTCCACCTAATTATTTTTATTCTTTAATTATTACTAGGGGTAGGAATTACACCCAATTCCTATCTTAGGTATTCAAATATTACCTTCAGAAGTGGTTTGGTCAAAATGTTTGAAATATGATCCTTTGTAGAAACATATTCATGTCTAATACTTTTTTCACTTACCTAGTCTCTTATAAAATGATACCTAACGTGAATGTGATTGGTTATTGAGTGCATCACAGGGTTCTTTGAGATGCTTGTAACACTTATATTATCATAATAGATAGGGTTAGGACCATCGTACTCCACCTTGTAGTATTTTAGGGTATATCTCATCCATAAGACCTGAGTGTACTATGAATCTACTATAATTTACTCAGCCTCACATGTGGATAATGTTACTAATGGGTTTTTTTACTTATCCATGAAACTAGGCACCCACCTAAGAAAAAATCCCCTCCACTGATACTCTTCCTTTCATCTATACTTCCTACCCAATCTACATCTGTATAGGCTATCAAATTAAACTCCTTTATTCTTGGATACAATAATACATACTCCATATTCCCCTTGAGATACATGAGTATCCTTTTAACTTCTTATAGATGATTTTCCTTTGGATCTACTTGAAACCTTCCCATAAGACCCATTACTTTCATGATGTTAGGTTTAGAGGTAGTGGTGTATAACAAACTTCCAATAATTGACCTATATGACATTTGATTGACCTTTGAAGACTTATATTTCTTTCTCAACTAACATCCTATGATCATGGGTGTACTAACTACCTTAAAATCTTACATCTCAAACTTCTTTAACATATCTCTTATGTATTTGGGTTATGAGATGAATATACCTTTTTTTATATTGAGTGAGTTATAACCCAATAAAGAATTATAGTTATCCTAGCATGCACATCTCAAAATCTTTATTCATCACCTCTATAAAGGCCTTAGTCATGTTCTCATTATTTTCATAAAAAATGATATCATACACATAGACAACTACTATCAACTGATGGTCATCTTCTGTCTTAATGTATAGATTACTATATGCAACTCCTCTTTTGAATCCTTCATCCAATAGATACCTATCCAACCTAGCATACCAATATCTAGGAGCTTGATTTAGACCATATAGAGGCCTTTTAGATATATAAACATAGTCTTTGTCATTTGATAGTGAGAATCCCTCAAGTTGCTTAGTATACACTTACTCTTCAAAATTCCCATTTAAAAATGTAGATTTAACATCCATCTTGTATAACTTGAACCTTTTGAATCTTGTATATGCTATAAATAATCTAATGGCCTCTAATATTTCTATTATTTCAAAGGTATCCTTAAATTATACCCCTTCAACTTGTGCATATCCCTTTCATACCAATCTAGCATTGTTCCTAGTGACTTCTCCATCTTCATTCAACTTGTTTCTAAAAACCCATTTTGTGCCAATGACATTCTTGTCTTTATGCCTAGGAACTAGTTCCCAAGTATTATTCTTATCTATTTGGTCCAACTCCTCATTCATAGAATCTATCAAAAAAATTTCTTTGCTTTCTTATATAATATTATTAGGTTAAATATTGGATAATAGAGTAAAATTATCTTAATTTAGATTACTTAACAATCTTCTCTTTGTTTACATACTTGCATTCTTGTTGCCAATGATTTGAGTTTCAGGATGATCTCTTTGAATTTATCTTGAGGGTCCTTTTGAGTATTGTCTCTCTTCAACTTCTCCTTCTTCCTCATCAACCTCTATTTCTCATTTTCATTCTTTAAGTCTAGATTATCTAAAGTATCCTTTGATCATGAGTGTGATTTCCTTATCACATTAATATTCACATTGGTGATTTCCACTATCTTTTGTAACCTCTTGTTATAACATCTATAGAATAATATAATTTATGAGTATATTAATAATATACCCTCATCATATCTATAATCAAACTTTACCAAGTCTTCATAATCCCTTTTGATGAAACATTTGATCCAAAACACTATAAAGTGTTCCACATTGGTAGGTCTACCCTTATATAGATCATAAGGAATCTTTTTACCATTAGTCTTTATTTATCATCTATTAAAAATGTATACTATAAGACTTAATATCTATCTTCAATGTCCATAAGATAATATAGACTAATTTATCATAGTTTTATCCATCTCTTTAATTTTCATATTCTTCCTTTCCACTAACCCATTCTGTTGAGGTCTCCTAGCTACTAAGAATTGTCTCCTTATAATATGAACCTCATAAAATTAATCAAACTCATTTGACCAAAAATCTCCTCCTCTATAATATCTTAGGCAAGTGATCTTCACATTCTTCTCATTTTCACCAATATAATTGAATGCCTTGAACTTGTTAAGAGCTTTTGAAGATTCATTCAAGAATGCAACCCAAGTCATTCTTATGTAATCATCTATGAGTAATATAAAGTAGGTATATCCTTAAATGATTTGAATTATTATAGGCCCATAGATATAAATGTGTATTAAATCCAAGGTTATTATTATAGAGTACTCCTTGGACTTGAACCTTCTTCTAGTTTTCTTACCATGTTGATAAGCCTTGTAAAGTATGTTTATAGGTTTGGTGATCTTAGGCATGTTCATTGAATTTTTAGTGTTAATATTGACTATATTATAAAATTTTAGGTGACATAACATTATTTTACATAGCTAAATTTCATCTATCTTGTTCATGAATCACATTTCCTTCTTGATATCATTCAAGACATATAGATTGTTCTCAGTGTTCTTAGCATTGGCAATTAGACTTCTTGAATTGGCTCTCCTTATCTCACACCCTCTATCATGAAAGGTTAGTATGTGTCCTTTATTTCAAATTTGACTTACACTAAATAAGTTATGTTTCAACCCTTTCATATATAACACATTTTGTGTCTTGGTCTTCTCATTATCCAAACTCAAGACACCCTTGCTAGCTATATTGGTAGTTGTGTTGTCTCCAAACCTCAATATTCATATAATATTATTTTTCAATGAGATGAAATTATTTCCATCTCTTGTCATGTGGATTTATAAACCATTATATATATACCATTTCATTCCTTCATCTTTAATTTGAAAGGTAGTTTGAGCTAGCATAGAATCTCTTTGGTTTTATGTTCTTCCTTGGAAAATAGTCCATCTCAACTCTTGAGCTTAATATGATCAGTCCTAACTTGATTTTATTTCATAAAAATGTTTGATTCTTCTTATAAATTCTATGATCTTTATATATATTTTTGAATCTTGAGGTGCGTCTAACTCTATTAGAGTAGAATCTTGCAATGTGTCCTATATTATGACAAATGTATAAAATAATATTTTATGTACTTACCTCTTGATTGATTAATCTTTTTCCCATGATCCCATTATGATTTATCATTGATTGCATTGGGATTATTTATTGGTATTTTCATGTTGGTATTCTTGAATTATTATGAATTCTAACACTCTTTTTCAAACTTTATCATCTTGTGTATGAGATTCCCATGTTAAACCTTCAAGGAACATATCTTTGTCTTTAATTGGTCATAGTCAACTTTATTTGACCTAAACCTTTTATTGAAACCTTATAATTAACTCTTAAGATCCTTAATATTCTTATATTAATGATTAAAATCATGAAGGGAACTTATGATCTCATATTCAAGTTATACCTCATCTTCTCCTTCTTCACTATCACAATATACTTCATCATACATGTTGTCTTTTCCCTTTTTATCACAAGACATATTATGCTTCCTAGGATCACCTTCAAGATGTTAGACTTGTTTCTAAGGACCAAGATATTATAATAATTATTAGAAGAATAATGAATGAGAGGGGGTGAATCAATCTTCAAAAAAATTTACAACTTTAATTTTTAATCTATGAACTATCAAAGCAATATGGTGAACTAGCAACACATCAAGAACCATTTATATCAGTGTGAGATAAGATCATAACACATAGAACAATTATTTGAATGGTAAAAACTTAAGGGGAAGAAAAAAATTATATATACAAGTGGAATACATTCCTATAAGATAAACAACAAAATTTAGTGAAGCACCAGATCCACATAAAACACCTACCCCAATTAGCTAAGCACCAACTCAGCTAGGTTTTAGCGAGCACCATCTTTCAAGGAGCCACCAACACCCTAAACGAATCAAAACTAAATAATACATATGATTTATTTTATCACCTTTAGGATACCTTTTTTTATAAACTAACTGATTATTACCACCTCTTCTACTCTTCACACTATTATCCCTATCAAATGCCTTCTAGGTTCCTTCACTCAACTAGGTCTCTTCAAAAAAGATTAGGTCATTTGACCTTGATATTAATCTATAGTACCCATATTTTATCTTCATAATAGATTTTATTAAAAATTATGATGATATGAAATACATATTTTATCTCTTCAAAGTGTTATATATTTTTATTCAACTCTCTCTTTCTCTAACTAGTTAATTAGGCCTATTAGGCCTTGCTCTTATACTAGGTTCTTGATCATACAGCTCTTGGTAAAAAATTCACACTTGAACATTTATATATTCCATAAAATAGGCCTTATTATAGGCCAAAAATATTAATAAAATATTAAAATAGGTTATTCATAACATATAAGACCAAAACTTCTTTTAGGCCTTAAGGAGACCTAATTCAATTACGCCTTCCTTATCACACATTATCCTTTGATATTCTTAGAGAAATTTAAAAATTAATACATGGAAGGAAAAATTAACATTAAATTAAAATAAAACCTTAATAATCTCCTATTATTTCCATAACATATTTTAGATCCAACCACCACTTGAAGCATGTCATTAGTACTGTTCACAATTAAGATTGTGCATACCCAAAAAGTTTGTCTTGAATTACTGAAGATAACACACCAATTCGATAAAAAACATGGAAATAAATTAAATATTTAGAAACATAATAAACTTAATTTCATCACAAACTTAACTATATACTTTAAATCAAGGTGTACATGTTCAAACTCTTCTTTACAACATGCTCACTCTAAACTGCCAACTAGCCTCAAAACACAGTCATGGAAACTTAAACTGATGAAACTTGAAATAACAAATTAAAGTAATTATAATTCATGAAAATTATAATAAAAAATATTCATAATAACCTCAAACAAAATTATCATAATCTCTATTAGTAATTATTGGTTTTCCAAACCAATTTTTTGATCTTCTCTCTCATAGACCTTACTCAGCCAGTCAAGCCATTTTGGCTTCAGCATTTTCACTGATTTCACTAAATACCAACCAAAATTTTTAAAAATAATGAATATTAAATAATTAAAAAATATAAATTTAATTTACATTATATTTTTAAACTCATGGAATATAGTTTCAAACTCATCACTATAACTTGCTTACCTAGAATTGCCAGTTTACCTTAAAGCATGATCATGGTGACAATGACCTTCAATCACCTGTACGACCATTTTAAAAGAATAGTAATGAATGTGGATGATCATATGTTATAATTATAAAATTATTAGATATAAATATAAAAAATTTAAATGGAAATATTTTTCTTTTAGACCAATCTCATGATCTCATTGTACACATACCTCACTAAGCTAGACAAGTCAACTTTGTGAGCAACTTTTTGATATCTAAAATGATCTCCAAAAATTATATACAAAATTAAATTGTATTAAAAGTATTTAAAAATTTATTAATACACTTTTATTCATACATATTCCATGATAACACATCCCTAATCATCTTCTCAGTTATGCATGGGTTTCTCACTATTTGCACCATTAGGCTTGTTAACGACTGGTCAACTTGGATGACCAGTTTATAAAACTTAAGGTATATAAAATATATAGAAAACATGATTTAAATAAAATAAAATTATAAACCTTATCCATAAAATTATTTTCATACTCTTACCTAGTCAACTCTGACTGTTACAACAAATCTTTGAAAAACTAACACTTTCCTATAGGGTCTACTCACACACATGACAAAACAATCACACTTAGAGGTTCTTAGGAAATTTAAATATAACCTAAAATAACTTTAATATCCATACTAATCCATTACAATTACTTTCAAATAAATTCTCTCATATCATGTCACTATTAGGGTTATTTGAGAGTTTAAGCCTATTTCCACTCTTAATGATCATTCATAAATCACATCGGCTTAAACTAAAAACTAATTATTGAAATTTTGAGCTAGTAAAGTTACACATCTACAATTAATATCTTATTTTATCATGTATATGTTACACATGCCAATGAACATTTTAAATTCCTTTATAGGTTGAAAACCCTTCACTTTGTGCACTTAAGAGACCTCAAAACCATTTTTCAAAACTTTTCTTGCAAACCATGACCTCAAAATTTGTGAAAATTATTTAAATAATATAAAATACCTATAAAAAAACTAAATTAATTATAATTACATTTAAAATTTAACTTCATATCCCATTAGGCCATACTCTCTCTCTCTCTTTGTTTGCTTTGATCTTGACTTGTAAACCACATTAGGCCTTAAAACTAACCTTCACACCTATTTCCATGTTCTCTAGACTTAAATAACATAGTAAATAAACTTATATAATTCTTATACATATCCATACATACTTAAAATGACTTTATAACAGACCATTATACCTCATTAGGCTAGGTAGGGTCTAGAAGTGGTCTAGGTGGAGACTAGGTCTATATGTCCTAACCTTTTAGGCTCACCCTGAGACTCATATGAGTATTATAATGAATAATATAAATGATAATTTAACCTAATACAACCTTTAATTCTGATGTGAATTCATATCACCAATCCATCATTACCCTTCATGCACAAGACTAGGCATCCTATACACACCTTCTCAAATTACTTACTAGGTTCAACTACTTAATAACTTTGACAAAAAAGACCTCACATGTTGACCTTGAAATAACTCATGAATTCATAATAAATTATAACAAAAATTTCTTACACTCTTAAAATCACTACAAAACTAATCAATATCCTGTCTCATAGCTACATTCTTCAATGACCTCATGAAAACCTTTCTCAAGAACCTTTGACATAAATGAAAACATCAATACCAAACCTAAACAACAAGAACAATTCTCAACACCTAAATTTGATCAAAAAATTCATAAATTATAGGAAAGGGATAACTATTCTTAATTTTTACCTTATTCAATTAGTGATAATGAATACATATCTGAATAGATCCATCCTTCTTCTTCACAAAGATGACTAGTGTTCCCCATGGGGACATACTAGGATGAATTGGAATTTTTTAAAATATTTTGTCAATATAAAACTTGAGCTCACTTAAATTTGGCATGGTAATTTGATATGATTCCTTTGATATAAGCTCATCCCCTAGTATGAAACTAATCAAAAAATTATTATCCCATGGAAAAGGTATACCAAGTAGTCCATCTAGAAACACATCAAAAAATTCCCACAAGATAGGGTGGTCATATAGTGAAGCCTTCTCATATTCATCTAACCTATTACTCACCATGATAGTAAATAACTAGAAACACTTCCTTATACTCTTCTTGAGTTGCATCATGGTGATCATGAAAATGGATATAGGTCTCTTAACCCTTAATATTACCATAGGAGTCTCAAGATAATATTCACATTAAATAACTTTGTCATGATAATTTAACTTGGATTTATGATCCAAAGCCCAATCCATTCCCAAAACTACTCCATAGGTGCCTAAAGGTATATTGTGTAAGTCTATAGTGGTAGAAAACATACCAAGATCTAGAATTTAACTACTCAACAAGGAGCTAACATACATCTTATCCCTAGAGGGAAATTTAATTGACCATCTCTCTAACTCCCTAATAGACATCAACCCAAAATGATCCATGATGGAAGGGGAGATAAAGGATTTTAAAGCACTTAAATTAAACAAAATTGAAATTGAAACTCAATTATACATGTAGTTTCAGTGACTATCCCTTGATATTTTTTTTGGTGGTCATCTACTACTACATAAATTATATGACCTCATCCCACATTTCCCACTAATTTTTTATGAATCACCTAATAATTATGCATAATTATTAGGTGATCCATAAATAAAGCATGCACCTCTTAATTGGTCTCATCCAAATTATGTTCCAATTAATCTTTATTATAAGGATGCCATTGATCTTGAAGGTCTTGCCTATTTTAATTATTGTATTCACACACTTCTAGTCTACTAATGGTTTTGAGGCACAACCTCACTTTGCCTTTGGTAGTCTTTTTCAAACTGGTTTATATTCTAACTAAAACTAGAATGTTTCCTCTCCTACTACTATTTTTGGGGTATAAATTAGGATTCAATTACTCTCTAACATCCCCTAGGTGCATGTTATGCAACATTTGACTTTGATTCATGATGAGATTGTAAATTTTCATGAAATTTATCTTAGGTGTCCTAAGTCTATCCATTAGACTCCTTCGACAAATAGGCATCTACAACTAAAATTTATAAATTTAAGGGAGCTAAAATTCACACTACTCTAGCCAACTCTAAATTTAGGCCTCTAATGTGTTAGTACACAAAATTACACTGGAACAATTGGGCCTTTGTTTGTATCAAAGTTTATGTCATTATCCCAATTTCTATCTCCATGCATTCTTTTGGAAGGTCAAATTCATGTTCATAATTTGCTAAGTCCTTTGTATTATATTTGATTTTTGAAGGTGTTATTTCCCTTATACTTTTTGGGCCTTTTTCATGAACATAATGTTCAATGGAAATGGGTGTTCAGATTTTTTGTCTCTAATAAAAAGTCTGAAGACTTATTTCTATTAGACATTTTGTCTAATATAAAATTTTTGAAGGAATTAAATGACTCATCTTTGTGGGATAAGATTTTTTCAAAAGGTATTAAGGGCTATTGCATTTTTTTTGGGTCATTTGTTTCAAAAATTTTGTGTAGCAAAAATTCTAAATGGCACTAGCCCTTCGGGCATTTTGATCAAATAAAAAGACTGAAGGAAATCCTTTATTTTGGGAAAGATGCTAATTCCTATTTGTTTCAATCTATTTATCCACAGAAAAAATGTTGAAGGGAAATTCCCTTCAAGAATTTTATTCACACAAAAATCTTAAACAAATTATAAGGTTTGGCCAAAGGTACTTTTTAGAAGTCTCAAAGGGTCATTTTGCCTTTTGAAAAAGTTATGAAGTATCATTTCCTTTTGTAATTTTTCCTTTAAAAATTTCTTGAAGGGCACTTTCAAATAGAAAATCACATAAAAAAAATCTTAAAGGTCACTTTTCCAAGCAAAGTACCCCAAACAATTTCCCCAAAGGGTATGTTTCTAGGGGAAACGGTCCACTTGAAGGTTTCTAAAGGGTACTTTTCTTTTCAAAGGCCAATTTTTAAAATAAAAAAGGGTCTAAGTCATTTATTTTGTAATTTTTGTCTACAATAAAATCCTAATGGTCATTTATTTTAATAAAATTATCTGAACAATTTTTTTGAAGGGTCATTGTTAGGAAAGTGGACCTTTGTAAAAAGCTCAAAGGATATCTTCTTCAACAAAGTGGACTAACCAAAAGTCTTGAAAGAAAATTTTCAAGATTTTTGAGGGATGCTTTTCCAAAAGAAAATGACTTATTCCTTCAAAATTAATGTTTGAGGCAAAAGGCAACATAAAGATTTTTAGGAAAATTATTTAAACAATTTTCATGAAAGAATTCTTGTATAGGAAAGGGCCTCTTTCAAAAGGTCCAAAGGATAAGTATAGATAGTGAAGGACATTTTAAAATCTCCTTAAATGCATTTTCAAGAGATCTAAAGGCCATTCCTAAATGCCAATGTGTAATTCTATAGGGTATGTATCCTTGATAAAACTTTTGAAAGGTGTTTTCCAAACTTTTGAAGGGTATATTCAAGTGCCCAAAAGATTCTCTTGTAAAAATTATTGTAGGGTATATTTATATTTCCTTCAAACATTTTACTCAAGTTAAATATATAAAATAATTGTATTTCATCAGGAAAACTGTAAGTTTTAAATTCTTCAACAAAAGGAGCTAAGTCTAAATTATTTCAATGAAAGTGCAAAGGACCAATTTCTTTAGGGAAATTATTTCATTCAAAATGTCTAAAAAAATTATCCCAATGAAGACAAAAGGAAGACAAAGCTCAATTCTTGTAGAAAAAGTGTGAATTCAAATGCTCAAATAAATTATCTCAAACATTTTTTCTAAATAATTGTCCTAATAGAATGTCAGAAATAGTTTTTGTATGATAATTATGCTGAAAAAAATCCCAAAGCAAGAGAAGCCAAAGAAAATAGGAATGTCAAAGAAGAAGACTTAGAAAAAATTATTGCAGAACAAAGTCCTCAAAATAATATTTCAAAATTGTAGGTGATGGTGTTGTAGACATCTTTTGATGGGCATGAATATGTCAACTTTAAGCTATAAGGACTAGCCTTTGGGATTTAAATGTTTAGGATGGTCGCACAAGTGTCAATTTTAGACCTTGGTATGTAGCCATTTGTATTCAAATGAGGTAGATCTAATGACATGCACTTATTTAGATTAGGATGGTCTAATGGTGTAAAATCAAGGATAAGTAGTCAAAGGGACTCAAGAAGCCCATGGGGATACCAAGTGGCATACACTTAAGGCCAAGGATGAGGTAATATTTAATCATACTCAACCCCATAGATCATGATCTAATGGATCATGTTTGCTTGTTGGGCCAAATTAGATGATGCATATCCAAGTTTGAAAAGTTAGAGATCTTATGGGGAAATACAAGAAAGATAGGTGGGGTCTCATTATAGGATCTATGGCTCATGTGTTCTTGGGAGATGAAGATCGATAACATGAATGATAGTGGGATTTTCAAAGGGGAATATGACATTATTCTTTTGCATTACTGTGCCTGTTCAAGTTCCTTCATGAGAGGAAATATTATAGGTTTGCAAAATTTTAGCTAGACCTTTCCCAATAATATCTTCAAGTAGACATGAATCAATAATTTTTCCAATGCCTTCATCACAGGGTGATGGACTTTCTTTGGCATGCACAAGAGAAGGGAAACTATCTAGAAGATTCTAGATTTTCCATCGATTAATAAAAAAATCATCTCCAAGTAGTTTCACATGAGGACAAAGTCTATTTGGCTCCTCAAGTAAATTTTTTCCTTTTAGGCTCATGTGAAAGGCATTTTTCAACCAAAAGATCAAATGATGTAATCTAATTTGTTACAAGTCCTCATCATTCTTTGTAGAGGTAGTTGAAATAATGATTTGTCTTAGAAATTGAAAAATATCTAAGGCATAGAAAAAGGCATTTTCTAGAAGGGGGCATCTCAACAAGATTGGAAAAGTTTGTTATGCAATTTCAACCCATGGTTCCATTTTTGGGAAGGATTGAAAAAGTATAAATAGAAGGATTATCTTCTATTTTAGGGTTGTTGGCTATTTTTAGCTTGTATAGTTGATATAGGGCATTTTAGGCATCCATTTCCTCTAAGTTTTACATAAATTATTTTGAAATAAAGTGTTGTGTGTTAATTTTGTCTCCCTTGCTAAGGTGGTTGAATCTATACAAATATTAATAGGCTTTGAGAGCATGTTCATGTCTCCCTTGTCAAAATAACATTCTCACCATGCCTATCCCCATGGTAACATTCTAAAGTGTTGATGTATGTAATATTTATTTTAAATTTAATGGAAATCCTTGTGGGTATTTATTGTTTCCTATTAATGAAATGCAATAATCTATTTTGAAAATATTGTTGACTAGATATCTTGATCTATTCTCATTACTAGTTATCATTTTCGATTTCCATCTGGATTATAAATCTTTTTTTGGACTATTTTAGAATATATTTCTAAATAACTTGTTAGGACACCCTAGGTTTATGGATTAAATAGGGAGATGCATTTGAAAGATTAGTTTTAATATATGTTCTAGTCTTTCAGGGATCATATGGTATTTACCATTATCTTACATTTGAAGTTTTTCTACATCTTTGTTAGGTAATATTGTCATGAGATATTGCTACATACTTTATTATTTTAAAAACCACCAAAACACCACCCTTCATTTTATAATAAACTATAAATCTATCTTACCCTACCCTACCCTATAAATAACACATGTTTTTGTATATTATGAGTGTTACTTACCCCTTAAATGCATAAGATCTTGCCTATTTGGAATGTATTTGTAGTTTGAGCTTTAAATCATAGCATTACAATCTTTTGTTTAGTTCCTTTTGATGTTGAAATATTTTATGAAATGAATATTGCACTCATAATTTCATCTATATTTAGTATCTTTTGTATGACATAGAACATTTGTGTATTTCATGTGACAAACCTTCATGGGTTAGGTGTGTATATCTAGTTATGCTCTAGTCATATTTGTTCCTTATAACAAGATTCCCCATGGAGATTGGATTGTAAAATCCCTCCATGTGATCAAGTTGCCCCATAGGTTCTCTCACCCTAGTTTAGGTGGAGCATGAAGTAGCAAGGAAATAACCATACCCTTTGTAGGTGCTTCTTAGTCATTATCTTAGTCTAGTCTATTTGTGACACCAAACCCACCCCCAGCTACAATGACATTCTAGCAAGTTTCTCATCATTGTTTTCCATTTTATTCAAGTGCTTAAGGCTAGGATAGATAGGTGTACAACTAAGAACCAACACTCTAATGGTGCTATAGCTAGGGACTAAATTGAAGTCCATGTCACTTATGTTTTTAAGTACTCTTGTAGAGATTTATAAGGATCTCACCTGGTTAGGTTCTCTATTTTTACTACATTGATCTAACTATCTTAGTCGTCAACACTGCAATACTTGACTTGGGGATGTGTTAGGATTTTAGGCTTGATAATTGATTTTTATTGAGTTTATTATAAGAAAATATTATTATTTCATGTTGAAAGTTTTTTTTTCCCTTTTGAACATTATCTTGAGAATTTTAGTGTCTTCATTCTTTATCTAGTTAAGCTTTAGCAAGTTTTTTTTCAATTTATATTACAACAGTTTGTAAACTATTCTATTCGAGAAGTTTAATTCTAGTGGTGACTCCAACTCTATATTTTTTGGTTTCTAGAAATATTGGTGCCCATTATTAACACTTTCTAACTTTAAATTTTGAGTATCTCATTATTTTCAAAGCTAGAAGGATTGAGATCATCTTTCAAAGGAGACCCATCTAAAAGACTTGTTCCACCCTTAGGATTTCCTATAAGAATAAGGGGACAAGTTTGGAGGCCTATTAAAGGGAAAATTTTATCTAATCAAGACCATTAGGATCTTGATAATCTTGATATCCTTGTTAACCACCCCATCATTAAGGACTATAATAGTTCTTCTATTGATTTTTAAATGCATAGTCCTATTTATTTTCTAGCTCCATCTCAACCAGTTGAATCCACTCCCAAATTTGATCCACCAAGTCCACCTAATTTCCCCCTTCATCTCCCTTTTCCATTTGTTATTTAACCTCATATTGAACTAATCATGAGGCATAGGGTCCAAGATGAGAATGCACATCCTACATTATGTGTTCCTAGATTTAGGCCTATCAATTTTGAGATGGAAAGCTATCTTAATGAGGTCCCAAATGAAGTTAGGAAATTCCTCCCAAAAATCCAAGGGAATAGTGTAATAAGTGGTGATTAACACCTAAGGTATTTTCAAAATATCATGGAATATTATGAGGTTGAGTATGAGGACGTATGCATTAAGTTAGTTATGAACACATTGGAGGAGGATGCTCGTGAATGGTTTAACTCCCTTCTCAATGGATGCATTGATTCATGGGAAGAGATGTAAAATGTTTTTAAAATTTAGTATGGTGATAAGATTAATCCATGGTTCCTCTTAAATAAATTTCAGAATATAAAGAATAATCCTAATGAGTGTGTGCAGGAATTCAATACAAGGTTCAACAAGACCATGATACAACTATCTGAGAACATTAGGCCTAGTATTATAGCATGCCTGATAAAGTATTGTGATGCCTTTAATAATAAGGTTGTGTATTTCTTGAGGGAAAATTCCCCTACTAACCTATGGTTAGAATTCAATATGGCCATTTCAAATTGATAATAACATCAAGGTTGTGGGAAAGTCCTTGAATAAGTGAGATGATGTAAAACTGGTCAATCTAAAAAAACATAGCCCATTAAGACAACCAACTTGAAAGAAACTATCAAACATTTTGCTTTATTGCCAAATAAATTTCATAAAAATTGGATAGAGCTAAAAAAGGGTTCCCTTAAGTGTCTACCAGTTATGAATGGGCCCCTAGTCTAAATTAATCATAAAGGGGTCCTACATTCCATAATTGAGATAATGATAATAGGAAGAGACCTGAATATGAAGATAAAATGGATAGAAATCAGAATAAAGGGGCTATAAAAGAAGTTCCTAATCCTTTAAATGCCAAGATAAATGCTATAAATTTTGATTGACATCTATTTGTGTGATAAATTCTTCCTTCCACACCCTCCATGTGATACTATAGAAGAAGTCAATGAAGAGCCAAATGAACCTAAATATGCATCATTTGACTATTAGATTTTTATGTTTTATTATAAAAAACCTCAAAATTAATTGAGTGACTCCATGAAATTACTATTTGATGCTACATTTGATCAGTCATGGAGTGCCATTAAAATGGATAGTGTCTCAAATTTTGACTTTGATTATGATGTTAATGTAGCATAAGCATATAAATTACCTATTCATGATTTTGATCTCTTACATTCCATGATGACTAATAAATATCCTATGTGAAATCCATAAATTAAGGATAGGTAGCTATTAATTAATGAAATAGCTACCCAAAAGGATGGATACAACCTGAGAAGTAGGCAACTAGGTGCTGCTCTTCAAGACATTGCCCCTACAAATCCAAAGGTAGGGAATGCAATCAAAGAATCAAAGAAAGATATAACATTCCAAGAAGCTTCCAAGATGTCACCTATAACCTACACTACTAAGCCTATAAGTGATCCTTCTATGGGTAATATAATGCCTATATTATCTAGCATCCCTAGGGGTGTGAATGAGCTTAAGCAAAATCCACCTTTGAAGGCTACTACTATTAAAGCTCTCGAATGACCCAAACCTTTTCCACTTTAAATTTTAAGTGATTATATTCTAGATAAAATTTTCATTACCCTTCCACCAAACATGCCTCTTACTTAATAGTGTGTGTGATATGGATCAAGTGTTGAGTCAAATAAAGATCACATACCACTTGTTGAGTTATTGTGAATACCTGAACATAGGAGGAATCCCTTTGAATATTTATAGTTTGGTGAAAGGTTAGCTACAAATGAAGTTGAGTTACCCCAAGCACCCTCAAAATAAGATGAAGAATTAGAAGAGGTTATTGAACCTACTATGGAGGTTTATTTGGGGACTGAACCTGTAGAAAGTAAGCTGAAAGTAGACCCATTTTATATGAATCTATTGATCAATGGTCTAGTTATTCACAATTATATGTTTGACTCTAGAGATTCTTTTAATGTGATGCCTTTGGGTGTATTTAGTGATCTTGGAGTGAAGATCACATTAGCCTTTGGAAAATTGTATGACATCGACTCACGGCAAGTTCCAATTGTTGGAAAAGTTAAGGGACTAGTGGCATATTTTTTAATTCATACTAGGAAGTACTTGAACATGGGCATCGTGGTTGTGGACTACCCATGTAAATGGGGGATGTTTATATCATGTAAATAGGCTATAAGCATGGGTGGAAGTTTCTACATGGACCTTTTTTATGCCATCATTCCTTTGGAGGGTAATATGGTAAGAATTTATAGAGAGCAAAAGATGTTACCTATGATTGGAGATTTGAATAATGCTCTCAATGAAGTGTTATACATGGATTTTGACCTTAGTAACTTTGTTGGGAATGTTGATGATAATAAATAGAATACTATTCTTGATGTTGATCTTGACAAAGAGAATGCAGTTTGGAATGTGTGCTTTGATGGGGCTTGCTCCAATCTTAGAAATGGATATGGGGTTGTATTCTCTGGCCCCAATGGTAAATGTTTTAGTTTATCTTTTTAGATTTATTTTGAGTGCACTAACAATACTACTAATTATGAGGAACTTTTACTTGGTATAAAATTTACTTGTGATTATGGAATCAAGTGTTTGATTATTAAGGGTGATTCCAAGTTAGTGGTAAATCAAGTCCACAATGCTTTTGCCATGAAAAATAAAAGGTTAAAATAGTATTGAAATGTTTTCTAGGACTTATTTGAGTTATTTAATGCATTCAATTGTGTTATCATAATAGGATTTTAAACCAAGAAGCTAAAAAACTTGTAGGGTTAGGTGGTTAATTTGACACTACAAATATGAGCCCTCATTATCAGTATAAGGTGGAGGTTATTGTTAGGCCTTCAATCCCAGACAATGTTCATAATTGACATGTCTTTGATGATGATGAAAAAATTAAGAGGTTTATGAACTATGAGGGTAAGTTCCATGATCAACTCATAGACTTGGAATCTATGGTCTAGGTTAGTGATGGGAAAGAGATCTTGTTTGTTAAATAAATCATTCAACTGAAGACAAAAACTATCCTGAGAGGACTTAGAAGCATCTTTTGATGGAGCTAATATAATCAATTTGAGAGACTCATTCATTTTAAAAGATGTAATTGAGTGCAACTTGGGTTATCATGAGAATCCAAGGAAGGTTTGTCTAGGTTCTCACTTAAGTTGAGCTGAGAAGAATTATTACATGCATATATTAAGGAAGTACCAAGATTTATTAACATGGTCTTATTTTGAGCTAAAATCATATAGGGAGGACTTATTCTAGCATGTCATCCCATTGCATCTTGACAGCAAACCTTTTAGGTAGAAATAGAGTCCCATTAACCCCATCTTAACCACCAAGATAAAGGAGGAATTAAAGGAGCTAAGGGGTGGTGGCATCATTCATTCCATTAGGTATTCACCATGGGTTAAAAATTTAGTCTATGTATGAAATAATAATGGTGATATGTACTTGTGTGTAGATTTATGGAATCTAAACAAAGCTTCTTTGAAAGATAATTATCCCTTGCCTAATATGAAAAACCTATTGCAAAGTGTTACTAGTTTAAAAATGTTGTCCACATTGGATGGATTCTTAGGTTATAACCATATTGTGGTTGAAGAATCCAAGAGGTCCAAGATTGCATTCACCATGTCATGGGGCATGTATGTATATATGAAGATGCCTTTTAGGTAGATAAATGTTGGTATAATGTTCTAGCAAACTATGGATGTTGCTTTCATAGGGATAATTAACTAGTTTATTGTTGTATATTAGGATGATATCATTATGTACTCCAAAGTAGGATAAAATCATTTAAAGCATTTATAAAAGGTATTGATTGGGTATAGGGGGTTTGACATTTCACCTAATCTCAAGAATTTCCACTTTGGAATACAAAAGGCTAAGTTACTAAGACGTATAGTGTCAAAACAAAGTGTTATGATTGATCCCAAAAGGGTCAAAGACATTGATAAAGTACCTATCCCATAATCCAATAAAGGAATTCAGTCTTTTTTTATAAAAAATAACTTTGTAAAAAGGTTTTTATATAATTTTATAGAGATTTCTATACCTATTACTTCCATCTTGATGAAGGACCAAACGATCAAGTGGGAAGAGAAGTTTATGTAAGCATTGAGTGACATCAAGGGATCTTTGAAGACTACGTATGTCTTGGCTAGTCCTTATTACATAAGGCCATTTCAAGTATTATCTTTTGAATCATATAATATTGTTTGTTTTATCCTATTTCAAAAGAATGAAGATGGTCATGAGAATCCCATAGATTTTTTTAGCAAAGCTATGCAAGGCATTGAACTGAAATACACTATTATGGAAAATTAAGCCTTTGGTCTTTTAAAAGCTATTAAAATATTTAATCCTTATTTTTTGAGTTCAAAGAATATTGATTACATCCCTCACATGATGGTGAAGGATATTTTAACTTAGATTGATGTATCCAACAAGAGGTGTAGGTGGGTTAACAATTTATAATAGTAATACATGGATATCCAAACCACTAAGTTAGTAAGAGGGATGGGTCTATGCATCTAAGCTTAAGTTTGAGACCAATTTGCAATTTGTTGAGATAAGCATTGTAATTTTTAATGTTGATGATTCCTTGAGTTAATTTAATACATCTCCATGGTATAGGGACACTGTTTACTACTTGTAAAATCTAAATTATACCCCTAACTTGGATAAGAATCAAATAACTCTCAAACTTGTCTCCTAAAAATGACTCTTGACTAAAGATGGACTTACATGGAAGAATATAGATGGGGTTATACTAAGATGTGTGCTATAGGAGTAGATTGATGTCTTGATTATAGAATTCCATAGTGGAGTATGTGGTGGCCATTTTGTACCTCAAATTATAACTCATAAAATTATGAGAGCTAGCTATTAGTGTCCATCATTATTTAAAGATGTTGTTTAGATAGTCTGAAGGTGTGAAAAGTGTTAGTGCTTTGTTAGGATGATGAAAGCTTCAATTTCTCTTCCTTTGTGGCCTTTGATGATTGAGGTCCCATTCACATAATGGGAAATGGATTTCATTGGAGAAATGTTGATTAATCAAGTGTTGGGCATAGATGGATACTAGTTACAACTTATTACTTCACCAAATGGGTTGAAGCAATACCTAAAAACAAAGAAACACACTAGGTAGTCATGTATTTTCTAATAAATTAGATTATTTATAGATTTGTTATGCCTGTTAAGATAATTAATGATAATGCCATAAGCTTTAAAGCCAAACCTTTGATGGCATTATTCAAAGAATATGGGATTAAAATAACCTATGTTTCCAACTTTAATCCTCAAGGGAATAGGTAAGTAGAATCAAGTAATAAGAACTTGTTCAAGATAATTAAAACTTTATAAGCAAATAAGAAGATGTGGGGTGAATAGCTAAAGTTTGCCTTGTGGGCTGATAGGATTACACTTAAGAGAGTTATAGGTAGAAGCCCTTTCAAGCTTGTTTATGGAGATCAAGTAGTTTTACCTATGAATTTCTGGTTTCCAACTTATTATCTCATGAAATAATTAAAATATGATGATAAAATCAATCACTATGAAAGTAGAGTTAACCAAATTATTGTTCTTGATGAAATTTGAAGACAAGCTCACAAAAGACACCTCAAGTTCAAGGAGAAGATAATGAGAATATTTGATAGAAAGGTCACTCCAAAAAATTTCAAAATAAGTGATATGGTCCTACTTTAGGATAGCAAGCATGAGGAGAAAGGAAAACATGAAAAGCTTGATGATTTGTGGATGGGTCCCTATTCCATTAACTATTAAACTGGGGGACACACTTTCTTATTAGGATACCTAGATGGTGAGATACTAGAACTGCTAGTTAATTGTAGGAATCTAAAGAACTTTTCTTATTGATTCCACAATCCATGTACCATATTTATAATATTTTATTTCTTTTTCCTTTCATTACTCTATTTCCCCTTTGATTTAGGCCTTGTTTATACAACTTTCTTTCCTTTTATTATGCATTCATATTTAGATCCTCTTGATCTATTTTTTTTAAGTCTACCATGTTTTATAGAATCTTCATGTCTGAAGATAAATTTTTAAGTATTAACTCTGTAGTCCAATGGATTGTCTCCTGGTTTTATGTTATGTGGTTCTTTACACACCTATAGGGGGTATGCATCCCTGAATAAGAACCTATATTAGTGCCCAAAATTGTACTAGATCAATTAGGCCCTTATCTATATTAATGTTTATGTCATTATCTCGATTTCCATCTCCATGTATTCCTTTAGAAGGTCAAGTTCATGTTCTTAATTTGATAAGTCCTTTGTATTATCTTTGCTTGGTGAAGGTGTTCTTTCCCTTAGACTTTTCATCCCTTTTGTATGAACATAATGTTTTATGGAAATGGGTCTTCACATTTTTTTATCTTAAATAAAAGGTCTAAAGACTTAATTCTATCAGACATTTTGTCCACTACAAAAGTTCTAAAGGAATTCAATAACTTATCTTTATTGGGCTAAGCATTTTCAAAAGGTTCCAAGGGCTATTTCATTTGTTTGAAACTTTTTGTCCATAGAAAAAAGTTTGAATGTCACTTGACCTTTAGGAATTTTTCTCGAACAAAAAGCCTAAAGGAAATCCTTTATTTTGGGAAAGATGCTAAGTCCTATTTGTTTTGGAATTTTTTTCTATGACAAAAATTATTAAGGGTACTTTCCCTTCAAGAATTTTGCCTACAAAAAAAGCTTGAAGGAATTGTAAGGTTTGGCCAGAGGTACTCTCCAAAAGTCCCAAAGGGTTATTTTGCCTTTGCAAAAGTTCTAAAGGATCATTTTATTTGGGAATTTTATCTTTGAATTTTTTTTTAAGGGTAATTTTGAATGGAGAAGGACATAAAAATAAATCTTCAAGGGCAATTTTCCAAGCAAAGTCTCCCAAACAATTTCCTCAAAGGGTATGTTTCTCTTGGAAATGATCCACTTCAAGGTTTCTAAAGAGTACTTTTATTTTTTAAGGAGAATTTTCAAAAGGAAAAATGGGATAAGTCATTTATTTTGGACTTTTTGTCCATAGTAAAATCCAAATGGTCATTTTTTTCAAGAAAATTATCCAAATTTTTTTCTTGAAGGGTCATTCTCTAGAAAGCAGACTTTTGGAAAAATCTCAAAGGATATCTTATTCAATAAATTAGACCAAATAGAAGTCCTTAAGGACACTTTTTAGGATTTTTGAGGGACACTTTTCTAAAGGCAAAGGACTAATTCCTTCAGAAAGAATGTCTGAGCCAAAATTCAACATAAAGATCTTCCAAGAAAATTGTTTGAATAATTTTCCTAAAAGAATTATTCTATAGGAAAGGGCCTCTTTAAAAATGTTTAAAGGATGATTTTAGATGGTGAAGGACATTTTGAAATCTCCAAAGGGCCATTACTAAAGGTCAAAGGGTAATTTTGTAGGACAGGTGCCCTTGACAAAACTTTTGAAAGGTGTTTTTCAAACTTAAAAAGGGTATATTGAAGTGCCCAAAACATTATTTTGGAAAAATTACTATGAGGTAAATTTATATTTCCTTCAAACATTTTTCCCAAGAAAATTTTCTAAAAGAATTGCATTTCCTTGAGAGAAGTGTAATTCTTAAACAAAAGGAGATAAGTGTAAATTATTTTAGTGAAAGTGCAAAGGACCAATTTATTTAAGGAATTTATTTCAAATAAAATGTCTAAAATAATTGTCTCGATGAATATAAAAGGAATCTAAAGCTCAATTCTTATGGGAAAAGTGTGAAGGCAAATCCTTCAGGGAAATTATCTTAGACATTTTGTCCAAAACAATTGTCCTGACATAATGCCTAAAAGAATTTTTGTGGGAAAATTGTATTGAAGAAAATCCCAAAGCAAGAGAAGTTGAAGTAAATATGAATGTCAAAGAAGAATAATTAGACAAAATTTCCATATAATAAAGTCCCCAAAATAATATTTCTAAATTATAGGTGAGAATCTTGTGAACATCTTTTGATAGGCACGTGGATGTCAAATTTAAGCTATAGATATTACTCATTGATATTTTAAAGTTTGGGATGGTCACATGAGCATCAATTTTAGACCCCACAAGTATCCATTTGTTTTAAAATATGGTAGATCCAACAACACATGCTTGTTCAAAGTAGGATGATCTAATAGTGAAAAATAAAGGTTGAGTAGTCAAAGGAACTTAGAAAGATCATGGGGATACCAAATGGCATACCCTTAAGGCCAAGGATGAGGTAGTATCCAATCACACTCCACCCTTTAGATCATGATTTGATAGAGTATGTTTTCTTGACTAACTAGATTGGATGCATGTAGCCAAGGTTGAAAAGTTAGAGATCTCATGATCAAACACAAGAAATATAGGTGGAACAGTTGCATGCCAAAAGGTTATCATTCAAGCATATCATTGTAGGATATATGTCTCATGTGTGCTAAAAAGATGAAGATCAATGCCATGAATGAGAGTGGGATTTTCAAAGGGGAATATGGCATCAATATTTTGCATTATTGTGCTTATCTAAGTTCTTCCATGAGAGGGAATATTATAGCTTTATAAAATCTGAGCTAAGCCATTCCCAAAAAGATATTATAGCAATCATGAGTTAATATTTTTTCTAATCCTATCATCATAGGGTGATGGGCTTTCTTTGGCATGCATAGGAGAAGGGAAACTATCAAAAATATTCTATATTTTCCATAGATTAATAGAAAAGCATCTCTAGGTAGTTGCACATGAGGACAAAGTCCATTTGGATCCTCAATCAATTTTTTTCCTTCTAGGCTCATGTGAAAGGCATTTTTAGCCAAAAGATCAAATGATGTGATCTATTTTATTAAAATTCCTCACCAATCTTTGTAGAGGTATTTGTAATAATGATTTGTATATTAAAAATCAACAAATATCTTAGGCATAGAAAAAAGTCATTTTACAATTAAGGGCATCTCAACAAGATTGGAAAAGTTTGTTATGTTGTTGTAGCCCATGGTCTCATTTTTGGGAAGGATTGAAAAAGTCTAAATAGAACGATTTTATTTTATTTTAGGTTTATTCATTGTTGTTGGATTCCCTATTTGATATAGGTCATTTTAGGCATCCATTTCCTCCAAGGCTAGGTTCTAAATAAGTTCTTCTATGATCAAGTGTTGTGTGCAAACTTTGTCTCCCTTGCTAAGGTGGTTGCATATGTACAACCACTATCAGGATTTGAGAGCATGTTCATATCTCCCTTTTCAAAAGAGTAATCTGACCATGCCTATTCCCATGGTATCATTTTTAAGTGTTGATGTGTGTAATATTTATTTTCAAGTTAATTAAAATTATTGTGGTTCTTTATTGTTTCCTATTAATGATGGGTAGTGACGTATCTTGTAAATATTGTTGACTATATATCTTTTTTTATGTCGATTATTAGTTATCATTTTGGGTTTCAATCTAGAATATAAATCTCTTTTTTGCACTATTTTATAATCTATTGTTTAATAACTTATTAGGACTCCCTAAGTTTATGGATTCAATAAGGAAAGGCATTTACAAGATTAGTTAAGTGTATGTTCTAGTCTCTCAAGGATCATATTGTATTTACCATTATCTTGCATTTCAAGTTTTTTTATATCTTTTCTAGGAAATATTGTCATGAGATACTACTAGATACTTTGCTTTTTGAAGAACCAAAAGCACCCCACCCTCTATTTTATAATCAACTATAAATCTATCCTACCATATCCTACCCTAAAAATAACACATGTTGTTGCATATTATAAGTGTTACTTGCCCTACAAATGCATAAGATCTTGCCTTTTTGGAATGTATTTGTAGTTTGAGATTTAAATTTTAGCATTTCAGTATTTTATTTAGTTCTTTTTATTTTTGAAATATTTTATGAAATGAATGCTGCAGTCATAATTTACTCTATCTTTAGTAGCTTGTGTATTACATAGAGCATTTGTGTATTTTATGTGACAACACTTCATAGGTAAAGTGTGTAGACATGGTTATGCTCTAGTCATATTTTTTCCTTATGCCAAGAATCCCCATGGAGATTGAATTGTAAAATCCCTTTATGTGAAAAAGTTACCCCATAGCTTCTCTCACCCTAGTTTAGGTAGAGACAAAATTAGTAGAGAGCTAACCATGCCCTTCATAGGTGCTTCTTAGTCATTATCTTAGTCTGGTCCATTCATTATGCCAAACCTTCCCCTGGTTGTAATGAAATTCTAGCAGGTTTCTCATCACTATTTTGTATTTTATTCAAGTGTAAAATGCCAAGATAGAGAGGTGTACAATTTGGAACCATCATAATGAAGCTATTCACCTAGATTATTTCATTCATTTAACCTTCTACCTATTTGATTAAATCCATAAAATGTCACTCATACTAAGCCATGGTACCATTCCATTATTGAATTTATTGAAACTCATCCACTTTACTCTAAATATAATGAGGGAATAGGTAACATGCTATGAAATGTTCCTCAAATATCTCCTAAGTCATAGAAGCTAGTGTCAAGTGCAACTTCTACTCCTCTCCTTCCCACAACATCTTAGCTATATACCTAATAAGATGGGTGCACAAATGGGCCTTCCCATCACAATCATACAAATTTAAATATCCTATTGTATTATCTAACTTCTTCTAATATGAATCCTTCATGAGTAAATTAAACATAAGAGGATGTAGTCTAATGAAGTACTTTATTAAGTTTCTAATCACAATCCTAGGAGGTTGGTCTAAGTCTCACCTCTCTTGTTGCTCACCATGGTGATGTAATTTACCTCTATCCCTTCAAAATGGTGATGGGGAGGAATCCTAACCTCTCTCTTTTAACTAATATTTAATCATCTTGGTAATGAAATGGGGAGTGTCTCTCTACCTCATGTTGTAAAATAATAAATATCTCCTTACGAACAACCTTCTTTTATTACCAAGATAAGAGGAGTTGGGGTCCAATTTGAATTCAATCATAGTTGATTAGGAGGCTCATGATCACTAATGGAATTTTCACTATGATTCACTCAATGCATTATTCTCATTTTACATAACAATAAGTGAGACATTAGAAAAGGCTTAAACATAAAATCCTAAAACTCCTAGTGTTGTAACATAGGCTCTGATACCAAATGTCATGCCCATTTTTTTCCTATTAAAATAATCATGAAAAAATCAATACATAAACATCCAAACACAAATAATGAGAAGATAAAATAATTCATGTCAATCATATATTCATATTGTAATTCATATAACTTCCACCATTCTTTAATCAAGTGCATGCCACCAATTAATAGGTAAAAATCTCTAATCATTCTGCCAAGCACTTTAGAATCCATTCTCTAACTTTCACTAAATATTATTTCAATATTACATTGAAATAACCATAAAAATCAACCTCAACCACTATAAACACACTTATTTCCATGTGGATTCTTTTAGGTTGCTCTCATCTAACTTATTAGGGTTGTCATAATGACATAATTCATTATTACAGGACCCCATGTCCAACACAAATAGCCCAATCACTGATTATTTGGAGCTCTATGATTATTCCACTCTAAATATCCTTGGTAAATTTAGACCACTAATTATTTCAGTAATTAGCCTTAATGGATCAATCCTCCTATAGTTCTAGGCTCTAGAATGTTACCACTTGTCATTTACTAATGACTCAAGATTCCCAACTACTTCAAAAGCTACATAGAATATTATCTCTTTTAATATAGTAAGATACTAACATGTGGATGGATCCTAGTGATCCACTCACCTATCATTGGTTTTACAACATCTTGAGCTAACATCACCTATCATTTAGTGAGATGGTGACATGTTCATATTTCCCTAGTGATATGCTCACCTGGTGATTAACATGTAATAAAATTTACTAATGTCACTTCTAAGTTAATAGGATAAAAACACATGGATAAATCCCAATGGTTCACTTTCCCAACATTAATCCTATAGTATGTATTTGTAATGTCACTCCCATGTTAGTGGTATGATGACACATGGATAGATTTTAATGATCCACTTACCCAACATCGATTGTATAATTCATCTTTCTAACATCATTATTGGGTTAGCAAGATAACAACATGTGGATAGCTCCTAATGATTCACTTACCTAACATCAAAAATATAATTGATCATATTTATGTTTCGCTTGGGTTAATGAGATGATAACATGTGAATGGCTCTTAGTGATCTACTTTCCCAACGTTGATTGTATAATGGATCCTGCTAATGTTACCCTATGTTAATGAGATGATGACATGTGGCTTCCTCTAACTAATTATAAAAAGTTTCAAAATTAAATAATGAAAAATTATAAAAGAATCCAACCATTCAAATGGATAAGGTAAAGGGATATGAAAATATCATATGAAAATGACTAAGACAAGCATTACGTGTGTAAAACTATGTAGGAAACTCATCGAGTATCTAAGGTAAATGATATGCAAGGTAACTTACCTAATAAAATACGGTAGAATATGGTAAAAAAATCAAATCTATAAATAATTAAGGCATATAATAAATGCTTGAAACATTCAATTTAAATAAATCAACCAAGGCACATCCAAAATAAAACTATGATAAGACTCCATCAAGTCAAACTTTACCAAGATAATAAAATGCTAGCACTAATTTTTGTCAATCATAGGATCTACGTAGATTCTTTATTCTTTAGATTTTATTTATTTAAGCTAAATCTACATCACATAAATTATATAATCAACACTAAAATAATACTTTCATTAGTTTAGTTAATAACTGAAAACTCAAGCATGCTTTAGTCTAAGCAAATATTCTCTATGATTGGAAAGGTATTGTATAGACCAAAGATATGATTTACTTACACAAACTATTCCCATATTTTGGTGATGGCCCATAGGCCCATTCACTCCATTAAATATAATAGAACAATAAGAGATTTACTTATTATGTAAAAATTCAACATTAAAGGGTTGGTCTATAAGACCTTTTTAAATCATTAAGAATTAGCAATGGTGACCTCATTCAAAACTAAATGCTTGATTCCTTGTTATAATTATAACAATAGATCCAAGCTCTATTAATTCCTTCTCTTATTAAGAGGCTTTGTTATTGAAAGGTTTCTAATAGAAACCTTACTCAACTATTTAGTAATTTTGAGATTCCCTTCACATGTCATAATTAAACCAAAATGTGTCCATATTATGATTAAGAAAATAAACTATATTATTACTCTCAATAATAATCTCATAGCTATTTATTTGGTTCTACTCAACAAGATAATTCTAATCCACTATATCATACTACACATAAATCATAAGAAATACACAATGCTTAATTGATAAGTTTCTCATAAAATATATAGAATCAAGAGAATCAATCTATAAAATTTATTCATGGAGCCATAAAGGCTAAAGAATTTTATACATCTATCCTTACCAAGGTCCTATAAACCAAACATCCTTATTCAATCCCATCTTAGTTTAATAAGGAAATTCAAAAAAACTATAATAAAAGTCACAAATGGATCACTAAACAACATCTATATTTTGTAAAATTAAGCCAAACAGGTTTGTTGTTTAATAACATTAATAATACAAAATATTTCATCCAATTATTTACATAGCAAGAGGCACCTAGCTATGCCTAATTAAATAATGGAGGACTAGTCAGTCTTTAATAATGTTTCTCATCTAACCCCAAGCATATGTTGGACATAATAAGGAAGTCTCACCATCTAACCATTTATCATCATTAATTTTATATGCTAGACACCCCAAGCTTGAGACTCATAACTCCAAACATTTTTACATAACTTGGTAAGGGCAAGGGTGGATATTTAAGGTAGGTTATCTTAACACAAGGTAATGACCATGAACCATATATAGTATTATTCTTGATTAATACTAAAAGAGACTCCTATTCCCAAATACAAATCAAAAAAGAATTCAAATCATCATTCAATTGAAGCTAAGCATTCAGAAATAGAAAACTAAGAAACAAGCTTTCACAACATAATAAAGCCTATCGATTGATTAGAGTAGAAACAAGATATCGCACTCTATTAGATTTTTCTAATGGTTATGAGAGATTTTAATAACCTTATACCATACCCAAAATAAGTGTAATTATATGAATTACCATCATGACATTCGTGGGAGGGTCAAACTACCTGCTACCATGTTAAACACATGAGGAATTTGACTCACTACCATCATGAAAGAGTTACTCATAAACAACCATCACCTTATTTCACAACAACATTAATGTGTTCACATAATCAAGAACACATAATTTCATTAAATTAATGATGAAAAACATTCCCAAGGACCGTAAATAGGAAAGCACTACATGGTGACCAATACACAATGATTGACAAGATAATAAAATAGATAGAATAAACCAAGTGGTCTTATTCTCCTAAAAGTAAAATATTAAACAAGAACAAAATCATTTCATTCTAAATAAACAACTAAAAACATAATTTAATATAAATCCCACATATCAATTTCAAGGTCACCTAGGTTTTATCCTTTAGTTGTCTAAGGCTCATCTCTTCTGATCAGGTCTTCCTGTCTACTACTTCCACTACTTTACTCAATCTATTTTTCTTCTAATTTTTAAAAAATTCATAGAATAAGGGAGTTCAAATCCTACATGTAAACATATTAGGATTATCCAACCACTCTTTACTTACTATCCCATGCCTCATTCAGGGAAATTATTTTCCATGCTTCATTAAAGGTGCATGGTATGTCTACTTCTGTATGGATTCTTCATCGATTACTTACCTCTTACCACTTTATCTAGATTAAGACAATACATGGAATATCTTCCAATTAGCCACCAACCATTCTTTACATTTGCTAAAATATCAAATAATCAAAATACAACAAGTTTCACCAACCAGTCCTAAAGGCTATCCATTAAAAACATATGTTAATTCAAGAAAGGTGACAAATAGTAACTTAGGCAATTTACTACTTAATACAGGTCTAAAACGGGTTAAATTTATTCTAGTGATATAACCATGTTTGGTGTGTTCTATTTCCTTCATCGATCCCTTTTCCTATTCCTATACACTCGATGCCCACATCAAATTCCTCTAACTTAATAGCCAAAGCTATAAAATTTAATCAAATAGGTCACTTGATCAATATCAACAATCAACATATCAATAAATACAAACATCCTCATGGTTAGGTTCTCATAACCTTATACACATGAATTGAGAATTTTAGAGATTTTGATCAATGATTCAAACATTATTTAATTAAATATATATCATGAACATAATTAAAATTAGTAAAGCAACATTACATAAATGAAATGTAAGCATTATACTTTCTAAGCAAGTAATCAAAACATGATTAATAATAGGTCTTTCCCATGGTTCCTAACACATGGAAAGCCTTCACAAAATCCTTGAATTCTTAAAATGGATCTTACTAACACTATAATTCAATAAGAACATATAAGTAATAATTATATAGTCATATTTGTCAAAGATAAACACTATGTAAAATGGGGCCTTATAATGATAACTCATAATTTTTTTGTTAATTATATGTGGGCCTTGTCACTTTGTGTGAAAATTTATTGTTTGTTGAGCATAATCATTCTGATTATGTGTGTCCCTTGGCCTCATGTGTTTATGCAAGATTCAAATGTTCTTTGTATGTGGCATATGGACTTTTTGTGTGATATTATATACAAATTTCATGACATTTTATGACATTGCTTGTATGTTTAATACTTGTAACTATGATGCCATTATTCATACCATGTATTTTTTCCTACTATTTATTCTTACTTTAGTGCCATGGCACATATCATGTACATCATGCTTATGTGTTTTAATGATATATCTCTCTAACATGTTTTGTAGACAATTCAAGGTCATATTCAAATATTATGATGCAATACATTCAAATTTTAAAATACTACTACATGATTAAAGATTTTACATTATTATTATCTTGATATAAGAGACTCATAGGCTATTCCATTCATCTCAAAATGCAGGTATGAAAATGGTATTTACTTGAGAATTCAAGTCCTCATAAATAAATTTTATATTTATGGAACTATACAGTTTCAATGTGATTAAATTTTTTCAACTTATGGGAGAGTATGAAAATCATGAGCACTCATACTATATTTACAAGTGTAAATATTTAAAATAACTACAAGTTTCAATAGTTTAAATTTTCAAATAACATTGAACATCAATTCATTACAATATAGGGGGCATGATACTCATTCATGTTCAAGTTACTACATGGAAATTTTAAAATTTCTCAATTTTAAAAGTTCAAATATTCAAATTTGTAAAGTTTAAAATAGAATCTAGATGCATATGTAGTGGTGTGATTCTTATTCAAGTTGAAATTGGGCCACATTAGAGTCTAGTGATAGTCAATGTCTATGGTTACATTTTTTATTTGTAGAGAGACACATTTAGTGGTTCCACTCCTTTAATTATTTTATAGAGTATTCTACATATCCAAATGAGAGTTGGAGTATATAATATTTCTAACTCGATAATTTAAAGGTTTTTAAAATTGATTTTTGATCACTATAAATGTTTAATAAGTTCAAAATTTATCTAAATGCCTCAATAAGGGGGTAAACACTTCATTTATAAAGTTATAGATAAATTATATTGCATTCTCTTTTAGGTGTATAACTTCTATTGTTTGCTCCAATCTGATCCTTCTCATGAGATGCCCATGAGATTGGTAATCCCTTGAAAAAAGGAAGGTGGGGAAAACTATAGACTTTTATCCTCTATATTAGTATTGATTTGGGATTAGCCTAGGGAATGGCTCTAGGTATTGGACTTCACAAATTGAGTCTACATGAATAGTCTCGAAGAGATGCACTATCACCACCAATGGTTCAATCTAATGTTCTTCATAGACATTAAATATTTTTATAAATATTTGAGTATTGGGCTCATTATTTCTAAACACAAGGGGAATGGAGTATTATAATTCCATAAAAGAAATATAAAAGAGAGGTAAGGGTAAGATAGAAAATGGAAACCTCCAAGTCTAAATCAAAATTAATGCACTAGTCATTGAATCAAGTGACTCTACCATAGTTAGATCATTGTACACCAAGTTTCACTAGAGTTCTACCTCCAAGAACAGACAATGGGAGGAGTATGAGGGAATTGAGAGTATGCTTTCAATGAAAATTCTCACTAATAATGAGTGTTAGGGGTTTATTGTTGAAAACACATAAATGACATACAATAATTTCTATCTTGGCACATAAATTATTAGTACTATAAAAATGGAAATGAAAGAACTCACAAAAATATTATAATAGTTAAGCATATTATAACCCTGACATACATAAAAAATCAAAGTGTTAATCCAATTAACCTAGTATTAATGATCATTAAAACATGGGGATGAAATAAAATTGAAATAAAAAATAGACCCTATTGTATAAATAGAGATCATGTTCATTAAAATAGTAAAATTTTGTTATAATAATTGATTTGGGCTGATTTTAGAGTCTCGAATGATGAAGGGAATCCCGGTGAAATCCTAGCAGTAATTTGATAATACTTTTGAGAAACTTTGGTTGACCCTATAATATAATATGATGCTTCTTTAAATAGATAAGGATTGGGGATCACCTCCAAAAATCATGAGGATCCCCTCCTGGGACATGATGGCCATTCATTATAGTTATAACCATATTTAAAAATTTGAATAAAAAAATCCCTACAAACCTATAATAGAACTATGAGGGACCATTATTTTATCTTAAGAGGTGGTTGAGAGGGACTAGATCCTAACTACTTTCACTAGGTACTCCCAGCTTCTTATCCATCTTGGATATGTTCATTGGACTATCCCTAAAGATCACCTCAACTTGAGCTTATAGTCTCTAGGAAATTTGGAAAGTTAATGCCATCTATGTTTGGACTTTGAAGACCTAGATGATGTTACCTATAGACTAAGTTGATAGGTCCAACATAGCCTAGGCCCCCTCTTGATTTACCTTGATGACTATTTCCCTCATAACCTAGTTGAATTGACCCAAGTGGACTTTGAACTCCCTTTGGTTGAGCAAGGTGCCATCTAGTTGGAATAAAATAGAGATATTGACCTATTTGAAGTAGATCAATATATTTTTCTCACCCTCTTTTAAGGGTCTTATTTTAATATATGCTAAGGTGAACCACTCCATTTTAGATATCATGTTTTTGACATATGTTTAGTACAAGCCCATGTTTTTAGTTAGCATGAGCATAAGCTTCAGGTGCATTCCCTTATTGATCACCACCTATAGATTCTAACACTTTCCATCAATTTCCATGATCTTCCCCATATAGGCCACAATCCACTGTATAGTTGCATTGGTTTCAACCCATGTCGACACTACTTTCCCAAGGATTAATAAAAGTAGTAAGAGAGCATCCTTAACCTAGTCGATTAGTCTAGTTGGGAACATTATCTTCACTTGGTTTTTAAGAGTCCAAACTTAGCTTTGAATTTCCTCAAGGAGGTTTTTATACATGTTGTGGGTAGCTTAAAGGATGGGAAATGGGTACTCAACCATCTTCTCCTCCAAAGTGGAAGTCCTAAACTTGGTGAGGGAGAACAAATACTAGTGGATCTACCTATCAATGAGTTTCACTCTTAGAAAAATCTCTGAGTGTCCTCTTCATGCTCTCATAAACTATTTAAAAACTCCATTATATGTCTTGGGTTACCCTAGATAGCCATATATAATGATTTTGACCTTGAGACAATCCCTTAGGTTTTAGGGGGTGTGGATAAAATGGTGGTGAAAGGAGGAGGACAAGATGGAGGGGAGATGGACGATATGGAAGGAGTGAAAGAGGAAAGGATTGGAGGAAGAGGGGGACTAGGAGTAAAATGAGGGAGAATGAAAAAGGAGACCCATGGGAGCATTTGAGCCCATCATTATTCTTTATTGAGGTTTAACTAATGTGGAATTTCTTGAGGAATGATTTTTGAAACAATAAGTAAGAGATAGGTTGGTTGAAGGTCATTCCTATGGGGCCTTCAGTAAAGGAAAGATGAAGAAAATGAGATAAACACTAAGATGTTATTACTAGGGTTAGAGGAGCTATTGAGGCCAATGGATGGGGTAGAGTTGGAGTAGAAGGCCTTTAGTATGAAGGTTGATTATAGGCCACCTTATATTTCTTTTTTGGTCTCTTTCTCAAGTCAGCTCCATGAGTTGCAGTGGATGGTCTAATCAAGATGATAGGGGCCACAAAGGATGATGGAAATGGATTTGGAGATATGGAGGGGATTATCATATTAACTAAAATGGGGAATAAGATTGTCTCTACTAGATTGGTATGTTCTCTAAGGCTATAGTCATGTTTGTTGTCAAAGACATACTAAAGGGTGAAACTAAGAATAATCTAGGTTATGAGATGGGAGGAGTGGAAGGGAATGAAGAATAAATTATGCTAATAATGACTGAGGAAAAAGGTAATTGGGTGAAAGATGGGGGGTAGAAATAGGAAAAAAGGGGTAGAGCTAAACTAGTGGCCATCAGAACTAAGAGTTTGAATGAAGCAAGAGTGAGGGGTGGAAAGGAAATAAGAGGACATGGAGGAGTGAATAGGGGAACCTATGTGGATGCCTCACTTTGACCTTTCTCTCACATTATTGATCACATTGATACTTAGGGGTTGTGTACCCTAAGGATGAGGTGCCAATGGATGAGTTGTATATGTTTGAGTTTCTTGGCATTATGTAGTCTAGGGTTATCTTTGTCATGGCCTAGTTATTAGATATGTTATAGGAAGTGGAGGTATATTACAAAGATTAATTGGAGGAGGCATATGTAGAGCTAAAGCAAAAGGATAAGGACCTACTAGTAGAAGTGGAGCTAGAGTTGGAGTAAGAGATCAAAGGGGAGAAATTAGTTAAACTCTCTATATAATCCTCTATGAGATGGCTAGAGTTGTTGGAATTGGGTCCTCCATGGACCAAGAATGAGTAGGAAGAGGAATAGAGGGACTTACTTGAGCCTTTTCCCCCTTCTTCTTCTTGGCCACTATCTAGTATATCACCTCCTAGTCATTAGTGGCATTCAAATAAATCTCATCATCATTTTTGGCCTAATGGTTGTAGTTGATGTTCAGGTGAGTTGATTATTATAGAAAATGGGCTCAAATCACCCATTTTGTGTCTCATTTCTAAACCTTACACTTTTCAAGGATGAAGGAATCTCACTTGAAAACTATATTCTAAATATAGTGGTATATATGGTGTTGTATGATGATTATGAGCTATAAGCATGCCTTATGCTAATGTTATATGTAGAACCCAAAGATGAATTCCACTAGTTGATATATGATCTCTAGTTTTGTTAGGTGGTGAGGGACACAATATGGTAGGTGGATGGGGTATTTGAGAAATCCCACAATCCAAATCATTGTCTTCTTTGTATAGCCAGTAGTTCTTGATGGTTGTGATAGAGTCTTGGATAACCTTTAATAGATGGGGCATCAATTATTTGTTGAAAACCTAGTACACCATTAGGTAAAATTGATTAAAAATGTCTTGAAAATTTTTGTAGAATTTGTGGCCAAACAACTTATAAAATATGATATGGACTACTAGGCCACTAATAACCCATGCAGGATACGATAAAGGCTTGAATGAGAGTATCCCATAGATTGTATCTTGAAAGTATCTCATCATGTATAAGTCACCTTTGGATTGGTAATATGTAATAGCACATATAATAACTTGAATTTGAGCAAGCCTCTCATGTCTAGGATGGCCAAACATGTTAGGATCATATGCAAGAGAGGTACCCATAACTCATTGAAATATTTACAATCTAGGTCCCCAAATAGATGCTTCAATATGATCATGCCTACTTATACCTCCTCCTAGAAGATGAGAGCTATGTAAGGATTGATTTTATCTTTTTTAATCCACTTGGATTTGGGGTTATCCACCCAATCATGGAGGACATCCTATATCTAGTACATGGTCATCTAAACTGACACTACCACCACATTATAGGAGAAAGATAAGTATATAATGGAGTATTATGCCTTGAAGGTATTCCTAGATATGTGATCAATTTGGTTTTGAGAGTTGGGTGAGCACACCTAGTCATTGACAACATCTTGCACATAGATGTCCTTGTGAAGGATGTCACCTAATAGGTCATTGCAGGGAAATGCCTCTAGTTTGGTCATGGATCTATAGAGTCTAACATTATTATAGGACCTAAGGGAATCCTCATACTTACATTGATGGTCATTATCTTTAGAATAATCCTTATAAACATAATTAATTTAAATAAATTAGTGTATTACTTATACATAGTTAAGATAATAGGGAAGGTGGTGTCCTGATACTCAAGTTTAACCTCTAGGTTTGAGGATGTAGTAGCCATTAGAGTAAGATGGAGAAAGAAATTAGGAATCTTTGAGTGTATAACTCACAAGATACATGGGATCTATGGATTTTTTAAAGTAAGGAGTTAGATATTTATCTAAAGTTAGCAATGGTATCCATTAATGGGCTTCCCATGGGACTTTATAAGTGAATTCATACATACCCCTATATTAATGGTGTTTGATGACTCGCTATGAATTTGAATTTTAATCAGTGGATAGATTTTTCCCTTTATTTTTAAATCTATAATTAAATTCATATCCCATGATCCTCTCCCACTAGTTGATATATCAATGGAAATGGGATGCTTTTAAATCTATCCAATTAGGTATAGATTCAATTTTGTTAATGCCCAATGCATGGTAGGCATGTAGTCACATATATTAGAAGCTTAGAAACTAACTCCTACTTTTTAACACATGTCATTAGCTAATTAGTATTCCCATTAGTGGTTAACACCTTGGCATGACTCTATACCCCATATCATTCCCCTAGGTTAGGTGATATGTCACTTAGGGACATGTGGCATATCATGATTACATTTATGTTTTTATCCATATGTTATTTAGATCTTGTCAGTGCCTTAGGTGGTTACTAGCTCATTTACATACTTGGTGATGTGGTGCCTTCTCATTTGGTCAAGATCTCTTGGGTTTTGATATCTTTGATAGGTTTGGGGGACTAGCTGATCTAACTCATGGTGACATGGTACCTTCCCATTCATATAGGCTCTTCTGGGATCAAACATATATGATAGGTCTAGGGGACTAGCCATTTTGACTCATGGTAATGTGGAACTTTCCCATTTAGTCAAGATTTCCTAGGATTTAAAATCTATAATAGGTCTAGGGGATTGCCTAAACTAACACATGGTGACATGGTGCCTTCCCATTCAACTAGGCTCTACCAGGCTATGGCATCTCTAGCAAGTTTAGGGGAATGGATGTCATAACTCATGGTGATGTGGCACATTTCCATTCATCCAATCTCTTATGGGATTTAACATATATGATAGGTCTGAGGGACCTACCACTTTGACTCATGGTGACTAGGTGCCTTCCCATTTGATTGGGATATCCTAAGATTTTATATCTCTTACATATTCAAGGGACTAGATGCTCTAATTCATGGTGATGTGGTACCTTTCCGTTTGGTCAAAGTCTTTGAAATTCAACGAAATGGCTAAATAAGAAAGATAAAAATAAATATAATCATTAAAACTTACTTTTTAGATACATAGATTTCATTTTTCCAAGGAGGGAAATGGGTTTGTTACTCTAGGAAGGGAATTATACTCCAAGATATTCAAGCAAGAAACAACCTACAACATTAGTTCCATTATTTATAAAAAGAACAAGAATCCTTTGGTTTTAAAGAGAAATAAAAAAGGCATATTACTATTTGGGGAAATTTATAAACATTTGAGCAGTCATCATCGATGGGGAAAAAAGATCTTAAAGCTCTAGTTCATGAGATTTTTAGAGGATCCCCCATTTAAAATAAAATTGGGCATGTTGGCCATAATAAAGGGTGACTTCCATAGGGAAAGTGATGAGAACCACCTAAAACATGAATAGTTTCTTCTTATTTCCTTTATCAAAATAGAGATTTTATAGGGAATATTTATTTTCAATAGAAAATATGAGGCACTAAAGTCTCATAATAGAAAGTAACATATTGAGCTTCTACCCCATAGATGGATACCACATGTATGAGAAGTGATTTTCATTTCTAGTTTGTTTTACGATTTTATTCAGGTAATCAAGGTTGGATTGGTTATCAAACTTCCTCTATGGTATTGTGTCTTAATGGCTTGGGTGGGATGTATGGGGAATTATTCTACTACTAGATAGGCATCTATAGACCTAATAAAGATTCCTTTGGTCCTATCCATAGCCTTTCTCTATTTTCAGGTAGGATAGAAAGCTTGTGGTGGAGATTGCCTATATATCCCTTTTGAGGTAGGCTCCTAACTTAGATTTTACATGATTTCTTTATTGTTTTCTAAGATTCCCATGAAAATATAACTATTTTTTTATCCTTATCCATTAAGGGTTAAGGATCAAGCCAAGGGTGAATGAAAAAAGGGGAGAATCTCTAAATCTACATCCATTCCTTGATCAATTTAAATAATTTAGCATATTCTTGATTCATTATTTTGAGTATAACTTGATGTCTCTATTGGGGTGTAGGATGTTCTAAAATCCACCGATTCTCTTAGAATCATTGGCCTCTCACATATGGGATGTTAAAAGTTTCCATTACTATCCCAGAATCACCTAGATTGAAGGTTTAAACTTGGGCCTTCCTAATCCTCAATAGTCCTCTCTAGTTTCAGCCACCTCTTGAAGAATTTACTAATAAGGGTTGGGCATCCAAGGAATAATTCAAAATAAATAAGGGGTCAAAGGGGAAAGACAAAATAACATAATATAAATAAAAACATAATAAAATAAAACACACAACTAAAACAAACTTATCTAATATATACATTACCACCTTTATTAAGGCTACTTAGAAACTACATTGAAGGGGATAAATAAGAAATAGTTATTTAAAAACTACCCATTCAATGGGAGTGGCATCTTGTTTCCCTTGAGGTCCTTGAGACAAAAAACATTTTGTCCTAGTATTTTGGCTATCTAGTATGGGATGATCTAGAGGGGATAAAATTTTGAATGTTTACCCTTATTTTCATGGGCCTTGTCCCACACTAAGACCAAGTCCAATATTATGAAGGTTTGACCATTTCCCTCTTATCAAACTATCTCTTGATTATGTCTTGATGTTTATTAAATCTCAATAGAGATTCATCCTAGGATTATTCTAACTAAATCAAATCTAGGATTTTGTAATTCTCCTTATCATCTAGTTCCATAAATTATTTCATGAACTTATAATTTAAAATTTTGAGAGTGATTAACATGATTGGATCCAACACATAGACTATACTAAAAGGAGAAATTTTTAAGGCTTGTTTATAACTAGTGTGTTTTTCCCATAAGGTGAACTTTAACAATGAGTTCCATTCCTAGGGCTTCTCTCTAGCTGATATTTTTGATGGCATTGATCAAGTTCTTATTCATGGATCATACCAATCTTTTCCCTTATGGGTAGTGATTATATGAGAACTTTAGCATGATCACATTATCATAGGCCTAGTCTTTTAATTCTATGGATTGAAAGGTTGGGATATTATCACATGCTAAGTAAAGGTGGACCATAAAATGATTTATTATAGAATTATCCATGAACTTGATGACTTTAGTAGCGGTGTTCCTTTTGCTTTATACTACCTCAAATCATCTAGTGTAGTAGTATGTACCTGTAAGAACAAATTTATGAATAACTAGTGAATTATGGTTAATCACCACCATGAAATCCAATCCCCCTTGTGTTAATGCAATAGACTTTATGATAGTTTGTCATGAAATTGTGGCATGCATTTCTCTTTTAGCAAAGGTTTAGAATTGGTGGATGAATCAAACAAGCATGAACATGAACATATCTAAACACTGTAGGTTAACAATAACCTACCAAAATAACTTTGTGAGCCATGGTATTTTTTTTAGCATGGTTGACTCCCTATTTTTCATGGAAACTTGTCATTATCTCCTTGGCCTATTCTTGTGATACACACCAAAGGTAGATTCATTCATGGTTTCTTCTAAAGAGAACTCACTTATTCAATATATAGTGCACAAACTTAAACCAAATATCTCTTCTTTATGTGTGGTTGAGTCTAAGAGGTGACTTTACATAGAGTATAAAGTGAATGTCTAAGGTATACCATTCTAAGTGCATTACCCTATATTGATCCACCTAGTGTACTATGATTCTTGGGTCCATGATTAGCTAAGTAAGGCCTTATCCTCTAACTAATTTGGATAACTTTATTTCTAGGTCATATTCTTATAATTTCATCATGCATCAAATTCTCCTTTCACCTAGTTTATTCTATCTCATCATTTACTTTATGTATGGGTTTTTGATAATGGCATGTACTTTATTATTGAGGATGTAATGCTTGAATTTCTTCATTACCTTGACTAGGGAATATACATTCTTACATAGAGTATATTACCTAAGATCAACATCCTTAGGATTAATGATCATAAAATCCATGGTGTGTTCTCCTTCTACCCTTTTGGTGAGGCATGTAGCAATGGTGTGATCTAAAGCACATGGGTAGATATAGAAGTCCTACATATAGTCTAGGATAATGAGAACAAAGGCTTGTATGATTTCATATTTTATATCCTATAAATATTTATTGTATTCTACATGCAACTCCACTTTAGTGTCTTGTTTCAAAATTACATTCAAGGGTTTCACTATTTTAGGAAATCCAAAGATAAACTTACATACAAAGTTTATTTTCCCAAATAAATATTTTAGTTCCTTCTTTCTATTAGGTAAAGGTAGTTTAGAAATTACATCCACCCTTTTAGGGTCGATATAAATACCTTATTTCATGATAATGGAACTAATAAGTTTACCTTTGATGATATTAAACATGCTCTTATTTGGGTTTAATTAAATTTCATACCTTTTACATCTTTCATTTACCTTTCCAAGTGGTTCACATGATTAGACCTATATTTTGAAAATACATTTAGGTCTTCCATAAATATTATGAACTTACATATTAGGCCCTTAAAAGTGAAGTCTATTTCCCTTTGTAAAGTGGCATCGACATTGATTGGTTTGAAAGGAATCTATTTATAAGCTAATGTTACCCATTTGGTGGTGAAATCAGTTTTAGTTATATATATGGGGTTGACCAAGACTTGGTTGTATCCTAAGAAGTCATCCAAGAAGGACATCATCTAAGACCTAATTACCATTTGGATCACCTCGTATAGTGAGGGTAATGGGTATTTGTCTTTATTTGAGGCTTGGTTTATGTTCTATAAGTCAATGTAAAGGTAGATTTCTCCATTCTTATTTTTCACTAGGACCAAGCTAGATACCTGGGTGGAGTGGTAGAACGGGAAAATTATCCACATAGAGAGTAACTTATAGACTTCTTTATCAATTAAGGGATTGAGTATTAGGTTTACTAGCCTCTACCTTTATGTGAAGGATTTTATCTAGGTTATAAGGGGATGGTATGCATAATTATTCTTGGATTGAAGACCTTAAAGTATGCATAATCTCAAATAATCACATCTTTATATCTTAGTAGTAACCTCCATAACTATTCCAATTCATGGTTTTTCTAATCTATATCAACATTAACCATGCAAGGATTCTCTGAAGGGTCAATATTAATGATTTGGAACTTTTTATCTTTGAACTTGGGCATTTTAGCCTAGAAGGTTGTGTCTAATGCATAAAATTATCTTTCTAGTGAGATCATCCCATTCAAGATCTAGTTCTCATGAACATTCAGGATTCCATCCTTATCAAAATAATTCATGGGGTTATCTCCATATTTATCATCTAAAATTTAAGCCTCAAATATCCCTTCATTATTGAGGAAATGTATGATTTGTTGGTCATCTTTGAATACCTATAAATTTATCATCTTATCCAAGATAAAAGGATAGGGGATGGGTCTTACAGATAATTATTATAACTCAGTGTCATCTAGAAGGCTTAGGTTTGATGATATGGATTATAGTGAGTCTTGTAGTTGGTTTTATTCCTAAAGAATAGCAATGATATTGAATGCATTAAACATTTTAATTAGGTCTCAATCTCTATGCTTATACCTTCTGAGGTATGATAGTTTGCATTCAAACTTAGTTATGATCTAGTTAACCACCAATTTAGAGTCATTGAATACTCTTAGTTAATTTTCCTCATGTCTTAATGGAAATTTCAATCCTAAGATTAGAGCCTCATACTCAACTAGGTTATTCATGCAAGGAAACTACAACCTATATGATGAAAGATGTTTCCTCCTTAAGGGGTCTATAAGTAGAACACTATCTCCAATGCCTTATTTCTAAAGAGATCCATCTATATAAGAGACCATAGGCCAAATAGACCTAGGCTATGACTAGTTTGGTTTTTTTTAGTATTTATGCTTAGTGTGTAGATGCCTAGGTCAAAGGAAACTAAGTCTATATTATCATTGATGGCATTGTATTTGGTGATCATATGATTCATGAATGGTTCCCTATCTACTCTTATTTGGTTAGCTACTCATATATATATAAACCACATATGGGAGAAATCATCATCAACACTTTATACACACTCAATTGGTTGATATCCCAGAAGCCTATTACATGCTCCTCAATAAAGATTAGTCCAAAGCCTTGAATAGATATGATGATGATTGTAGCTCCTCCTTAGTATTTTATATGTAAATTTTTTGTGAGATATTTTCAAATTATAAATACTCATTTGTCTCTACAGCCCTAAGAAGTCATTATTAATATTTTGCATCATCTATTAAATTTAGTCTAGTTCATTTTTAATGTAATCTTGAGGCATGATTTGGGTGGTGTTAGCCAAAACTAACATCACCTGATGTTGAGTCTAGGGAATTAGATCTTGGACCCATAGGTTTAGGAAACCTAGTTGTTGGCTTGAAGTGGGATGACATAGTGGGAGTTGATGTGTTATAGGGAGCAACTAAGGCATAGGTTCATTGTGATTAACACTATGTAAAAGTTAAACATAGTTATCTATGTTAGAATGTTGGGAGTGGGGTGATGGTTTAACTTTAGAGGTTTAGTTATATATTAATTTTGATGCCCCCTACATAAGCTAAGGATAAGTCTACTATGGATGCATCCCTCCTTAGGAACATGGCCATCCAAGGGTCTAATGCATTTTTATACATTTCAAGTGTTATTTAAGGGTTGGGTTGGTAAATCATGGCTACCCAGTTATACATTTATTTAAACCTAGCATTGAAATTTATAATGGGATCATTAGAATCCATTTTTTTTAATAAAATTAATTATACAAGACATTACAGTCTATTACTTTTCCAAATTAATCAAGGAAAATATATTTAAAATGATCCCAACTCGATATAGAGTCTTTAGGAAGCTCTAGGAACCAATCATAGGTAGAGTCCATTAAAGTAAAATGGAATAACATACATATTTTATCCTCATATTCTATATTTAAAATAATCAAGGTAGTCTTGTAGGATGTTATGTGTTTCTCTATAGTTCAAACCACACTAGGTGTGAAATGGGGGAGATACCTCTTAGGGATTCTAGGTATATCATGGATGATTTCCAAGATGTTAATGGTTAAACCACCTAACCAAGACATCTTAGGCTATGAATTTTTTTTAGGTTATGGGGATGAAATGATAGGAATCATAGTAGGTTTGGCTTGATTAGACCTATGTTTTATATGGAAAAGTAGGGGGAAATTATCATTCTACCTTAGCAAGACCTAGCCTTGGTAATAACAAAACTAGTCTATGGGATGTTTCACAATCAAATAGTATTTAAAAAATTATTACCATTAAATCAAACTCAACATATTTATAAAATGAATTAATGACAACATTAATTATTCAAAGATCCCTCCTTCTAACACTAACTATTATTCACTCCAATTTGGTCCTTCTCATGAGATGCCCATGAGACTGGGCCTTGTTTAAAAAGGGGTAGGTGGAAACACCTATGAAATTTCATTCTCCATTTTAGGACTGATATGGAGTTATCCTAGGGCATGGATTTGGGTATTGTAATTCATGAATATATTCTATGTGAATAGTCTCCAAGAGATGCACTATCATCGTTGAAGGTTTAATCCAATGTTCTTCACATATGTTAAGGATTGTTATAAATATTTGAGTATTAGGATTATTATTTATAAACATAAGGGGGAATGAGTATTTAAATTCAAAAAAACAAACATAAAAGAGTTGGAAGGGTAATACACAGAAGGGAATCCTACAGGTCTAAAGCAAACTCAATGCCTTTGTCATTAAACTAAGTGACTCTAACATAGTTATACCACTATATATCAAGTTTCACTAGAGTTATACCTCCAATAATATATAGTGGGAAGATTCTAAGGGAGAAGGAAGTATGCCTTAAATTTAATATCTCACTAATGATGAGTAATAGGAGTTTATTATTGAAAACACATAAATTCCATACAAGAATTTGTGTCTTTAAACAAAAATTAGCAATACTGCTAAAAGGGAAATGAAATAACTCATATAAAGATTATAATAACTAAGCACATTATAACCATGACATACATAAATCAAAAAAGTATTAATTTAATTATCATAGCATTGATGATCATTCAAACATGGAGATTAAAGAAAATTGAAATAAAAAAGAGACCATCTTAAATAAAATAGATATTGTGTTCACTAAAAGAGTAAAATGGTGTTATAATAATTGATCTAGGCTAATATTAATGTATAGAGTAATGAAGGAAATGTAGGTGAAATCCTAACAATAATCTGATAGCACTTTTGAATGATTTTGGTTAACCTTATAATATAATATAGATCTTATTTAAATAGATATGGATTAGATCTTACCTCCAAAAATCATGAGGATCCCATCCTATGCCATGATGGCCACTCATTAAAGTTATAATAATATTTTAAATTTTGAATTAAAAAATCCCTATAAACCTATAACAGAACTATTAGGGACCATTGGTTGACATGAAGAGGTGACTAAGAGGGACATGCTCTTAAATACTTTCACTAGGTTCTCCCAACTTTTAATGTGGCTAGCACAAGATCAAAATCTTTATCTAGCTTGTACATGTTTATTTGGGGCTCCCTAAAGATCACTTTATCTTAAGCTACCAATCTACAGGAGATTTGGAAAGTTTATTCCATTGATGCTTTGACTCTAGAGACCTAGTTGATGCTCACCATGGATTGAGTTGATATGTCCACACAACCCAGACCCCTTCTTGGTTTACCTTGGAAACTTTCCCCCTCATAAGTTGGTTGAATTGACTTAGGTGGAGTATAAATCTCCCTTGGTTGAGCAAGGTACCATCCAAGTGTAATATCATAGATATATTAACCTCTTCAAATTAGGTCAATATCTTATTATTTCCCTCTTATAAGGGTCTTATTTTAGTGTGTATAAAGTATAACCATTCCTAAATTATAGATCTCATGTTCCTTTCATATGTTTGGTACAACCATAAGTCTAATTTTGTCATGATTTCAAGTTCTATGAACATTCCCTTATTGTCCACCATATGCATCTTCCATCACTTCCCATTGACTTTTTTGATCCTACCATAGTAGTCCTCTATTTTATATATAATTATATTTGTCTCAAATTGAGTCTCTATTACTTTCCCAAGGATTGATAAAAGTAGTGGGAGAGCATCATTGACCTTCTTGATTAGTCTAACTAGGAATATTCCCTTCACTTGGGCTTCAAGAGTCTAGAATTTCTTTTCATGTCCTCAATGAGATTCTAAAACATGTCATGGGTAGTTTAGAGGATGGATAATGGGTCCTTATCCATCTTCTCCTCTCTAGTGGAATTCCTCACCTTGGTGAGGGAGAATAGATCATGATGGGTCTACCATATCACTAGGTTCCCCTCTTAGATAAATATTTGAGTAAGCATCCTCTTCATGCTCTTAGAGGCCCTATCAAAACTCCATTGTATGTCTAAGTCACTCTAGATAGGCATCTATAGTTCTTGTGACCCTAGGACTAACCCTTAGGTTATGGGTGGTGTAAGAGGTGTGGCTAAAATGGTAGTAAAGGGTGGAAGAAGAGCAAAATGGGAGATGGAGGAAGTGGAAGGAGTGAAAGATGAAAATATTGGTAGTATAGGGGGCATGGGAGTGAAAGGACAAAAAATAAAATGGGAGCCCCATAGGAACATTTTAGTCCACCACTATTCTTGATTGAGGTTCACCTAAGGTGAGATTTCCCCTAAGAATGGGTCATGGAGAAATAGAGATGAGATAGGCTAGTTGAAGGTGAGTCCCATGGGGCATTGGGTAAGGGAAATAGGGTGTCAAGGATATAAATGTTAAGATAATACTACTAAGACCATAAGATCCATTAAGGTATGTGAGTTAGAGTCCAAATGTGGGCCAATTTTTGTTTCTTCTTCAACATTTTTCTTAGGTCAACTCTAGGAGATTTAGTGGATGGTATGACTAGGATGATAAGGGATGTAGGGTATAATGGTAGATGACTTATATCTTAGAGGGAAACATCATGCTAATTGAATTAGGTACTAAGATGATCCCTATTGGAAGTGGTATTCTCTAGAAGGTTATAGTCATGCTTGTTATCAAAAGCATACCCAAGGGTGCTATTGAGAGGACTTTAGGTTGTGAGATTGGAGGAGCATATGGGAGTGAAGAAGCGAGGATTATTATAAGGATTAAGAAATATGGTACTTAGGTGAAATACATAGTGGTAGGATGGGAAACAAGATGAACTAGGAGTTAGAATGAGGGGTATAAGGGAAATGATAGGAGATGGAGGAGTGAATGGGAGAACTTAGATGAGTTCATAATAAGTGCCTCAATTTAGGATTTCTCTTGGGATACTAGTCACATCAAACCATAGAGGTTGTGCATCTTAGAGCTAAGGTATTGGTGGTTGAGTAGGATGCACCTGAGCTACCTAGTGTCATAAAGTCTAGGGTTGGATGTACTAAGGCCTAGTTAATATAGATATTATAAGATGTGTAAGAAGAATATGAGGAAAAATTATATGAGGTAGAGGAGGATATATAATATAAGGAGTGGGAGGTACTATTACAAGTGGAGGTAGAGCTGGAGCTAGAGTTTGTTGGGGAGAATGTGGCATGTCACCCTATAAGATCTTTTAGGAAATGGATAGATTTATTATAGTTAGGTCTTCTTTAGAATAAGTAGGAGAATTAGGAGGAATGTAGGGCCCTACTTGATCCTTTTTACCCTTCTTCTCTTTGGCTACTATCTGATATAGCACCTCTTGTTCATTAGTGGCATCCAAATAAATATCATCTTTAGCCTGATGGTCATAGTTGATGTTGAGGAAAGTTGAGTATTGTGCCAAATGGGATCAAATCACCCCTTTAGGGTCCCATTCTAAAACCTTGTACCTTTTTAATGTCAAAGGATTTTTGCCTAGCTACCATCTTTTAAATAAACATGTAGCTCTTATAGACGTGGCAACATATGGTGATCAAGAATAATGGGAATGCCTTTAATTGATGTTCTATGTAGAACCTAAATATTCTTTCCACCAATTGATAGGTGATATTTATTTTTTCTAGGAGGTTAGTGACGTAATATGGTAGGTAGAGGGGGTATTTGATAAATACCATGATCTAGATCACCATGCCATCCTTATAAAACTAGTAGTCCCTAATGGTTGTGATAGAGTCTTGGATCACCTTTAAGAATTGAGGAATTAAATATTCATTAATATATTGGTACACCACTAGGTATAATTTCTCACAAATGTATAATACATTCTTGTGTAACTAGTGGCCTTTCAACATATATAAGACCATGTGGACTATTAGACCATTAAGAACCCATGTAGGAAAGGCTAAAGGCTTGAATCAGAGCATCTCATAAATTACACCTAGTAGGTATCTCATCATGTATAATTCACCTCTGACTTAGTTGTCCCTAATGGCATATACAAAACTTTATGTTGATCAATCCTCCCATGTCTAGGATGTCTAAGCATGTGAGGATCATATGTAGTAGAGGCACCCACAACTCATTGACATGTTGGTAATTTTTGTCCCCAAATAACTAGTTCATTATGATCATACCTACTTGGACCTCCTCTTAGAAGGTATGAACTATGTAAGCATTGATTTTATCCTTGTTAAACCACTTAGAATTATGGTTCTCCATGTAATCATGGAGGACATCATAGATATGGTAAGTGCTCATCTAGATCAACATTACCACCATATCATAGGAGAAAGAGAAGTTTGAGAAGGATTAGTGTGCCTTGAAATCATTCCTAGATATATCAATAATTTGGGGTTGAGATTGGGGTGTGTACATCTAATCATTAACAATGTATTAAATTAGGATGCCTTTGGTGAGGATGATGTCTAATAGGTTGGTGCAGGTAAATGCCTCTAGTTTGGTTGTATCTGTATGGAGTCCAAACATTTTATAGGACTTAAGGGCATCCTCATACTCATCCTTATACTCATTATATTTGGTACAATCCTTTGGTACCTACTCAATTACTTTAAATATAACATTGTAGTGCTTATGCTTAGTTAAGATAGTAGGGAGGGTAATGTCCTAGTACTCAAGTTCAACATTTGGGTTTGAGGATGTAGCAACCATTAGACTAGGATAGGGGGGAAATTAGGAATATTTGAGAATAGAAGGCACAATATATAGGGGCCCTATAGAATATTTAAAGTAAGAAGTCAGACATTTATTTTAAGTCAGCAATGGTAACCATCAATGGGCTTCCCATGGGACTTTATAATTACATGCATACATCCCCCTATATTAATGGAATTTGGTATCTCACTTGATTAGAATTAGAATTTGAGTTGGTGGCTAGATTTTTTGCTTTTATATTTAAATACAAAATTAAATTTAGAGCCCATGATCCTTTGTTTCTATCTAGATATACTAATGGTGATCAGATGTTTTTAAATCTATTTAATCAGGTCCATCTTCCCTTTTGTTAATGCCCATTGCATGGTAGGCATGTAGTCACATCTTTTAGAGGGTTCTAAACTAAATCTTAATATATATGACACATCTCATCTTCTCATTTTTATTCCCATTAATGGTTGACACATAGGCATGGCTCCATACCCCATATCATGCCCACAGGTTAGATTATGTGTCAATTAAGGACACATGGCACATCTTGATTGGATTTTTAGTTTTATATATACTTTATTTGGATCATCATATGGCCTTAGGTGGATGCTATCTAATTTCATAATTGGTGATGTGGTGACTTTCTATTTGACCAAGATATCCAAGGCTCTGACACCCTTGATAGGTTCAAGGGACTAATTGCTAAAAAACATGATGATATGGCACCTTCCTATTCATTCATCATCTCCTCAGCTATAACATAACTAATGGGTATTGGGGATTAACTAATCTAACTCATGGTGATGTGGTACCATCCCATTTAGTTAGGCTCTCCCAAGATCTAATATCTATGATAGGTCTAGGGGATTGGTCACTCAGACTCATAGCAACATAGTTCCTTCCCACTTAGCTAGGCTCTCCTAAGATCTGACATTTTTGATAGGTTTGGGGGATTAGTTTATCTAACTCATGGTAATGTGGCGCCTTCCCATTTAGTCAAGATCTCCCAATATCTAACATATATGATATGTCTAGGGTACTAGTCACTTTTAATCATGGTGAAGTATCACCTTCCCATTCAATCAAGGTCCCCCAAGCTTTGACATATATTACAAGTCCAAGGACTAGTTGCTTTAACTCATGGTGATGTGGCAAATTTTGATTTAACCATTCTCTCTCAAGATCTAACACCACTAGAAAGTCTAAGGGACTAGCCATTCTAACTCATGACACCATGGTGCCCTCCCTTTTGGCTAGTCTCTCTCAATCTCTAACATATTTGATAGGTCTGGGGTACTAGTCAATTTGACTCATGGTGACAAGGCACCTTCCCACTTAGTCAGGCTCTTTTGAGATTTGACATATCTGATAGGTTTGGGGGACTAGCCACTCTAACTCATGGTGATATGGTGCCTTCCAATTTGGTTGGGATTTGTAAAACTCACAAATATGACCCGGTAAGAAAGATAAACAAGAATACAATGCATTAAACTTACTTGTCAAATACAAAGATCTCAGTTTTCCATGGATGGTAACGGGTTTATTTCTCTAAGAAGGGAACTAGACTCTAATAAATTCAAGTGATAACTAACCTACAACATTATCACCATGATTTATAAAGATGATAAACATTCATTAGTTTTAAAGAGAAATAAAAGAGGCCTATTAATACTTGGGGAAATTAAGGTAGTGCATCTTTTAAAGATTTAATCAGGCATCACTGAGAGGAACAAAATAAAGAACCTTGAAGCTTTAGTCCATGAGATTTTTATAGGGGTCTCCAATTTCAAATAACTTGGGGAATGTTGTTAAAAAAAATTTCCTTTCTCTATTTTAAAATATTTAAAATTGGAAGTTTTATATTTTTAAAAATTAAAAATAACTACTTTAAGTGGCATTGTTTCAAGTTTTACACTAAAGAATATTATATATTCAAGTTTGGGATCAAATAAATAATTTGTTACATCACTAGAATGAATTGGGGGAAATGTATAAAAATAAATTTAATCATTCAAGTGCTTTAAAATGTTTAATCTTGACATTTTAACCTTACTTGGTTTGTTCACCACTTTTCTAACTTGTAATGTAAAAGAGAGCTTATTTTGTACTATAAGAACTAAAAATGTCATGTAGGAATCGATATTTTAACCTCATTCATCCTTATTAAAATTACAGGTTCCTACCAAGTATTTTGTCTTAGTCATTATCCTTCTATGATAAGTTTTTGATAAATCAGATAGGGACACACTTTAGCCTTGTCCATTAGTGTGGCCTTGTCCCCCGTGTATTGACAATTAATATTTAAAATTGAGATATTTCACATTTTATCTCCCACACCTTTTATAAATTTGGTTATTAAAAATATTTCCATATATAAACACATCAAGGCCACTCAGATAAAATAATTGATTAATCTATCAATTAGTTGGAAATTCTACTACACACTGAGCAAAAGAGCACTATTTCTTCTAATTTTAATTTTAATACATTCCAATAGTCATAGACCAAGCTTTAATATTTTTTATTATAGGTCAATGATATCCATTATCAATCATTTCAATCAATATATTATTTATGGTCACATGATTTCATAATCATGGATCACACAATCACCTTAGGAGGGAGAAACACATCAACTTAAGGCCCATTTTGGATAAGTAGACAACACTCAAATTACACAAGGTTTTTAAGGGTAGCTTGGATATTCCCCTAACCCTATTCCCCAATTTTTGCATTTGATCTCTATTATGTTTGTCATGTAGGAACTATATGTTTTTCTATTATAGGTATTTCCCATGATATATCAACACATAAAAATTATCAGTCAACCATCACAAATAATCACACAAACCTAGATTAGATAAAAAAGTGCATAGTCAGCTAAAATGAGACCATATTGTAGCCCCATACTCCTTTTGTATACTACTCTAATCATAGTTTAAATTCTTTAATTCAATCATGACATAATGCATAGGTCCTTTTAAAATAGTTTTTAGTCAAATTTAGCCTATAGAGTCAACATAGTATGTATTTTTTGAGAAGTTAGCATATCCTTGTGATGATTTACTATTTTTATCAAGTTTGTAACTCTATAATTTTTGTATCATACTATATTTTATTGTATATTCACATGTATACATTTTAATAGTCTAGATCTATTAATTTTATTTAATTCAATTAAACTAAATTAAATAGTTTCATATGAAATGGAACCAAATGTTAAAAAAATAAATCCAACATCTTGAGTGATGAGTAACAAATGTGGGATGGTTGAAAGCTTAAGAGAGGTTTATTAGAGTCTATAGGATCAACAAATTTTTAAAGTCTAATACTACCCTTTTGAATCACATGTACTATTATTTTTTAATGAATAAGAAATGAAAATCACAATTGCAAATTTCCTCGATTACCTCTTCCCTTATGGGGTTTTATTGACGAACTCATAAAACCCATAGGGTGTTGTATATGCCATGATCAGACTAAGTTATTTATGTCTCATCCCCAAAAGAGGGTTTGTGTTTAAGTGGATATATCCTAATATTTGAAAGATTCTATTGATATACAAATTGGCACTAACCATTTTTATTAGTAGGTTTTGTATATAAATCTCTTGAATACTTGATTTTGGTGTCATTCCTTGAAACACATGATCCAAGAATGTCCTCTAATGGTGCATACACCCCATGCTCCTTAGTAAAAGGGTGGATCTAAATCCAGACCATAGAATTGAAAATATGATAATTGGACTGCCATCACTAAGAAAATAAACAATAACAAATCTTCCAAAGGTGGCGACAAGCCATAAGCTTCTTTGTAAAAACCTATTAGGAATAACCATGCCTCAACTTCTACTAGAAAAACTACTTTGCCTAATAAAGTTTATCCTTATCTTGTGCATACTCCACAAGTAGTAGCCTATCTAGTTGAGATTATACCTTAAACACCACAATCACAACCCTTTCCTAGGGTGAGTGTTCCATAGGAAGAATAGAGTTTGGTCACCTTGGTCCAAAAAATATTATTCTAGTATTTTTATAGCCAGTTTCCTTCTCTTGAAGAGGAATAATATATGGCACATAAGTGATAACCATTTAGAATAAATGATTTATTTCCCAAAAAATTCATGTTTAATCAATTTTATATGATGTAATATCTCACAGAGGAGAATGATATGAAACTCAATAATGCCTAATGATTGTGTACTTTTGGAATATTTGAGGACTTACTAATCTTCTACATAAGTATATAGTTGAGAACAGTTATCATCTCTTTAGTAGCATGAAAATTATTTGTTTGAAAGAGGTCAATATTTATAGGTTGTTACTTAAAATTTAACATGAATAATTTGGCTTGGATCCATATGTCAGGCTACTAGGTGTGGTGGGGCCATTAATTTTCTAGCTTCTAAATTTTTATCTTGGTGATATTTTTCATGAAAACATAAAGCCATGTCTATGATTTTAGTATAAATATCATTTTTTAGTGAACCCATAATTCCATATGGTTATCAATCATGGAGTGACCTTGAAGTGATATGAAGCTACCTAAACTAATCCATCAGATTATGTAGGTTTCCAAAACTTAAAACATCCATCACTCTAGTGGGTATTTTTTATTTTATCTCTTAAGAAAGATATATGTTGGAAATAATTTTTTGTATACAAGTTGTTATAAAACATAAGAAATTTTATATAATGTGCAAAGATATGTTCATAAACACATGCATATTTTATTTATTATATGTTAGTGGTGAAATAAAATCAATCATGAGATCATCAATTTTAAGACTATCTAACATGGTAATATTGAATTCTTAAAGTAATAACAACCATACAATTATGGAACCATTAAGATCTTTTTTTTTCATGAGATACCAAATGGTTAGATGATCACTATCCATAATAACATGGCATATAAGAATTAAAAAAAACTAATTAGTATCATATATAACCCTGATAAACTCATAAAAAGTTAAAATATAGTTTATCCCTATGATAAAAAAGTTTTTTATTATGTAATATATGACATGATTCAACAATCCATTCACTTGACCATGAATGACTACTGGTGTGTGACATGAGAGTGTCTTACAAAACCTAAAATACTTCTTGACGTGCATTATGAAAAAAATTAAATAATAGAATAGTTAGTGGTGCTGAAACTTTTCTAGGATATATATTTAATAGAGTCATGCTCAAGGAAAATCATGACAAATATTTATTTCAAAGGTGCAAAATATTTATTTAATTGCATATACCTCAATTGTATTGACATGAAATACATTGGATGATGTTAATTTCTACGTTTTTAGGTTCCAATGGGTTATTATGTTGAGAGACCTCCTAAGAAGGCTTGAAACAATATTAGTTAACATAGTGATTGACTATTTTTGTGAAAAAATATCCCTAATATTGTGTTTATGTGGTAATTTATTCAAAATTAATATCATCCCAAAGAGAAATTGAATATCCCTCTATTATGAGGACAATAAATATGCTATAGAAAATTATTGGTGAATTTATTTGGTATGGGTATTGTTATAGATCAAATATTAGTCTTCATCAGCTCATCCAAAACATGTTAAATATTAAGAGTGGTTTTTAAAATAATTCTTTCCTTAAAAAAATATTCAAAAATATTGCTTATATATTCTATCAATATTTTAGTCTTCAAGCTTCAACTTGCCATATAGAGTTCATTGACACTTTCTTAAAAAGGAGACTACAGGTCTACAAGCCTGTAGGTCTAAATTTTGTCTTTTTGAGTCCCTTTTGGAAAATTATATGATAATATATAACAATATAAAAACTTTATAACCAATTCATAATAATATTCATGTCCTTTTAGATCATCATATCTCTCTGATAGTGCAAATTTTATCACTCATTCTTATGTAGGTGGATTTATACATAGCCTCCAACTTGGAAACACTATGGGTCTACTTGTATAAGATAGTGTTAATGGTGACAAATATTTTTGGAGGAATTTTATAGGTATATTTTATCATTTCAATCTATATGAAACCAATTCACTTAATTTTTTCTTGAGGTTCACAACCATGTTGATCTCCAACTAGTGTAAGCTACACATAGTCCCTTGGTGAAATATGAAAACATGATATATCTTTGATTTTTTGAGTTACAATGATGCCTTGAGGAGATAAAATTTTATTTAAAGAAACAAACCACATTATCTCAACCACTTATCATTATTTTCACATAATGAAAGAATGTCAACTGATAGAGTTTTGCCTATTACATTAATGAATGATGACCACTTTTGAGAAAATTATTCATCACTAGCCTATTTGGAATGTTTTTGGTCTAGGTAAGGCATGGATAAATATTTAATAGAGATATAATTCATTGCATATAGTTAAATATGATTTGGTATATTCATAAACATATATCCATCCTATTAAAAACCCTAAAACATCAAGAAACCATGATCTTCAACCTATAAATTTCTCCAAACATGAAGATTTATTCCTCCTTAAGCTCATACATGATAAGTGGGTCTTGTAAAAAACATATCGAATGGATTTATAGACCCCTTATATTCTCTCCAATTTCATTCATGCTTCTAATGAGCTTCATATTTCTATTTCCATATGAAATTGACTCAAACTTACTTAACACATGTGTGTCCATATAATACTACCTTGGGTGAATTTAGATGACCCTATTTCACCATTGGTACATTGGATGGGTCATAAGAAATGGTTTTATTTTGAGTAAATTTTAGTAGGGGTAACTAAACAAGACTAATACAAATAATCAAATTTACCTTAAAATTATCAAAATACCTTAAAATTTGATAAACAAATAAGGGTGACCATCCTAAATGTCAAACCCTAGATGTTTATTAACAAAATTAAAATGAGTTAACTAGAAAGTTTTTTTTATGAGACTCACCTTTGGTAGCCAAAATTGGCTAACATCTTTGGAGATCTCCTAGGATTGCATACCTGATCTGATCATTAAAATGGTTTCTTAGTCCATCCATTGGGTATGGAGTCATCTCTCATTCAAAATTAGACCTGAATTGACCTTGACACTTAACTACAAATTCCTTAAAATGGATGAGATAACTGACTATTTCAAAACAACAAAATAAGGAAAAAAGACACCAAAATAATAAACACACAAAGCATCAAAATGAAACATGATGTGCTATAAATAACTTAGGTAAATTCAAGATAATAACTACTATACATCTTTAACATCAATATATCCTCTTCCTATAGGGTCAAATGGAAATTTATTGAGATCACCATGCTCCCATGAAATCAAATTATCATATATTAAATGAAGTTTGATTAGGTATTGTTCATGGAGTTAGATATTCCACCTACATTTTAATATGTTAGCATATTCATGGTCTCCTTCAATAACAACCAGACCTTCTTGCTCATTCCCTTGTCCATGGATTGACTATGTGAGTCATGAATAAAATCATACATATCCCAAGCTTAGATACTTGGCATAAATAATGCTATCTCTACCTCATCAATAGGATGCTCATGATTGTCTATGTACACTTGAAGAGAGTCATTGTTCATTGTAATTTATTCAAGTTGTTCAAATCCATATATGAGGTCTAAAACCTCATATTTATCATTCATTCTTTAATTCATCTCAAACATGATCATATCATGACTCATAGGGGTATAATCAACCTTATTTTTAAGAGGTTTCATGAAATGATGTTTTTGATCTTGAATAGCTTCAATAAAAATCCCACATTGCTCTTCAAGGGAGATAATAGCTTTAAAAAAGTCTTCAACTTGAATAATAAGAGATGTAAGCCATATAAGAGCCTCAAACACATTACAAATCTACAAATATTTTTGCCACATATCATCTTATAACTCTTCATGTTGGTTTGAGAAGGCATGATGCATATGATTGTCCTCTTGATGACGTGTCTCCATCATAATTTTAGTAGATTTATCTTCTTTACTAGAAAAAAATATTTTTTGTAATCACATGCATAGATGTTTCCTCATCAAAAGATGTTAATGTTTCTATAAGAATAGGTGTAGGCATCCTTACCTCATCAAAATATTCAAGAATTTATATAGAAAAAAATGTTGTAGGAAGTTTTTATTTATCAATAAGTATAGACATTTTTGTAAGAGACATTTATATATGCATCCATATAATCATTTATACAGGGATAGGTTTAGGATTTTCCACACTAATGTGTTTTACCTCAAATTATATTATGTTAATTAGGGAGTGTAACCTATTGTTATTATCTTATAGATTTGTAACCATATCCTTGAGGGTTTCCATCTCTTAGTGTATAAAAACCAGAGTATTTTGAATTTACCTTAGTTTATAATTCACCTACATAGGCTTAATTTTTTTTGATGATTTTTTCTTGAATTTTAATTCATATTTGTATAGAAAGGGAATTTAATCTAGAAATAAATAAATTCATTCTCAATTTTCAAGATTTTATTACTTGACACCTTCCTCAAAAATGATTCCAAAAATTTAGAGGATGTAACCTATTTTTATCTCTTAGCATAACATAATATCAATCAACCTAAGAGGATATAACCTAAGAGATAACCACATAATGCATAGGCTATATGATCCTTCATTTAATTTTCTACCCAAGGATGTATAACATGGTAATGAGTCTACAATATATATGTAGTACTTATGTGGAGTGTTGAGAGGGATAATAAAAACTTGTAAATTAGGCACACTTGAAAAAAGTAAATGACACGAAATTAAATTAAAATAAATTAATTTTTAAGAAAATAAAGGATAATTTAGGTTTATAAGCATACCAAATATTGAAATTGAAATTACTCAGATGGAATTGAAATAAAATTAACTAGGAAAGTAAATTACATGCACTTTATAGAAATGAAAAGAAAGGAAATGCCTATACAACATGAAATTAATTAATTAATGGATGGAAATCATACCACTATTTACTTTTAAGTGGGCCCTACCTCTACAAGACTTGTAAATATAATCCCTTCCTATTTAATATATAGTCACTTAAAATAAATCATATTTATGGATTACCTATATGTAGAAATAAAATAATTATTATATGTCTACTAAAAATCCACTTCTAACTTTTTTCTATAATTCTCTATCCTTCAAATGCTTAACATCATATTATCTAGATATCCTATGGTTTTTATCTCTTCCTTATATAAATAGGAATACGTTTTATTATATTTTTTAGATTCCAAGGAATTAAAACCATAAAATTGAAGTAAACTAAAATAACATGAAATAAAACATAATATATCTTGGTATAATAACATGTTGCAACCATGTGGAAGAAACGGAAATGTAAAAATACTTGAAATGCCTTCCATCCTAAACAAAAACCATCCATAATTTTTTGATTAAGGTAGAATTTGTTGTATGTTTATAATTAATCTTAACTACATGTAACTAATAAATAATCAACTATGGTAGTTGATGTGGGTGAACTACAATCAGTTTTTTTATAGGTGACCATAAATATAGTAGTGGCTACATGTGCCCACAAAAAATGACTTTAGGTAGACAAAAATGAATGGACCTCTTCTTCTGTTTATTTATTAATATGAACACCTTATAATAAGTATATTATGTATTATTTATTTACCATTATTAATACCAAAAATAATCAATCCATTTAATCATACTAATTTATATAAATATAACTAGTTTTAACCAAGCATATTTTTTAGTTAAAGCATGTGCATATATAAACAATATGTGGGCCAAAAAGTTGTGGATTAAAACTAGGGAAGTGTTTTAGGAAGGAAAAATAAATAATATGAAGGTTATTTATTAGACTCATCAAATCTATAAGTTTGAATAAATTTTAATACAAAAATTATGCTCAGAGATAAATAAATAAGATGTTATAAGCTTATATATGATGAGAAATCATGGGTGAAGATTTCCAATAAATATTACTAGATACTTATAGAACCCTTTAATTTGGTATAAGATAATTCAATACAGAATTTTAATAATTAATAAAATTCATGCAAAATAATTTATCATGAAATATATTTTATTTTCATGTATACTTATGATTGTTTATTTAAGAATTTTAATAATTAAATCTAAAAAAATAAAAGATCAAGAAAAAACAAAGAAACCTTAAAATTTTTTAATGCATATCAATTGGAAATTTGTTTTTGGCTATAGATATCAAAATCCTCAAGCTGCTACCTCCATTAAATTTATAAATTTGATCCAAGTATGTATTTAGCATCAAGAGAAATGTAGGATAGTGAAATTGAAATAAAAGTGTGAAGGAAAAATGTAACAATGTTATGGCTAGCTCTCATTAATTAAAGAGTATAGGTTGTGTTATCATTTGGATTTACACCCTATGAGGAGATGTAAAATATCTCCTCATCCAAGTGGCACAATGTAAACACCTCTAGTATTGTGGGTAGCCTAAGGAATGAGGTGAATCTCTAGATAGGGCTAGCTCCCTTAATGTACCACTTTAGATCACAACTAAAACTAAACAATGGGGGTGAAAAGGGAGAGAGATAAATGAAAATAGACTATCCTAATGGAGTTGATACACCAAATATATTAATTAATTCCAACAATATGTATATTACACTTGAAATCAAGGGACAAACTAAACATACACTTCTCTAATCTTCATCTTCTCACATCAATGTTACATTGTGAGGTTATGGACAAATGTACAAATATAGGAGGATTAGACAAGAGGCCTATGAGGGAAATAATGAGTAGAATAACTCACTAAATAATTTAAATTCCCTATAACACTTCACATGCCCTATAAAAAGAATCTTTTCAACTTTAAATGGATGGTAGAAGGTGATAGCATGCCAAGGAATCCATAGTCTTCACTTATGCAAAATCAAACATTCCAAATGAACACACTAAGAATAGTCATGGATAAGGTAAAACATAGTAATATTTTTGATCAATATGTATATAAATGAGCAGGACTTCATCATACTAAGGTGGAGCATGAAGTACAATGGCCAAAATGGCTAGTTCTTATAGAACTTGAGAGAGAGAAAGGAGAAGAGAGAATTACAATAGTCACAAGGACACTTTTCAAGCTGAGAGAATAAATTAATTATGAATAATCAAATAATATGGGTTAAAACATGCAATTTTAATAATCACAAGTGTCATTTCAAGGCATAACATTCATGAAAAGTGGCATAAAACTCCCTTTGTTGGCTCAAAAACATTAACCCCATGATTGACCCTATTTGAACACTTCAAAACTTATATGACTAGGTATGATGATTTGGATGAAGTGTAAGGGAATTAATAATGAATTTTCATGCATTTTTTTGTAGGCTTGGTCACCTAGAATCAACTAGAAATAAGCCATCATCATTTGCAGTCTAGAAAAATCTTCCTTAATGTACCTTGCACACTTGGCCTCCAAATTGGAATTAGTTGCTCATTAAAATACATGTTATGTAGTATATGACACCTTTAAATACCCTTCATTTCCATATAATCATCGAGGACACCCTAAAATGTGCTCACTTAAAATTTTTCACCCTTCTCACCTGCTTGTCCAATAGGCTAGTTTTGACTAGATGAAATGAGATATAACTTTGAGGAACTTAGTATTTGTTGTGAGGTATGAAATTGAAATTATAAGTTATAAAAAGTCTTAATATTTCTCCCAAAGTTGGTTTCATCTTCAAATTCTTGCTACAACTTGCACAACACAAAAAGTGGTAAAAAATAGCCTTTTTCTCACCCAATCTATATAATTTCATACAACTAAAAAGCATGAGATGGAGCGTAAGTGAGTTATATAAAATTTAAAATATGTTTCATATCCAAAATATTCCATTATAATTTATATTTATCCTCATTTATCCAATTAGGTCTCTGCAAGGGTTTAACATGGGTTTTAGGCTTATTTGCTCTCTCAAGCTTTGTACATAAATTTGGGATGTTGAAAATACAAAACAAAATAAATAATATGGCCTTAAAGACCCATAATAACCTCAAATAACTCATTTTTCACCCATGAAATGCCTCATGAAATATATGAGCATTGAAACTTCTCCTATCAAGCTTGCTTTCACCATTTGGATAGGCATGAGATGTGTCAAGATTAGAAAATGGGTTTCCTTGGTTTTATCTACCATAAAAATATTTTACACCTATTTATTGATCCTATGAACATTTACCACTAGGATATAAATCATATTTCATGATATAAGTGTAACTGACTCCTCATTTGGACACTCGATCTAGCCATGTCTAATAGGCCTACCTACAACTTTTGCTCAAAATAATTTTTTTGATGTCTTACCTAAATTTAAATTTATATAACACATTTATTATTTACCCATATAAATCCTATAATTCATGGTAATTACCATCTCATTTTATAATTGTGAATGATCCCTCATTTGGTATTAGTCTTGAATCTTGCCTAACAAGCTTGATTGCACCCTAGAGATCATAGAATACCCTATTTAGTTTATCTATTTAAATCCTCATTTATCATGTTTTTATGGATTTATTAAAACTACACATACATTTATTTAGTATCTAGAAAACATCAGGTTCACCCTATCATTTTCCTTCCTCAAACCTACCTGCTTGTGCACAAGGGGAAGTGCCCCTGTCTAAGATAAAATAGGTGGTATTTACCCTATTTTATAAAATAAAAAGGATATTTTAGATGATTATATGAATTTTAATTATCATTTATATAAAAATTTATCCCTTGGTAATCTCTTTTGACCTTCCAACTCTCCACTAAACCAAGACAAACCCTTAAGATTATCGATTGTGTAGGGTGTAAGATATAGATTGTATATTGTAGGCTTGGGATCCTTTATTTATTTTTTTACATGTTAATAAGGATATAAAAAAATTAATTTTATTTATGTATGTGGTTTTATCCTCTATTCCCTAGTCTAATCTTCCATTTTAGGTTTCAAAAGCCTTTAATACCAGTCATATAGTTGACTATGTTTTTTGAATTTTCCTTTAACAATGGCTTTTGTAGTTGTTAATGAACCCTTGGAGATAATGGTATGGTGATTTAAATTAATTTAAATTTTATTATTACCATAAAAAATTATATTACTTTTTATACAAGTCATGCTCTAGCTCACTATTTACTTACAGTCCATTGTATTGACTATGTTCTTATCTTGGAGACCCTACATATAGGTGTTTGGGCATGTTCTAGGTTGAAAAAAAAATTAATAACTCTTATTATTAGAGATTATAACATCATATATATTTAATTAAACCCATATAAAACCTTGAAACATTATAGTCATCAAATATCTCTCCTCTTTAGCTCATCGTTTGCCATGGTCAACCACGGTTCATTGTAGGTGTTATTTGACTTTATTGAGCTTGTTAATGATGTTTAGAGTCACTCCCTTGGGGATATGGGAACCATTTGATAAAATTTGTAAAAAATTTTAACCTATTTTATTATCCCTATCACTCCCATACTTCATTTCACCAATCCTACTCATTATCTACTCACAGTCATAGCTGACTAAGTTTTTCCTTTGGAAGGGGATCATATATGAAGTAGACATTGCATATTTTGGATCTTGAAACATTGAACCATCTTAACTTATACCTTATATGACATTTATACATGATTTAAATTTATTTACCCATATTACCTAGGCTATATCATCATTTTTACAATGCTTTTTACTCGCTGCTTGCTTACCCAACCATCTACAGTTGGTTATAGGTGAGTATTTTCCATACAGAGGACCCTGATAGGTGTAATTTTATGGTTTAATCCTTGAAAAATAATTGATTTACCTCTCCATGTATATATGGTGTCCTTTCCACTTCATTAGGTCACTAAATATATAATATTATGCCTTAAACATCTTAAACTATCAAGGTCCTTTTATATCTTCAAAACCTATAGACTATATTACCTAGAAATGGTGTTTTTATGGGTAACTTTAAACCTTTCAATGACTACCTTACACTTGTATTCTTCCATTAAAAATTTTCATGACTCTTATCCATGATATAAAATTACAAAATAACATATATATATATATATATATATACACATATATATATATGTATATATATACATATAAATATATATGTATATATGTATATATATACATATATATGTATATATATACATATATATGTATATATATACATATATATGTATATATGTATATATATACATATATATGTATATATGTATACATATATATATATACATATATATACATATATATATATATATATATATATATATATATATATATGCCTTAAACCGTATTAATATCATGTTTTAAGATGTTCACAAAGAACCCTTTAGCCTCTGTTTTGACATTTTAGGGACGAATTCCCAGAACACAGTCCTCATATTCTCAAAATGGTTTAATACCTCCTCTTTCCATTTTTACACCTTATATTATTTTTTCATGGATCCTTAATTTTATCAATATCCTAAGGAGGTGTCAAACTACTTCCATCCCTCCATACAAACCTTTTAGTACTCTACTCAACCACTTATAGGTGGATGTTTTGGAATACAAAAAATGAATTGAAAATGAGAAATATGAAACTATTCATGACTATGAAATTTATATTCTCCCATAAACATTCCAATACACCTCTTATAAATCTTAAGGGATTTTAAACATATCAATATTTCTACCTCTTAGGATGATGTCAACAATGGTTCCTATAGGTGATTATTGGCTATATATAGGTAGTGGGTGTGTCATTGAGCAGTAATTATGGATGAAAGGATATTTTGGTATCCAAACTAATTTTAAACTTAAAATTAATTCTTTAAATAAATAAAATCTTGAAACAAGATCTATTACATCTTTCCCAATGTGAAACCACCTGCACACATCTAGAATAAAGAAGGCATAGGCATCTCATGACTATTTTAGCATGGTGAATAGGCTTGGGACCACTATTACACCTTTTAAAAACATATCAATGAGATATATTCAATTATTTATGGCTTGGAAAACTGATGCACCATGAATACAACTCCAAGAACAAGATGGACAAGCCCATACATATGACTGCTATTGAAGTTAGGCATGTAGCTGAAAATAGGAAATGACAAACTTGAAACCTACCCAAGACATGAGATGATGAAGACAAAACATGTAAATAGGTGTTAATATGACTAAGATACATATGAAACACCATTTACCAACTATATGAGACTCCTATAAGAAAAAACATTTAGCAAACTAGACAAACATTAGCTGAAACTACACATGGTGATACATTCTTACATCATGGGATATATTGCTCATAAAAACATTATGAAACCTGAAAATAATAATGGAAACCATTTTATAATGAATAAAACATAAATTATAGCTAACATGACCAATTTTTTTATACGTATTTGACCAAAATGAAGCAAAACCTATAGGGTACATGAAATAAATAGTAGAAAAGTATAGTTAGATTGTAAAAGATGATTCAAAAAGCATAGTTGATAAATAGTTTAAATATTTATAGTTAAATTAAGGTATTTGAGTGTAACATAATATTTGAGAAGCATTATTATATAAACCTCTTGAGCTTCTTGTATTGAGCAAAAACCTGAAGGTTACTTCTACTTGTTGAGAAAGGTGAAAAAGGAGAAAAATAGTTATAGCTTAGAAATGAAAATTAAAAATAAAATAAATAATGAAAATAATAATTTTGAAGCTCAAGAGTCACATTTCAACCTTTTCCATGTTTCACACTTCCCAAGGAGGTCATACAAGTGCCAAACTCTATTATTTTCTCAAGAAAACTATGTTTTCTTTTGATGAACCTCCCACTTTTTAGTTTTTCCAATTAATCAAGACCTATAAGAAAAAATGGGACATGAAATAATGTTTTTTAACCTTCACACTTAATAATAAATCCATACAAGTCATTGAATACACCTTTTTGACCCCTAAAATGACTAAAAATGATAAAAGGGACTAAAATAACTAATGACCAAGGCTAGTACAACATTGAGTGACATTTATTAACCTATAAAACACATTTTTACACATATATTATACCCCTTATAGATCTATAAAGTCAATTTTTTACCTATAGGTGCCTCAATTTGACTTAAAAGCCAAATTTGGTCAACAAATTGGTGACTCATAGGGGTAGTATGCCTAGATACTAACTAGACCAGTAGCCTTATTAGTCCACTAAGATTAGGAGTCATATAAACCTTGATAAAAATAAGGAAAAATTTTACCATTGACTTTGATTAAGATAAAACCACCTGATTACCTCAACCACCCAAAGCAAAAGACACACACAAGAGAAGACAATAAACTAAATAGGCATACACACATGTGCTCAAGGCACTTATGGGAATAAGAAAACAACATATTATATATAATAAAAATAGATCATACCTCCCCTTCTAGGATAAAAAGGGAAATTTTCTTGAATCTTCTTATTTATGAGATGGATGACGGTGCCAAGCATGTTACTCTTGAGATTGAACACCTGATAGATCAGACCTATTTCTTGGCACTTCAATTGACATTTTGTCAAGTGGACTATACTAAAATGGGTTTGAAATGTATATATATTCCTCTTAAACATGTTCACATACTTCATGTTGCTTCCCAATCTCTTTCTCATGATCAACTTTCATCTTCTTTGTGGGCATGGTCTTAAAAGGAATGATCTCTTATTCTTTAAAATATTGAGGAAAATAGAGGTTTATCTTGACCTCAAAATATGATGTGGAATTTTCTCTTTCTCACCTATGACATGTTTTACAATGTCATCCTACTCATATTTGACATTTTAGATGATGTCATCTTGTTTATCATCACTTGTAACCATTTCTAAAGGATTTGTAAACCCTTTGAGATATTTAAACTCTTTACAAATGTCTTCAAATATCTACCAAAATTAATCATATTCACTTTTATCAACATCATTAAGGGTGAAAAAAAGAGAGACTCCTCCATCTTATTTAGATTCCAATAGGGCACCTTCTAAAATCTCTTCTTCAACACAAAGAATGTATTCTTCATCATCAATCACACAAGGAGATTTAACACATGAACTCACCTCTTCTTAATAACTTAGGACCTCTTAATTGTTTTAAAATATTAAATTATCTCTCATAATTTGATCTTGTTTTTCAAGGCCTGTAATATCTTCAATTTCCTTCTTAGTGATGCCAAGGCTAGGCATCTTGAAATTCAGTGACCTAGCCTAATAAGTCTACCAATGAGTTTTACTTTCTTCAAGTAAGAGTTATGAATTATCCTAAACTAATTTTTCTTCTTGAGTTTCCCAAAACACATGTTCATCAAGGCAAAGAGTGATGGGATGAGGACAAAAGGAACTAGCTGGTGTAAGTGGAACATAGGGCTCATAATTAGATTGAGAATGCAAAGTTGGGAATTCTTTTGGGAGATCTTGAGGAAGGGGAGGTACATTTTGGGATAAAACAACTTCATTTTATTCCTTCCATTTTAAAACCACTTCATTCACATCTTATTTATATTGAGGACTCTCTTGAGGAAGGGGAGGCATATTTTGGGCTAAAACAACTTGATTTTATTCCTTCCATTTGACAACCACTTCATTCATAACTAATTTATCTTAAGGCATCTCTTGAGGAAGGATGGATGGGGTGTGTTTAGGCATAGGATATTATTTTGGGTTTAAACCTTCTATCACACATTGATTTAGCAACCTCATCTTTGACTCTAACTACTCAATTTGTTGGGCTATGTTTTCTTGGAAAAGTTTCTCTTGAAGTTTATGGGAGTCATCATGAGCATAAAGATTACATGAGGGTTGACATGAGATACAAGAATATTATTTTGGAAAGGTAGTAATAACTTTAAAAGGATAAAATTCATTGACCATTTCACATCTTTATCAACCAAACTTCCATCCTCTTTCTTTCCCTATGATTCTACTATTTCACTCTAGCTTAGGATGTTATGATTAGAAGTCTTTGTTTGATGAAGAGTGAGAGGGGTTTGTTTAGGATCAATCTCCTTCTCAACATCATACTCTTTGTCAAGATTTTTCTTCTCTTTCTTTCCCCATGACTCCATTATCTTACTCTATCTTAGGATATTGGGACTAAAGGTCTCCTTTTGAGTTGGTGCAAATGCAATGTCAGAGGGCAATGAGGGTTTGAACTCCACTTATTTGGATGCTAACATGGAATATTGCAAATTAATATCATCCAACTCAATTTTCCTATCAATATTATCTTAAAACAAAATATTTCTCCTTTCAAATCTTTCCACTAACTAATTGGGAAAAGGATGACTTTGATATCTTTGATTTGGCTCATGAATAGGTGTCATATATGATTGATAAGAAACTTGGGGAAGTGGATATGAAGGATGATAGGTTTTTTGAGGCTGATTTCCATGAACCCTTAGCCTATCATCTATGGAAGAAACTAATCCACTCACATCAAGCATATCACTTGTGAGCCTTTGCCAATTGGATATCTCAATAGGTGTAGACTCTTTTTTTACTAGCTCTAATACATCTCTCACCTTATGAATAAGGTGACTAGGAATCTCTTGAATACATCCCATTTATGTGCCAATATCTAAATATACCTCTCATAGCCCAAAAGTGTTTTCTTAAAGGTGGAAATGGATGTACTTAAGAAAGGATTAGGTTGACTAGGAGGAGCAAGACATTAAGAAGGCTAGCTATAGGATTGATATACTTCATAATTGGATAACAAAGATCATATTGGAGCTGATTAAGGTCATATTGAGGTTGGTAAGGATCATGACAACATTTACCAAGGAATTTCTTAGACTGATAGGGAATGGTATAATCTTTAAATGTTTTACCAACTTGTATTAAAAAAAAATTCAACACCATAGTCAACCATGAAACGTCATTAAAATAAAGAACATAAAGGAAATGTTAATAACAATATTAAAAAGATAACTTTGGTTTCTTGACTAGATAATATATCTTTAGAGTCACCATTGATACGTGAATAGATGCCTCTAAAGGATAATTGTTGAGAGACAACACCAAAAATCTCTCAACCTCTTAGACCAAGAATCCCACGAAGCATGCCTAAAACCATTATCACTTATATTTTTACCCTTTGAAGAGATGGAAAATCTCTCCTTATCCAAGTGGCACAATGGAAACACCTATAGGCTTATGGGTAGCCTAAGGAATGAGGTGAATCTCTAGATAGGGATAGCTTCCTTAATGTACCACTTTGGATCACAACTACAACTAAATTTTGGGGGTGAAAATAGAGAGAGATAACTGAAAAAAAAAACTATCTTAAGGGAAGTGATACACCAAATATATTTATGACTTCTAACCATATTCATATTACACTTGAATCAAGGGACATACTAAACATACACTTCTCCAATATTCATCTTCTCACATCAATGTTACATTATGAGGTTATGGATGAATGTGAAAAGCTAGGAGTGCTAGAAAATATGCCTATGAGGGAAATAATGAATATAATAACTCACTCAATCCTTGAAATTCCCTATAACACGTCACATGAACTATAATAATAATATTTCCAACTACAAATAGATGATATAATGAAATAACATGCTAAGGAATCCATAGTCTTCACTAATGAAAAATCAAACATTAAAAATGAACACACTAAGAATAGTCATGGAAAAAGTAAAAATTAGTAGTATTGTTGATCAAAAGGTATACAAATGAGTAGGGCTTCACCATAGTCAGGTGGAGCATGAAGTATAATGGCCAAAATGGCTAGTTTTTATAAAACTTGAGAGAGAGAGAGGAGAAGAGAGAATTTAAAGGGTCACAAGGACACTTTTAAAGTTGAGAAAATTAGATAATTGTGCATGATAATAGGATATGTGATGAAACATGAAATTTTAGGAAGCACAACTATTAATTTAAGGCATAAACTTCATGAAAAGTGGCATGAAACTCCCCTTATTGATTAAAAAAACTACCCTCATGATTGGCCCTATTTGAACACCTCATAACAAATTAGGAATAGGTATAATAATTTTTATGAAATTTAAGGACATCATGGATGGATCTCCATGCATTGGTTATAAGCCTAGTCACCTTAGAATACCTAGAAATGAGCCATCATCATCTATAGTCTAAAAATATCTTCATGTACAAAACCTACACACTTGGCCTCAAAATTGGTATCAATTACTCATGAAAATAAATGTTATGGATTTTATCACACCTATAAATACCCTCCATTACCTTATAATCATTAGGGACACCTTAAAATGAGCTCACTTGAAGTTTTCTACCCTTCTCACTAGTTTGTCCAATAGGCTAGTTTTGACTGGTTGAGATGAGAGCTATTTTTGAGAAACTTAGGATTACTTATGAGATATTAAGTTTGCATTGGGAGTTATCACAAGTCTCAATATTTCCCTAAAATTTTTGTTTCATCTTTAGGTTCCTCCTAGAACCTGCACAACACAAAAAATGGTCAAAAATAGCCTATTTATCACCCCATCCATACAATTATGTACATATAAAAATCATGGGAGGGATATTTAGTTATTAATATACAATATATAATATGTTTCATGTCAAAAATGTTCCATTATAATCCATCTTTAGCCTCATTTCTCTAATCAGGTCTCTACAAGGGTTTTAGGCTTGTTTGCTTTCTTAAGCTTTATTCATAAAATTGGGATATTTAACCTAAAAAATAAATGCACTAATATGGTTTTCAAGACCCATAATAACCTCACCTAACTATTTTTTAAACCATGTAATGCCTCAAAAAATATATGAGCATTGAAACTTCTTTTATCGAGCATACTTTCACCATTTGTATAGGTCTGAGATGTATCAAGGTCAAAAAATTGATTTCCTTGGTTTTCTATATCCTTAAAAATATTTTATACCTATTTAAATAACCTATTAACATGTCATAATAGGATATAAATCATATCTCATGCTATAAGTGTAACTGACTCCTCATTTCGACACTCAGTCTAGCCATGTCCAATAGGCCTACCTAAAACCTTTCTGCAAAATAAATTTGTTGTATTCCATAAATTTAAATATATATTACACATTTATTTTTTCCCCATTTAAATTATAAAATTCATGGAAATTATCATCTCATGTTGGAATTGTGAATGATCCCTTATTTGGCATTAGGCTTGAATCTTGCCTAACAAGCTTGATTGCACCCTGGAGCTCATCGAATGCCCTATTTATTTTATCTATTTAAACACTTATTTATCATGTTTATATTTATTTATTACAACCAAAAATACCTTTATTTATGCTCCAAACAATTTTATATTCACCTTATCACTTTCCTTCCTTAACCCTACCTTCCTGTGCACAAGGGGAAATACCCATTATTTGAGATAAAATAGGGGGTAGTTCCCCTATTTTATCAAATTAAAATGAGATTTTATAGGATTATATAAGTTATAAAAATACTCTCTACCAAAAATTATCCCTTTTTCATCTCTTTTGACCTTGCAACTCTCCACTAAACCAAAATAGACCCTTAACAATGTAGACTATGCAGGGTGTAATATGTAGACTATATGATATAGGTTTGGGCTCATTTATTTAATTTTTTCCATGTTAATAAGTCTCTAAAAAAATTTATGGTATTTATGTAGGTGTTTTAATCCTATATTCCCTATTCCAATCTTTTATTTCAAGTTTCAAAAGCCTTCAATACCAGTTAAATAGTTGACTATGTTTTTTGAATTTTCCTCTAACATTAGCTTTTACAGTTACTAATGAACCCTTGGAGCTAATGATATGGTGCTTAAAATTAATTTAAAGGATCCTATGACCATAAAAATTTATATTCCTTCTTACATAAGTCATTCTCTATTTCACGATCTACTTATAGTCCATTGTATTGACTGCGTTCTTATCTTGGAGACCCTACCTGTAGGTGTTTAGGCATGTTCTCAGTTGAACCAAAGTTTAATGATTATTATTATATATTCCATGATAATATGTATTCAATTTGATCCATTTAACACCTTTAAAAATTCTAATCATCAAAGATCTCTCCTTAGCTCACTATTTGTCATGATCAACCACAATTGATTATATGTGTTATTTGCCTCTAATGAGCTTGTTCATGATGTTTATAGGCCTTACCTTGGGGGTATGGGAACCATTTGAGAAAAATTTTAAATGTTTTAAACCTATTTTATTTTCCCTATCAATCCCATACTTTATTTCACCAAGCCTACTCATTGTCTACTCATAGTCATAGCTAATTGAGTTTTTGCTTTGGAAGGGGGTCATATATGAAGTATACATTACATATTTTAGATCTTGAAACATTGAGAAAACTTCAATTATACATTATAGGAAAAATTATCGATGATTTAAACTTGTTTACTCATATTACCTAGGCTATAAAATCACTTGGACAAGGAGTTTTTCTCTGTACTACTTACCCAACCATCTATAGTTAGTTATAGGTGAGTATTTTCTGTACAAAGGACCCCTGTAGGTGTAATTTTATGGTTTAAGCCTTGAAAAATCATTAATTTACCTCTCCATGTATACTTTATTTCCTTTACACTTCATTAGGACACTCAAGATATAAGAGTATGGCTTAAACATCTTGAACTCTCAAGGTCCTTTTATATCTTCAAACCCTCTAGACTCTATTACCTAGAAATAATGTGTTTATGGGCAACTTTAGATCTTTTAATGACTGCCTTCCACTTGCATTCTGACCTTTCAACTTTTCATGACTCTTTTCCATGATATAATATAACAAAATAACCTATATATATGCCTTAAAACCCCTTACTATCATATTTTAAGATGTTCACAAAGAACCCCTTGACCTCTATGTCAACATTTTAGGGACAACTTCCTAGAACATAGTCCTCATCTTCTCAAAATGATTTCATACCTCCTATTTTCATTTTGACACCTTATATGATTTTTTCATGGATCTTTCATTTTATTAAGATCCTAAGCAGGTGTCAAACTACTTCCATCCCTCCATACAAACCTTTTAGTACTTTGTTTAACCACCTATAGGTGGATGTTTTGGTATACAAATAGTGAATTGAAAATGAGTAATATGAAAATATTCATGATTATGAAATTTGTGTGTTCCCATAAACATGCCAATACACCTCTTATCAATATTAAGATATTGGAAACATATCAATATTTCCACCTCTTAGGATGACATCAACAATGGCTCTTGTAGGTGATTATTGATATAGGTAGTGGGTGTGTTATATAACAACAAGGATGTATTAAAGGGTACATGGGTAGCCAAAATAATTTTAAACTTATTCAAATTCATGATTTAAATCAATAAAATATTAAAACAATATCCAATACATCTTTTCCAATGTGAAACCACTTGCACACATCTAGAATAAAGTAGCCATAGGTATCTCATGATTGTTTTAGCATGGTGAATATGCTTGAGACCATACTTTAACCTTTTTAAAAAATATAAATGATCTATCTTAAATTATTCATGTATTATAAAATTGATACACCATTAATACAACTCCAAGAAAAAGATTAGCAATCCCATACATGTGATTGCAATTGAAGCTAGGCATGGAGTTGATAATGGGAAATTATAAGCTTACAAGCCACCCAAGACATGAGATGGTGAATCTAAAAAATATAAATATTTTTTAATATGAACCAAAGACCTATGAAACACAATTTACCATCTATATGATACCCTTAAAAAAACACTCAATAAACAAGAACTTTAGCTGAGACTTCTCATGGTGACACGTTCTTACATCATGGGTTATCTTGCTCATAAAAACCTTATGAAACATGAAAATAAGAATTAATACCATATAATAAGTAATAAAAAATACTATATATCCAACATCACTATTTGGTTCTTACAGATTTAACCAAAATAGAGCAAAACATATATGGTGCATAGAAACAAATAGAAGAAAAGTATAGACAACTTATAAAGGATGATCCAGAAATCATATTTGATCAATAATTAAAATATTAATATGAAAATTAAGGTATTTTATTTTACCATCATCTCCAAAAATAATTTTTCTTAAAAATTCTTGAGCTATCCATATCGAGCATAAACCTAAAGGTCACTTATTCTTGCCAAAAAAGGCAAAAAAGGAGCAAAATGGTTTTAGCTAAAAAATTACACTTCCAAAGAAAACCAAGAATGTAAATAAACATTGGGAAGATTAAGAGACATATTTAAACCTTTCCCATGTGGCACACTTCCCAAAGATTCCATACAAGTGCCAAACTTTTTTCCTCTCTCAAGGAAACTACCTTTTCTCTTGATGAACCTACCAATTTTCAATTTTGTCAATTAATTAAGACCTCTAAGGACACATTGGAAATAAAATAACTTTTTATAACCTTCACGATTCCCAAAAAAAATTACAAGTCATTAAATGCACATTTTTGACCCCTAAAATTACTAAAGGGACTAAAATAGATAATGACCAAGGCTAGTAAAACATTAAGTGACATAAATTAACCTATAAAACACCTTGTGACATACATATTACACCCCCTATATACCTATAAAGTCAATTTTTTACCTATAGGTTCCCAAATTGAACTTACAAGTCAAATTTGGTCAACAAGTTATTCATTCGTGAATTTTCCACTCCAAATGTAAGCATGGTGAAAGGAAAATGGCAATAGATATGTTATTGATTTTTAAATAAATCAACCAAGTTTAAATTACACATTCTCTAAATTTTTATAAATTTCCAAAAAAAATATAATTATTCAATTGTCCAATCAAAATTTAATTGTAAACAGGCTTATTTGTAAATAATAGGGTAATTGGTATGAATATGACTTAACTAGCATTAATTAGGAGCTAAATGCATTCATTGGGTGTTAAATGAGATGAAAAATTAGAGTAAAGAAAATTTTAATAAATAGATTTAATACATGTATTTTATGTGTTTCATTCATAGTGCTAAAAATGGTGATGAAACCACCACTTTAAATAGATCAATGGTTTAAAAATTACAATGATGGTTAATGAAGTTATTTTGGTAGTTTGCAATAACCATAGTAGTTTTTACATGTAGTGCGAAACTTGTAGGTTTGGAAGGTTTAGAGTAATATTTTGTAAATTCAACTCTTACGGAAGGTTTATAAGTAAAAACAAAATGGTAAATGAGCAAGGAAATTGATCTATGCATGTTATTAGTTTTTAGAGGTCCGTCTTCATTAAGAATTTTTTCTTAAATGATGCTTTGTGTAAAACATGGGATCATACATATTATGCCCTTGGTGAGCTTCATGTTCATGATTTGTCTAGGGAAATTTTATAGAGAAGTAACACACCCCATTAAATGGGAGGGATTTAAAAATACCCTTGTTTACTTTTCTAGTGAAGTGAAACTAGTTAAAATGCCTCACAACATGCAACCAAAATATGAAATCAATTACAGTTTATAAAAATAATTAAAAATGAGAAATTTAATTGAAATCCATGATATTAATACCTAAAATTCATGTGGTTAATTTACATATGACATGGTCCACCCTATTAGGAGGTAGAGCTCAGTGCTTGGTGAAGGTATGTCAACTTGAAAAGATAAAATGAGATGCAAACGTAATAGTAAAATAATTTTTGGCAAATTTTATAGAAGGTAAAACAACATTACTTATTTTTGATGTGGATAAGGGTACTACCTAGGTTGCCCAATGTTTCTTGATTCCTTCAAAAATAAAAAAATGCATCAAAGTATATGAAAAATAGAGTAAATAAGATAAACTCTACTAAAAATGGTAAATTTAGAATAAAATAATAAAATAAAAGTTACGATAAATATCATTTCATTCCAAATTTGGAAACCATTCTCACTCCCTCATTTATAAAAATTGGAGCTTTTCCCCACCTTTGAACCAACCTATATCAAATATAGGTGAAGAAGAGAATGTAAAGAGAGTATGGTAGTGTTACCAGTGGAAATAGTGGGTCTCAGGCATAATTTTTTATTGATTTTCTCTAAAACACAAGGTTAGTTTATATTTTCTTGAAAAATTATCTAGGATAGGTAAATTTTGATAAATTTTTAGTTAAAATGTTTATTTTAGCTATGTGATTATGTAAATGTATATATATATATATATATATATATATATATATATATATATATATATATATATATATATATATATATATATATATATATATATATAATTTCAAAGTGTTTTTATGCATTTTTATGTTTTAGGGTCATGACAAATGAAACTTTTAGTGTATTGAAAAACCACATGTCTACATACACCAAAAATTACATTTTCACACTAGAGATTATGTAATTTATGTGGTGATTATGTAACCACTTATATGGGCCAATGGTTTTATAACCAAATAAATAGTTATACAACACTTTAAATATTTATTAACTACTAGTTTGCATATATTAGTGGTTTCATAATCATTGTAGTGGTTTTTAAATTTCCACCACATATAGTGGTAGTTCCACCATAACAGTATTTCAATTGATTTTTGGAAGGCCTATATTGATAAAAAAAAATTATGTAAGGGACCTATGTGAGGTGGAGTCAATTCTTGGATTAGAAGTGGTTACCTTGAGTCTTAGTTTCAATGATAATAGATGATATTGATTTACTAGACCATGCTAATATATGGAGGATTACTTAGGTGGATTAGTTTCCCTAGAAAACATAATATTGCTTGACTTGTTTACCAAATAGAATCTAGGTCAAAATACCTTTCAATTTCCAAAGGTTGTTTAACCCTAAAATGGGAAATCTAGGTTGGTGTTATCTAGATTACATTAAAAGGGTTTATGTAATTGAAATGGCACAAGGGTGATATTGATATATATAACATGTCAATTAGATGCTAAGATTATATATAAGGATACATTGAATTTATTATGTGAAGATAGTCTAAATATGAAAATTAAAACTATGTTAAATATAGAAATGAAAAATAACTAAAGTACTTAGATATTTTTGATGTTATTATAGTCATGGATCTAGAAAGTTATAAAAACAAGAAAGAAGTGGATTCTATAATAGTCATCAAATTTTGGATTTGACACTTTTAGCTCTCTGGATAGTAATATCACATTGGAATAGTTACATTGATACTGCTATTTATGTTTAACACTAGTGTTATGTACAAAATATCTATAGCAATAGTATGTAACCACATGGATGTTTTTGGGTTTTGATTTACCTTCACTTTGGTACATTTAGATTTGGGTCATGGATAGTCACTACTTATGAAATGGAAACACCCTAGATTTCCTTCTTCAATGTGATCTTAGGTAAAAATGGGCTAGTGAGTACATGGTGTTAAGATGAACCTAATGAACTTACTATCAAAGGACATTACCCACAAATATAATACTCTCTAGAGTTCCTTAGATTGATGTAGTTGTCCTTTATGTGTTGGCTTGTGTGTGAATCATACAATGTGTACAAATCGAGTACAATAGTGACATATCTTATAAATTAGAAAACTATGATCTTGGGCTGATAAATTAGTAATAAAAGCCTATAAATTTGTAGTCTCTATGATTGATATGGAAATACTAATAAATAGGGAAGTTTTTGATCAATTATATGCTCTTTAAATGTTCTTTGGTCTAATGGCTAGGTATTCATAAATGTTTGTATTTGAGGAATGAATGATGGTTTATATTTCATTTATATCAATCCATTAGCTATAATAAATCACTTAGGTTGAACATTAGAATAAGTTTCATTTATAAATTGGGTGACTTTAGGGCACTAAAAACTAGCATCAAAATAAGGAAATAATGTTGACACTACTATTTAACCCAGATAATAGTTTCCAAGGAGTAGGAGAATATGTATAAGTTTATAATTTGCATAAAAGGAAAATAAATATGTTTTAAGTATTATCATCAAGATAAAATACCTGCGTCATCAATATAAGACTAGTCAGACTAAGAGATATAGGCCAAGAGGCATAATAATAGAGTAGATGTGATACTTGCAAAAGTAAGAAAGGTAAATAACTAAGAGAAACATATAAGGTTTGAGTTTTCAAATTCTACAAGACTAAGGTGCTATATAATCACAAAATATACATTTTACCCCTTTAATTACTAATGAAATTTCTAGTTTAAAGGAAAGGAATGCATACATAGGTATGTATGCACACATTATCATTATGTGTTCCTAGCTCGAGTGATTTAATGATGAATGACCTAAAACTAAGATCATGTTATTATATAAAATTAGTGAATATAATATAGGTTTAAATTAGATGAAATATATTGAAATTTAAAGAGTAAGGTTTAGGAGTAGACTTGTGTGTCGATGTAATTGCCTTGTTTATTGACAAGCTATTTTAAAAAATATGTATCATTATAAGGATTTGATACTTGAGATTAGGATAAATATAAATATATATTTAAATTTAATATATCCAAGGAGATAAAGAGAGATATTGGAATGAACATACCCCCAACTTTAGAGCTAAAGTGAGTTGACACATGGTAGTTGACATCAGCTCAATCATGCAACCCAATGATACTTATAACTTGTTGAGGTTGGAAATTCAAGTATAATATTAAAACTTGTAAATATTTTAGTGATTTTATCCCCTCAATCATAACAAAAGGTGAACCAACTAATTTAGTAGATTTTCTCAATAAAATTTCATAAAAGTGTGTGCGATGTCTAGATGAAAAAAAGTTTGTGGTATGGTAACAATCCATAAAAGAGAAATGGAATATAAATTTGATTTGGATTTTGGAAAATTAGGCACATGTTTCATGTTAAAACTATGTATAATAATTGTATCAATGTATAGAATTTTTCCACAATTGTGAATTTGAATCATATAACTATGTGCTTTGACCAATTAGGATAACTATACAAGTGTGGATAAGATGATTCAAAAGAATTCCCCCACTACACATGTAACAATATGAGAAATTATATAATACCAATGCCCCCACTTTAAACTAAAGACGTTGAATAATAAATATGTATGAAGAACATGATTCCAAATTAAGACCCCACTGAATCTAAGAACTAATATAAATACCATACTAAAAGAAAGTCGAGAACATGCTTCCAAAGCATGCACTCACTGAAAATGAGAATTGACATAATTAATATACTAAATTAATCTAGATAACATGCTTCCAAAGCATGCCCCCATTAAATCTAGAAACTATGAATGTGTGGAAGCCATGTCCATATGACATGACCCCATTAAATCTAAAAAATTAATATAAGTATTGTATAGTGAATGATTATGGAGAACATGATTCCAAAACATCTCCACACTAAATTTTAGAATTGATACATGTAGCATAATGAATGACTATGTAGAACATTCTTCCAAAGCATACCCCCACTAAATCTGAGAAATTATGAATGTGTGGAAGCCATGTCCATATGGCATGCCCCTACTAAATATGAAAACTATGAAAAGTGTGGAGAACATGACTATATGACATGCCCCCACTTATATTCCACGTATTTTAGGTGAGGGAAAGGTATTAATTTTTATTTTCCTTACCTTACAAGTATAATATAATTGTATACTTTGTGATTGTGACCATGTATCATATAGAAGGAAACATTTATAGGTAAATGTATTAATGAAGTGCACAAAACCAATATAAGCATATTTAGGCCTAATATGCATAATAAATACAATGGAAATATATCTCAAAAAGAAAATAATCACACACACAAGATAACTCAAAATCAAGTCAAAAGGCAATGGTCCAAGGAGACCATAAGGAAGGGGCATGTTTGAATATTGCACAATGAAAGGGACATGACATAGTAAAATATACATAAAAGCAAGAATGACATATTCAAATTTCCATGCCACAAATAATGGAATATTTAAATGTTAATGGAATCATACATAGACATGGGGGTCATAATCAAAGGATCATATTCAAATTATCGAACAAGTAATATAATAACAAGGCATGACACTTAAGGAAGTGCATAAAGTAAAATGTAAGAAACCAACATAAACATATCATAGTATCCCATGGATCAAATGTATCTAGTAAAAAAATGTTAAATATATAGCATATTAAGTACCCTGAGTAAGATATAATCATGAATAAAGGCATGTGTAAGTACAAATTTAAACTCAAACATGATATCATAGAGTGATCACTGAATCATATAACCTATGTGTATCAAAATAAAAGAAGTAGATGTCCACAATGTCCATATGACATGATTAAAATAAAGTCTAAAATATATAATAAGGATGTATCATGTATTTTTTTATGCCAATATCACACTCAAGTCTAAGTGTGACACACATATATATGTATGAGTAACTGAGTATGTCATTTATCAATATGTAACTAACACCTAGGTGATAAGGAGCCAATAGAACATGTAGAAGTTGAAACTATTTTTGGAATTTTAATGTTTTTTTATTGTTTTGGTATTTTTTTGAATATTTGAAATGTAAATATGATCCTATGATTCCATCCAATATATGGTCATACATATCTCCACACTATGAACCTAGTGTAATAATTCTGTGACAATGTCGAGGAGCATGTATAGGTGCAATATCTATCATTGTAGTAAATGTGATGCTTTATGTATGTAAAATAGGACTCTATGGTCTAGGAGATATAGTAGGAGTAATAGGTGTAGGGGTTCATGGAACCCATAATTAAGTGTTATATGGTCTATTTTGGATAGTAGTAATAGGTACATGTGTAGGTGTTTTGGATGTTTGAATTAGGAATTAGGAATTTGTATCATGGTTCTTTGGTAGGTTTGTATTTTCTATTCTTATTTCACATGGCATTATACCTTTAGTCATTTACATTTAATTCTTTGATGTATGTTTGGATATGGTAAATTATATAACAAGTATATATATATTTTTAAATACATGTATTATATTAAAAATAAATAGACAATCATATTTAATGAAATTAATATGGGTATAAGAATACATGACTATAATGATCAGGTGAAAATAGAACTGCATATGTTGTTTCTATAGTAGTCACTAATGTATCTATAAGGTGGATGTATCTATTTAGGAACCCATATCTTCTATGTAGGTGTACCTTATCCTTGTGTCTCTATATTTAGGATTTTATTGGCTAATGGTTCCTTGGTATGATCAGTGTTGAAGAGATCAATCTTGGGAGAGAGTACACTAGGATAAGGACTTGTACTAGAACTATGAAGGTTGATGAACCATGTGTTCCTTGTAGGGATCAACATAGGATGTATTGACCTTCATATATGATCCTTCAAGAGAAGTATGTGCAATAGGTATGGATATGTATTTTAGATATGCATTAATTTCATGATTGACTAGTTGTATAACCTTTTGCTCTAGATAAAAATAGTTATATCTCAATGCCCATTAATACCATGATAAGTGAAAAAGCATTGTCCTTTTTCCTTCTCAAATATTTTAGGTTATTAATGTGAATGAGGAGGGAGTCTAATCAATAATTTATCCTACAATGTTCATAATATGTCATGTGGTATATCTTGGTACCAATCAAACTAAAGAGGTTTTCATTTTTTATTGGCATATGGTCTATCTATGCGATATAATCTATAAGTATAATCCTTTCCTTTATTCCAAACCTTTATTTTTTATTTTGTGATATATGAGGTTAGTTTTATAGAAGGCATTTAAAGTGGTTAAAGAGGTTTTTTAACTAGTTTATTTACATTTAAAATAAATTTTTAACCATGTGTGGGTTTGAATGGATAAATAGGTAGCTTGGTTTGTGTATTCATTAGAGCACACACATACTTACGCACATCTATATATAATATCTTGAATGAAGGAAAGGGATTATGTAATGTTCTCTATCTCTCTCTCTTAGTGGAGAAAGAATACCTATGCTGAATATAAATTTTATTTCAAAATCTAAGGGTGCGTAATGCAATAAATATAGGACATCCATAAATCTAATAATATAATCTTGCATATGCTTATTTTATGTTTGTATCATTATTTGAAAATTATTAAATTTTAATTTATGTAAGGTATAATGATGAAATTTGATATAAATACATCTTCCATTTGTTTAAAATTTGATAATAAACTATTTGTAAAACTATAAAACAATACAAGATCTCCTTGTTTTAAGCTATGATAAAAATCCTTTAATAGAAATCTTTTATTTTAGGCCCAATGTTCAAAAGAGTGTGTATATTGTTGAAAATTAATAACAATATTCCCTTTACCATCAAAGGAGGATAACTTAAGCGTAACAAATTTTTAAGGATAAGGTTACTCAAATGCATCCTTAGTAAGAGGTTACTATATTAATGTATTCTCCTTAGGAGTAACTTCATTAGAAGATACATGTAATTTTAGAGTATTGACTTATTGATGTAAATCTCTAATGGAAGTCATAGTATATAACATGTCATAAGAATAAGTTGAGTATTTTTATGGTTGATGTAATATACCATTTGTATAGAACATATGAATGGGAGACGTTTTAATACTTTCTAAAATAAGATCCTCACATGATTTTTCAATGTTTGGTAAAGGAACACCCATGTTTATAGATGTAGTTATATCTTATAAAATAGCACAAAGTTTAATTTTATTATCATTTCAAGGTGATACATTTTTTGGAACTTTGTGACATATTATAGGAGTAGGATTTTTAATTTCATTTTGAGGAAAAGTCTCCTTTTAATAAGAGAATGCTAAGGATGAAACATAAAAAAACATTTACTATGTCATGTGTTACATTAATAGATGTAAGGCTGTCACTTTCACTTTGAGTTATAGTGTTTCATCCTATATAAATATGAGTAAGTAATGAAATATAACTTTCTACTTTAGGTGCATCATTATTATTTTAGAATTGAATATTGACATGACTATTATTTGCATATTCTCTAGTTGTTTTATAATATTATTTTGTTCAGAAACCTTTGGAAAACATGGTTTTTTGTTGCTTGAATCTATGTGGTTTTACCTTTATAAAAGATACATCAAATGTATTTAGAACTTTTGTTATGTCCCTAAATAATGGAAGTTGTATAGGTGTTTCCTTAAGATTTTTAGGTACATTCTCATTTTTTTCTTCAACCAACACAATGGGAGATATGGGACATGTAATTTTTTTCTCACAAGTAGGGGGGGTGGGGAAGAAGAAAGTTGACTATTTTCATTTGAATCATGAAAAAAAGTATTAGAATTTTCAAAACTAGTATTATTTGGGGAAGGATATAAATACTTTATTTCATCAATATTTTCACTATGAGAGATAGTGGAGGCTATTCAACTAGTTTGACAATTTCAATATTAGAAAGGGAAAATCACACTCACTTGTTGAAATAACTAAAGAGGGTATGGATGCAATAGTATAATTTTTAACAATAGGAATGGTATCATTTTGCATATTTTTTAGCTCTTCAATATCATAAAATAAAGGGAAAGGAGATGTCTCATAACTAATGGGAAACATTCATAACCAAGAGTGGAAGCATAATGATCACTACTTTGGTCAGGTATATTTGCATTTACATCATTAGTTCTTTCATTATCATAGTTGTAAGAAAAAGTGTCTTTATCTAGTTTTTGGTATTATTATAAGTTATCATATATACTACATTGATGATCAGGTGGATTAAATAAATGGTCATAATTTAGCTTCTATGCATAACCTTCCATTAATAACTCCATAAAGGTTAAAAAGTACTTTAACATGATAACTAAGAACATGAATAGGAGGATCAAAAAAATAATGTTGATAAGCAATCATCAGCTATGCCTATATAATTAATGGAAAAATCAGATCTAAAAATAAAATATAGAAATATGAGATGCATTTTAAAAGAAGGGGAAAACTTGAATATGCAAACTGGGGTATTGGTTCAACAAACATAGGATAGGTTCACCAAATGTTTAAACCTAAAATAAGAAATCTAGGTTAGTGTTATATATAGTACATTACAGGAGTATATAGAAATTAAATGGCACAAGGGTGATAAATAGATCTATAGTAGGCCAATTAGATGGTAAGCTCATATATAAGCATACACTGAAGTTGTTATGCTAAGATATTTTAAATATGGAAAGTACCATTATGTTATATATAGAAATGACAAAGAAGTGAGGTAATTAGATTGTTCTGATGCTAATGTATTTTCAGATTTATAACAAGATGAAATCAAGTGGGAATTATATTTTAGAGCAATTGTTAGATTCTAGATCTAATGATTATGTCTCTTTAGAATGTAAATTCATCTAAGGATAGTTCCATCGATGTTATTATATAGCTTTGTTGTTGATGTATTGTATAGAATATCTACTGAAATATGATGAGACCACCTAGATTCTTCTATGTTTTGATTCACCTTCACTTTTTTATGTTTGTATATAGGTCATGGATAGTTACTATTTGTGAAATGGCAAAACCCTAGCTTTCCATCTTTAATTTCACCTTAGGTAAAAATGATTTAGTGGGAATATGGTGTTGATATGACCCCATTGACCCTATTATGAAAGGATGCTACATACATATCCATCACTTCAAATATGGCCTCAAAGTGATGTAGTTATCTCCTACATGTTAGCTTATGTGTTAATCATCTAATGTGTGTAAAGTAAGTACAATAGTGACATAACTTATAACTTGGAAAATCATTATCTTAGGTTGATTTTTTAGTACTTTAGACTTTTATATGTGTAATCCCTATGACGATTATGGAAATAAGAATAAATAGGGAATTTTTTTATCAATTGAATACTCTTTGAATAATCTTTGGTCTAATGGATATGTATTCATATGTGTCTATAGGTGAGGAATGAATGAGGGTTGATCATATATTTATATTAATCCATTTTGAGTAATAACTTGCATTAAAAAAACTTAGGGCATCCATTAGGATACATTTCATTTGTAAACTAGATGACTTTAGGGCATTATTCACTTGTATCAATATAGGATAGTAGAATCAATGCTACTATTTGACCTGAACATTAGTGTCTATAGAATAAAAGATAAGTACAATTTAATAATTATAGTCAAGATAAAATACTTGGGTCATCAATATAATATTGGTTGGACTAATATATATAGGCCAAGAGGAACAAAGATACAACATATGTGAGACTTTTATAAGTGATAAAGGTGGATAACTAAGAGGAACAACTTAGGTCTGAGTTTACCAAGTGTACATGACTAAGGTGTTATATAATCACAAAATATCATTTTCAAAGGTTTTATGTGAGTTTATGATCACTTATGAGGATTTTTAGAGTATTTTATGGATACCCATGATAGGGGAGACTTCAACACTTAGAAAGGCTACAGAAAGGGTAGTGACTCAAAGATGTGCCACCTACTTTGGTGATGGAGAACTAATTGATGTGGGTGTTAAGTAGGGGGTGAGGTTGGTTGTATTTTAGAGTTAAAAAAATCTCAACCATATATTAGGTTATTATTGGAGTGTTATCCTCATACTTGGTCAAGGACAAAGGAAATGGAAGAATTATAAAATGATGGCATAATATAGTTTAGTATATTAAGGATCATTGGTAGTATTATACTTGGGTATATGATGTCTTGTCTAAGACATAAAACTCATACATGATATTTATATCAGGTAAAATATTTATTATCTAACTAAAATTGGTGGCAAGTATGATTGCATGACTTTATACTAGAATAGAATTATAATTAGAGATGTAGAATGCATTAAGGTAGTAAGATAGATGGATATGGCTCCCTTCACATAAGTTATTAAAGTAGTTCATACATTGAATAAAACAAACATAATTTCCAAAACTTATGTTGTAGTAAGGGGTCTATAAGGGGATGAGTCCATTACATTGATGGAATATTATATGGATAAACATGTAAGGTAAAAGATGGGGTAGGTGGAGCCATATCCCATAGCTAGATCCTCCAAATAATCCAACTTCCATAATGAGGGAAACCTTTCCATCATTCAAGTGATTTGTATGAGATATTAATATTAAATATTCTAGGATACACCAATTTTAATGTATATAACTTGATTTAGAGACACTGACATGAGGATATATGTTTGTAAAGAGAAGAGGAGGAGGTGGATAAGCCCCTAAAGTAGGAGGTAATATCACATAATATTAGGTAGTGTAGGAAGGGATGGAAAATATATTTTTGTAGTGGGGGTAGAGGATATAAAAAAACTAATAATCATGGTAGGGGTTTGGAAGTAGCCAATGGTAATCAAGAGACTAGACATATTCCTACTAAGGCTTAACTAGAGGTTCAGTTAGAGGAGGAAGACAAGGAAGAGGTAGAGATGATTTTGGATGATGAGTCCAACCTAAATTTATAAGAGGGTTATATAAGTAAGTTTACAAGAAAATCTCCTTTTTTCATTATTTATTTAATTTTACAATTTACACATTCTATATATAACTTACATGTGTGTGTGTGTGTGTGTGTGTGTGTGTGTGTGTGTGTGTGTGTGTGTGTGTGTGTGTGTGTGTGTGTGATATGATGATGTGAAGACTCTATGATCAAGTGGTATAATATGATCCAATAAAAATGTCTTGAATTATTACATGTGTCCACTAACATGATTATGGATAATATTCTCCTTGATATAAGGCTACTTGCTAGTGTGGGTAGATGTTATGTAAATTTTTCCCAAGATTATCATGTTGCTCAAGACCTGACCAATCAATGAAAGAAAATTTCAATGTTAGAGGCTCTTTTTAAGACTCTAATATATTTGGTTAATGAAAAGAAAATGTGCCCATAATCTAAGACATTTATTGGAGGGGGAGAGGCCTCCTAGGTTGGCACCAATGGATATAATAACATGAGTAAGAGTAGGAGCACTAAACATTAGGCATCAATGGGGTCTCATAGGATAGGGAGTAGAATCCCATGAAATTATAACTTGGGTGGATTCAATAGAGGGTAATTAGGCTTGATTTATAGACAACCTATATAAATTTTATAACTATTTTATTTTTTTATTATATGATATTTTGAACACATTTTCCCTCTCAATGTGATTGTCTTATACCTAAAACCTGATATATTATTTGATTTATTTGGTTATCCATACATACATTATGTATTTATGTGTTTGTGTGTGTATGTACATATGTATGTATGTATGTATGTATGTATACATGCACGTGTACACGGACGCGCACGCGTGTGCACGCACATGCACGCACGCACGCACGCACACACACACACACACACACACACACACACACACACACACACAACACACACACACACACACACACACACACACACACACACACACACACACACACACACACACACACACACACACACACACACACACACACACACACACACACACACACACACACACACACACACACACAAATACAAATATGTTTGATTTTAGTTATTTCTAACATCTTGTTAAACTATACAATCTATTATTTTTTATCTCATGCATTTTAGATGGCTATGAATAAGTGAAATGTTATGTATATGATGTGATAAATAATATGTAAATGCTTGATTTTTTAATATCAAAAAAGGTATTCAAATGTAATAATTTAATGGTGTAAAAACATAAATACACCAATAATTAAATTTTAAGTAATTGTTGATATAATTTTTTCACATGGCAAGTGATGATTCATTTTTAGTAGGGAATGAAAATAGGAATAGGATACATGTAACTATGAAAGAGGAAATCAACTTACCCAAATATCATAATATGAAAAATATAAATATTAGTAAATATGGGATGTGGGATGATTATATTTACTTTTAGTCTTAAAAAAATATTTTTAAACACTTGGATTAATAGATGACCAAACATATGAAATTTTGTAACTGAGAGGGTTATCTTTTCATCATAGGCTTCTAGGAAAGCTGGTGAAGGTCTACAGGTTTGTAAAAGATGTGTTAAAGCCATATTAATAAAATAATAACTTTTTTGTGAGTTTTATGTATTAATAAAACATTATAAATATGTGAGTTCATGTTATTGAATGATTTTTATGTTAATTTATGATTTTATGTTGATTCTAAGTTGTAAAAATTTATAATTAATGATTATATTGTAACAATTTGATTAAGAGGTATTTTGAGGTAGTAATAACTTGTTCCAGAAAAAAAAGAATCATTATAAAATTAAATATTATATGTGGGGAGTTTTATATGTGATTTAAGACTATTTATAGGTATCTATATTCTAATTTACATTTAATGTTTGCTTACTATCTTGTGACAATCATAAAACACACTCACAGTTAATAGTTAAGAGAGAGAAAATATTTTCTTCCTTTCTGAGAATGGTCAAACATAAAAATATATTGATATATATTAAATATTTTATGAGGAATTAAATTTGGTTTGGATAATCTATAAATAGTGGATATAATTTGAATTCTCTAATTCTTTGTGCTCTTAGCCTATAGTCTGCAAACTAGGGTTTTAATATATTAAAATGGTTATATATTGTAAATGAACTAGTGAAAGTTGATGAAATATTGTGTATAGGTATATTATAATGTATATCAAGTTTTTAATTTGTTATTGAAGCATTGTATCATCCATATAGATAAATATTCAACTTTATCAATGTATAAGGCTAGAAATAAGGTCACTTAGTCAAGTTAAAGAACATTTTCTCATGTTTTCAAGATTATTCAAGGATAAAACTCAATTGATATAGAAATATATAATAGTGAAGGTGAAATAAAATTTTATATGATTCATATTTATGTTTTAAATTTTGATTTCATTTTATTTTCAAGTTCCTATATCTATATACATAGTAAATTAGATTATAATAATCAGGCAAAAAGTGGTTAAATTTAAATTTTAGATTGCTAATGTTCAAGAAGGGATTTCAATAGATTTATATGATTTGTAAGAATTATTAACCATAAAAATTATCTATTGGTATACTTTAAAGTTTAAATTATATTTTTGTTCTTGCTCTCAAGTCTTGAAGGACTGTGTAAACCCTTAACAAGAGGTAGTGAACAAATATCTTTATATCTCACAAATGAACCATTCAAAATGCTTAAGAATTGGTAGTTTTATGATATAAGATGTTTATAAATATTTTAAAATGGTTTAATAGTGTTAAAGTACTTGAAAAGGAAAATATTAAAAAAATCAATCATGTAGATTTTAGGAAGGACTAGAAACCTGAGTTTTTGTGTTTTTCTTAAGAAGACAAGTTATAGTGAAGTTTAAAAACTTGTTCTTTTGAAGGTATGATGTGTAAATGAGTGTGTAAATATATTTTATGTTCTATAAATTATGATTTTAAATATAGTATATTGAAAATGAAACCAAATAGACCTAAATATAAGTTCTAAGGTTGTAGTATTTCTATCCTTTATAGTAGTCAAGTTTAGAGGAGTGTGAAGCTATCAGTCAAAGTCATATGATGTTAATATATGGATAAAGATCCATATAAAGGATTATAGGTCTTATTTAATTCAAATTAAATCCATAAATCCTAACAGTCCTGTTCAAATAGGATATACCTACAATAACTAGTGCTAGAGTTCAGTTGAAGCTCTTGGGAATAGTTTTTTATAAGTATAGGTTGTAGTGAAAATAATTTTGAGGGTGATTGAGAATAAATTTTTTGATAAAGTTTCAATCTATCTTATATCCCATTGAGGCTTAATAAGGTAAGAAAAAAGAGCACATTGAGTCTCAATAAGAAGTTTAAACTTGGAATAGACATGAATAGAGTGTTAAGAGACTAGGTAGAGGATAGAACCTATGTGATACAGAATTAATTGAAATAAACTTACTAGAAAAAGGTGAAAAATAAGTAGAAAGAGAAATGTAAGGACTATAAAGAGAGAAAGACCAAATGATAAAAACAAGTGGAAAGAGAAAAGAAGAGGATTTTTAGAAAGATATAGTTGAGAATAATCAGACATTGATAGGGTTAATTCAAGGTTTGGAAGAATCAATTGAAAATTAGGCAAAGTAGGGATTCATATTCATAAAAACTATCAAATGTCCATTTAAAAATATTTTTGAGAGAAGAAATAAGTAATAATAAATCATAAAATGGAGAATATTAATAAGGGTACTACAAAAACAACACAAGAAGAAACTTGGAGAGGTAATAAGGCATTAATATTTTTATTCTAATAATTTATTTGAATGTGTGAATGCAAGTATGAAATTTGATAAAGAGTAAATTATTGAGGTCAACATACCCCCATTTCTAAAAAATAAGGACCCTTGTGATTACTTTGAACCTTAATGTTGAAAACTTGATAATCTACACTTTACTAGAATATGAAGATCATCCACACTTGATGAAATTAACCCATGTGTTATTATTTTTACTTTAACCTTACCTAATGTTTCTAAATTTTGACTTTCATGTCTTAATTTCTAGGTTTCATGGAGCTTCCTTTAATGGATTATGCTAAGATTTTCATTATTTAGCTCTATTGATGATTTCACAAGCCTTTGGTCTGTAAAATCTTGCAAATAGATTCATGAGCTGAAACCCTGCTTCAGAAAACCCTAATTTAGACTTTTAGTTTAAATCCAAATTTGGTAGGAATAGGTTCTAAGGGAACATTTTGAAACAACTTTGGACTTAAGCCTAATTTTTATTCCAAGGCTTGGTCATGTTTTTCAACACAACCAAACCTTAGCATAAAAATCATGTTTGGTCCCATTTTATTTTCCCCCTTTCTATTCCCTATGTTTCTAACATGGTCTAATGTTTATGTGGTAGGGTATTTTATCTTATCATGGTCCCCTTTGTCATGTGCTTAGCCTAAAGTCTTTATTGTAAGGCCCCATTCATATTTATCAACATGAATGAGACCTTAGTCTTAAGACTTTAACCTAAGTTCTTATATTAACTCATTTAATAGCATAAGCACATCAATTATTTGTAGATCCAATTCTCCTCACTTCATCATGAGGAAAGATCCAATGAAGCATAGGAAGCCTGATGAACTTAAAGATTTGATTAATAGGACCAATCCTATAAGATCACTAGGATCATGATCAATGATCTATGCTTAAGCAAAAAATGATCAAATGACGTGATATTGTCTTCAAGTTTAAATGGATCCCTTTTTACTCTACAAGCTATATTCAATCACGTGCATCCACTCATATCATGATCTATGATCCATGGTTAATCATGCAAGGTAGATCTGATAGAGAAAATGAGTGTTGAAAATTCAAAAGCTCTATAGCCTTGTAAATCCATCATGTGGAACTCTCACATTTGAGCTTGATAACAAAGGGTCTCATGCATTAAAATTTGGACATAACCTAAGTTTTTAACCCTAAAATTCATTGTATTTCTTAATATAATGGAACCTTAGGCTAAAACCTTAGGTTATGACCATAACATTCAAAGGGACCTATTTTATTATTTTTATAAACTTAGGCTTTTATCTTAGTCTAATTTTTATGACATGGTACCTAGTTAACATGATCTCCTTTATGATTGTAGGAACCAATAGTGTACATCTACCTAGATCTTGATCAATGGCCTATTCTTAACTGAGACTAAATGATCTAATGGAGCATATTGAATCCAAGATATATGATCCAAAATGAATTCATAAGCTTTAAATTGATGTTTTTGTGACCATTATTTGTAATCCATGAGGCCATCATTAATGTCCATGAGACCATAAAATTTAAGTCCATAAAACCTAATGATACACTAACTTAAATTTGACATTTTCATGACTATCATTTCTAATATGTGAGGTCATCATCGATGTCAGTGAGACTGTCAAATTTAAGCTAAGCAATTACTTTTCTTAGACATAAGGATATCCTTCAAAATGTTTCTAAAAACTTATGGTTGCATTGCAAATCAATGTGACCCCTTGAAATATGTTTCAATATGTAGGATCTTTGAACCTCAAATAATAAAATGAACTTGTGGCCTAAATATATGAATACATAGCCTTAATCTAAGTCTATTTACTAAGGGTCCAATTGTGTTTTTTTTAATGCAATAAACCTTAGGCTAGAGACTTATATTAAGGTCTGTGTGACATAAAATTTAGTTTAAAATTCTTTTAACCTAAGGTTTTATCATGTTTTTTGATATGATAAAACCCTAGGTTAAAACCTAACATTTGGACCACTTATTATTTGGGCCCCTTTAGGCATGTTCTAAGACTTAGCTTCATAGTTTAACCTAAGGTTTATTTTGTTTTTATAAACATGGCAGATACCTAAGCATAAAATATTTAGATTAGGTCCTTTTTAATGTCTCAATGTTAATTAAAGTTCTCACTCTTTGAAATATCAATAGCTCTTACTTCATCACAAAGGATGATCAAATGGAGAAAAAAGACATGATGAATCTAAAATATTTGATCCATCAGACCAATGGCATGCATCTACTCAGATAGAGAATAATGGTTCACACTTAAATAAGACTGATTGATCAAATGGAATGTGCCCAATAGAGAATATTTAATGAAACCTTGAGTGCCCATGGGATCAACACATGGTAAGCACATGTTCACTACATAGAATTCATAGCCTAGAAGGTCCATTAAGATACCAAGTGTCACAACCATAGAGCCAAACATAAAGTAGCCAATGATTATCAATCCCTATAATCAAGATCAATGGTTTGTAATGATCCATAAAAAAGGATATAATGGTGAAAAATAAAAGTTATATTTGTAAAATATAATGGCTAGTCCCTTAAGGCATTTATGAAAAATATTGTCAAATTTTCCAAACGGATGCCACATGGGTGTCATATAAGCACAAAATGAAAAAAATAAATATTTTGTATTCTTGAATAGGCAAAGTTATAAAATCATGGGTCTCAATCAAATCTGAGACATGAATGAGCCTAAGTACAAATTTCCATCAACATTAAAGCTTTAGAAAATCCATAGAATCCATAAAATCCCTAATTCAAACTCAAATTAGACATATTCAAACTAATAAGAGTTCAATTTTAATCTAATCAAGAGAAAATTGACCCATAAGCTACTTATAATTCATTCGTAGGTAGTTGTAACTTCCACGACCATAATATCTCATAGAAAAAATAAATGGATGAGAATGAGTTATATTTGACCTTAGACAATGAAGGAAGAATCTTTAAGGACACATACCTAGATAATATCACTTTAAACACTGGGCATAAGAAGTGGTCCAAATTCTTTTGGAATATTGAGGAGATGCAAGCTATTATAGGATAAAAACACTAGAATTCAACCATCTTGTGGAGATAAAATGACCTAGTTTCCATCAAAATGACTACCCTCTACTATGCTTATACCAATCCTAAGGTATTACACTACACTAATGTCCTTGATCTTCTTTTTATTGATTGTAAAATTGAGAAAGACTAGATACTCCATGAGAATAATATTATAAAGGTGGTTTACATTTCCCATTTTGATTTTGAGAGATACTATAAAATGTGTAATCCCTAGATAGACTTGTCCACCATTAAAAATTGGACTAGATAGCATAATTTAAACACAATCCTTGCCCTATGGCTAGTTATTGGGAACCAGGGGATCCAAGACCCCACGAGAATAATCCTAATTCTCTAATTTAGGGAGGGGATTAGGATAATTATGACCTTACTAAATAGGTTATCTAAAGCCCCCTATACCATGCATATTAACAAAGTCTAGGTGCCATATGTTTACTTCATGGTAGGGAAGGGACTCACTCCCTCATTGGGTGAGATGATTAATATCCATTTGAATTCATAGTTCATAGTCATCAAAAAGAAAACTATCCACCACTTTTACATGATGTATTATCTACTTGATGCTTTATTAACCACAACCAAGATCCCAAACACTATGCCCATGGTAATAAGGATTGAAGGGACTTTCACACAACCCTATAGGTTACCCATTTATATGCATAATTTTATGATGCAGGAGCATCTACATACATCTTCAGGCAAGACATGATTATGTTGGGATACAAGTCATGTTTGAATTCAAATTTCAATTTATTGTATTTTCCCTCCAAAATGTTTTTAATAAGGAGTAATTGTAAAAAGTAAATGTTGGGGCTATTGAGAAAATAAAGGAGTGGTTGAAAATATTTCAACCTTGGTATATTGTTGCAATTTAAAAGCTATTTTTGTTTTATCTTGAGCCCAAATTGGGCATAGAGGTTAGAGAGGAGGCTCAAAGGGGGTGATCCGAATAGCCTATGGCCATTGAAGAACAAAATAGAAGGTTGTTTGGAAAGGCTGAGCCTAAGCTAGGTGTATGTTTGGATGGTAGAGTTTACAAGACCATGGTTATGTGTAAGCCTATCAGGCTTTGAAGAATGGATGAGCTCAAAATAAAAGGAAGGACAGCTCATCATAGAAAGTGGAGTGGGTCTATTTTGATCATTCATTATAAAGACCAAAATCCTTGGCCAAAACTGATGATGTTGATATATACTCAGTAAAGGACATGAGTTTTGGGAACTAATAATGGCGGCATTGTTGGGTCCCATGAATGAGTCCACTATTGAACAAAGATCTAAAGAACTCTGTATGCAATAAAGGATCTTAAATAGGGTATGTGGCAGGGCTATTTGAAGGTTTGGCCAGGCTGAGTTTGTGAAGAGTCTTTAAAAGGAGATCACTACAGATCCTCGTGTTAATTCTCCATCCTGAAGAAGAGAGGATAATTCACTAAAATGAACAAATAACAATGAAGGACCCGTTATTTGAAAATGGTCTCTATCTAAGTTAACTTACACAAGCCCATATGCCATTACAGAGGGACTTGAATAGAAGGCTTGTGTTAAATGGATATGACAGTGAAGGAAGTGGTAGACATTGTAAGACTTCTGGTGCCACAATAAAGGAAAATTGACAGTCAAGTCAAAAAGGGTGGATTCAAACTCAATGATAAAAGACTATTGACATGGCTGGATAAGCGCTTGATGTTGGAAGCATAGGCTAGAGAGGTAAAAGATATCAGTCGATGTTACATGGCCTTCTACCATGAAGGAAAGGGATGGTTGTTAATTAGTAGAGACCTCAGTGAATGCCTTGTCATAGGCTTGAGCAAAAGGGGATATGGCAGTTTGATGGCTTTTCCCATAGACGATGCCAATAGAATTAAGCCCCAAAGGTGAGCTGAACCTGAGTATATATATATATATATATATATATATATATATATATATATATATATATATGTCGATGTCTATGTTCAAAAGCCAAGGATGCATAATGTAGCTGTGAAATGAGAAAACTTGAGCCAAGCCGAGCTAGGTAGCAGGTGTTGTTAGCATGTATGTATATTAAAATTTGAGCCTGGAGATTTAAGCATCTATTATGTAAGGCTTTTAACTAAGGATGCCAGGTACCATGTTTGTAAGGAAGGAAATTAACATTAAATTTTAGAGGGGTCAATATTGTTGTTTGCAGTCTGATGATAGTGCATCATTTTATAAAGGAAAATATAATTGGCATTGGTCCTAGTTGGGATAAATAAGTTAAAATTAACCTTCACCCACCCCATGAGTGAGTCCAATTTGTTCAGTGATGAATACCCCATTCATGGGATAAATATAACTAAATGGTTTATTTATGGGAAAATGTAGAAGATTCCCACTTTATCCCACTCATGGGCTTTAACCCAGACATTTGAAATTGATGTCCATGATGAAATCAAGCCATTGATATTGGATTTAATGGAGGAGGAAGAGATAAGAATAGTTACCACAATAGGATCAAGTGGCATGCAAATGGACACTTTAGGAACCTCAAGCAGCACATAGGTGGAACCTCTTAAGATCATAGAGTCATCAACTAGTGTGTATTTTAATCAAAAAATAGTAGGATTGGAAAGGGTGATAACCAAGAAGACCATGGTTGGAGGTGAGGAATTCACCTTTCAAAGAGTTAAACCTTTTGTTGAATTAAATCCCATTAGAGGTCAAAGGCTTGGTGAACATCCTATTCATGAGGAAGACATAAACATCTTATCTTATGACGATTCAACTCAAATCAAAGTAGGTGTTAGGGGCATGAAGCAAAAGATAACGAACCTAAAAAAACAAAAGGAAAATCTGGAGACATAGGTTGTCTTATCAATCGTAGAGGTAGTATTAAAGATGTTTGAGGCATCTTTCTCTGACATTTTGACTCCTTGAAGTCAATGAAACTAAGAAAAGATACATTAACCTAAAAAAATGAAATAACTAAAGGATTGGTAGCCTAATGTCAGGATATAAAAGATAAAATAAGGGATCTTATCAACATACTAATTAAGCGTAGGATTTATAGCTTCAAAAGCATTAGCCTTGCCCACTTGAATGCAATATTAAGGATAGTTGTTGATAAGATCCAAAGTTTAAGTGCTTTGTTAAAGATATTGGATAGAATACTAAGGAATGATGAAGAGCTAATAACAAGAATCAAACAACTCTTTGGTACCATGCTACACAACCCTATAAAGCTTACCTCCCTAGGCATCATTGATGTTGATGAGTAGAAGCACAAAGCCACTTTTGTAATGTAGTGAGCAATAGAATCCAATGCCAATCTGGAGGTGAAAATAGCTGAGTCATGGGCATAATCTTCATTTCTAAAGAGAATATTGTTGAATCTAGGAGCATTAAGGAAGCCATGGCAAGAAATGATATGGACTTTAATGACTTGGTTGATCAAGAGGATGTTTGTCTCTTGAAGCTACCAGTTGATTTAGAATTTGTTAGTGAAAAACATCAAAGATATATGGAGATTCTCCAAGAGAAAAAATGGATCCCTTTATCCTGAGTCCCACTAGTTAATTAATATTCCATTTTATGTAAAGCATTATAATATTTTAATGTGGAATATTATTTTGTAAAGGCATATGCTAGATTTTAGCATATTATCCTATAGATTAGTCCATTTTCATAATAGAAGTGTATTGTAGAACCATGAAGAGGGAAAATTATCCTTATCTTTTTACATGTGTAATCTTATGACTAATCAGTGTACTACTTGAGTCTTCTATAGAAGGTAGTATTGCCATTTTGTAAAGAGAGGGTGTTTTGAACCAAAAATTATATACTTCTAAGCAATTAATATAAGAAAGGAATACATAATTTTTTTTCCATGTTTGTTTGTATCAATTATTACATGGTTTCTATCTCAGTTGCTTATTCTTTGTGTTGAATTTGAATAGTTTTTTTATGAATTCTGAATGTGCATCTTTGATACAAGGTTACTAATTTGTGTTGAAGCTAGATTAGTTGAATGTTCTTATATTTTATTTCATTTTATTTTCTCTGTATTAAGATGTTCAAATTCTATTTGGATGCAATAGTAAACCTTTAAAGCAATGTCTAGTTCATACTTGTATTCTTTCATGTTTTGCTTTGATATTTAACTAGTACATGATAGGATTTGAGCATTTGTCACTTCAAACTATATATTGGTTAAATGTATGTTCATTTGAAAGTAAAAAATTGTCATGATGTTTAAGGCAAAGATTAGCAATCACATGCTTTATTTTTGCCCTAACCTTCCTTTTGCTTCTTTTTTTGATCAAATCACTTTACTTTATATCTCATTGTAAATATTAATGTAGATTAGCTTTATTATAGATATTTTATCATAACTCACTTAGATCAACATAAATGCTTCAAAATTCACAAATATTAAGGGCCATGGTGTCTCCCAACCACTAGTTAGTATACATTTGTGGAACAATTTAAATTTCTCTACCTTTATTTCACCAAAGGTAACTAAATTACCAAAACTTGCTACTCATGCTCCAAATTCTTAGAATTATAAAATGAGAAGTGTTATCCAAACACAAAAGCACCTGTGATACATTTAGAGGCATCAACATGATGAGCTCCAATGGTGCTAGAAGGAGGGCTTGTGAATTTGTTGAATCTTTGTTAATTTGGGTGTGTTTTCATCTAATATTAGTGTTATCTTTGCCCTTTTGTGTAGTTATTTTATAAAAATAATGAATATCATTGATATTTTCAATCTTTGACACATATTTATGCTTCCTTTAGATAAGATCAAAATTCTTTGAGGTTAGATGCTTAATTCTAGTGAAGATAGCTTAAGATCTATGAATATGCATTATTTGATGTTAGAATAGCTTATTTTGATCAAAGATTGGTATATCTTTCAAAGATATAGTTTCATATGGGCTTGGAATTGTAAAGGTTAACCATATTTATGTAATTTGACACATATTTTAGCTAACTTAGTTAAAATTTGATGGTTTTTGTTGTTCATTACATATAACTTTACAAAATTAGCTTAATGTGCAAATATGAGTCTTTTTCTTTGTAAAGGTTGGTTTGACACATTATATCTCAAATAGGATCCAAAGTTCTAAAGCTATAACTACTAAGAATTTGGACAAGATCACATTTAGAAAGAAGAAAACCTCTATTAAAACTAGACATCCATAGGAGAGCCAAGTGAGACAAAGGTAGACGTAGGTGTTCAAAGTTTTTACTACCTTTACCACTCCAAGGTACTCAAAAATTCAACCTTCATCAAGGTATGGCTTGGTTGGGAAGTTATATCAATGTATAAGGTTCAATTCATGACTCTCCTCACAATCCTAAAAAGTATTTGCCAAATTTTAGTCCTAGTGGTATTATAACAACAGAAGAACATGTTAAATCATTCACGGCTACATTGAGATTGTTAAATGTGATTCATGAGGATGTATCATGTAGGTTGTTCCATTTTACATTTAAATACACTACATATGAGTGGCTCTTGTATTTTTTTAATGATTACATCACCACCTGGGATGAATTTAACATTTTCATTAACAAATTTAGCAAAATAATCAACCCTTATATCTTGTACCATAAATTTACCATGCTGAAATGAGATGCCAATGAACCTATAAGAGATTTCAATACTTGTTTCCAAAATATGTACAATAAAACCATTGATCCTTATAAACCTAATCAGGTATTGGCCTTGGAAATCTACAAAGATGCTCTTGATCCCATGACCTTGATATTCATAAAGAGGGTTGTAGGTCCTATGAACACACTAATTTTAGCTTATAATGAGGTTGTAATCATTAATTAACAAATACAACCTTAGGTATAGATGGCTTACTTTGTTCCCAATGTCAACCCACATATGCCTATCTTGAATGTCTTTCCCAATAATCACCAAAATGTGCCCTCTCTTAACCAACTCCTAAATCTAAACCAATTACATTTGAGACATGTTGCTCCTAACTAGAATTTAGGGTTCTTGAATCACCTACTAATAATGGATTTAATGAAAATGATCAAAGCAACTTGGTGCCAATAGAACTAGGTCCATAATTTAGAAACCCCTAAAAGTTAAAATGATTCCATTCTAAAAATGGTATAAAAATTGAGCACTAAATTCCTTTAACTATAAAAATAAGTTGGTAATACTGGAGAAACTTCTGGTAGGAACTTCTCTTTCCAAAGGTTCCATAGACCTAATAACAGGTTTAATAATGATATTTTCCACAATAATAAGAATAGTGAACAATCATCTAAAAATAAGACTATGGATATTAATGTTATTGGTATTGCTTTACTTAATTGTTGTAGAGTCCATTTTATTGATAAGGATGGTGAGATTAATTGCATTGAATTCTATAAATCTTTTGAACCATTTCAAGAAGAGTTGTATGATTTTGAGGTGGTGCTTAAAAAAGACAATGGTGTAGGTACTTTAGGATCCAAGCTTTTTTATCAGACCTTCATGGTGGAAATGTTTGATTTCCCCTTCCAAGAAGACCATAAGCTTGATTATGTTCTTGAAGAATTTCATGCTTTCCAAGAGTTCTTGAAGAAGACATATCCTTTAAGTAATAGAGAATAGAGGTAGAATTCAACTACTTCTACTCCTCCAAAAAAAATTGGTACTCCTTCAAATACCACTTCAGATAATAATCTAGAGCCTCTAAAGTGAAATACTCCTAAGCCTAGTGTTGAATTCTTCTAATAGGACTGGTTATAACATTGCAAAAGACATGAAGAAAATCAGATCTAACATTACCTTACATGAATTGACACAAATCATAGAACAAAGAGATCTCTTTATATAATCCTTGTCTAATAAACATAGCAAGATGTCCAAAATTGATAATGAAAATATAGCCATGTATAAATCTAAAATAGATTCCCCACCTTTCTTACTAATAATTAGAATGTTTGGTAATATCTTCTATAACTGTTTGTTGGATTTTGGTGCCTCTATAAATATTATGCATGCATGTGTTTGTAAACATCTTGGTTTGACCCCCATTAAGTCTGATAGAGTTGTCACCAAACTAGATAAGTCTAGATTCAAGGTGGTTAGAGATTTTTTAAATGTCCATATGTAATTAGCTTCTAAGCCCAAGGGTCTAATAATTTATTGACATCCAAGTGGTAGATATCCATGATGCATATGGACTAATTTTCATTAAAGAATGGATAAAGACTTTAAATGGATATATGTTCATAGATTGTTCACACCTATAGCTACCTTGGAAGGGAGTTCCCAACTAGATCAGAGTTGAAAGGGAGATAAGAATGAAACATATGATTACTAAGTACAATGTTATTAATGAAAGGGTCAACATAATTGATTCTGATTTAGGATTTTTCATGCTATAAACTACCAAGGTGTGTGATCCTAAACCTTCTATTGACAAAATGCAAAGATGTTATAGCTTGGTCTTATGATGACTTGAAGATCTTTGACCCAAGAGTCATCATCCACACTATAACTCTCAAAAAAAAATTGTAAACCCTTCAGGTAGAAACAAAGACCTATGAATCCCATCTTAGAACCCTTGATTTTCAAAGAGGTTAAGAGGTTGTTAGATGCTAAAATTATATTTCCCATTAGGCACTATACCTGGGTTGCCAATTTGGTGCTAGTTAGAAATATTAATGGTGAAATTAAACTATGTATTAACTTTATAAATATAAATAAAGCATCTAAAAAGGATAATTATCCTCTTCCCTCTCTTGACCAAGTAATACAAATTGTTTCAAGTTCATCCATGATGTGCTTTCTTAATGGGTTTCCAGGATATAATCAAGTAATAGTAGAGAAAGAACATATAATGAAGACAACATTCACAACTAAGTGGGGCACATTTACATACAAGAAAATTCCTTTTAGATTAATAAATATAGGAGAAATTTTTAAAAGGGTCATGCACCATGAATTTCAAGGTTTGATTGGTAAGTGTATCATTATTTACATGGATGATCCAACTATTTTTTTTAAGAACAAGGAAGACCATTTCATACATCTACAATAGGTGTTTGAAAGTTGTATAAGGTATGAAATCTCCCTTAACCCTAAGAAGAGAATTTTTTGTGTTATTAAAGGTAAAATTTTAGGCCATGTCATTAATAAGGATGGAATTTCCATTGATCTTGAAAGAGCGGAAGCTATATCCAAAATAACACCTCCCAATAGTAAAAAAGAATTGAAAACATTTTTTGGTAAAATAAACAATGTAATGAAATTCATTTTTGGCTTTGAAAATTTTTTCAAGCCATTGAATGATATGACAAATAAGGATGCTCATGTCTTATGGAATGAGGATTCCAAGAAAGCCATTAAAGACATCAAAAGTGCAATCAACTAGGCTCCAACATTGATATGTCTAAACTTTTCAAAGGATTTTTACCTCTACTCATTTTCCTTCAATCAAAATATTTTTGTAGTCTTAACTCAAATAATATAAGAATCTAACCATATAATTATTTTATGAGCACTAATTTGAAAAATCTTGAGATAAATTATCCTTTAATTGATAAATAAGCCTTTGCATTAGTTAAAGTTGTCAATAAATTTAGGCACTAAATTATTAGGAATATAATGCATGCCATTTTACTAGATCCAACCACTAAGCTAGTGTTAAGCCAATGTGAATTTGGAGAGAGAAGACTTAAGTGGATGTCTATCCTCCAAGAATATGACATAGAGATAAAAATTGTAAAACTAGTTAGGTGTCAAGGTTTGATTCAAATTATTATCAATGCCATCCCTAGGCTAAGTATTATGCAAGTTGATTATCAAATCTTCCAAGTTAATGAATGGTATGAATCCATCATTCATTTAATAATCAATGGTACTTTTCTTATAGGGATAACTAGGGAACAAAGTAGAGATCTAAGGCTCAAGACAACTCACTACCTCATCAAAATTAGAGTCATATACTGAAGGAAATTTAAAGGTATATACTTCAGATGTGTTTTCAAGTAAGAAGATACTAAGGTAATGAGAACTTTTTATGAGAATTTAGGAATTGGGCATCCATTTAGGAGAGAAACAACTCGTAAAATCCTCAAGGTTGGCTAATATTGGACCACCATCTTAAAAGATGCCCATAAACATGTGAGAGAGTGCCATTCATACTAGATCTTTAGCACTAAAGATCTAAAGGCAATAATGCCTTTGTAACCAATCATGGTTGACAAACCCTTTACCCAGTGGGAACTAGGTTTTGTATGGGCATTCAACCCCAACTCATTATAAGGTCATAAGTATGTTCTAACAATTACTTATTATTTCACTAGTTGGACTAAAGTAGTAGCCACCAAATAATGTAGAAAAAAATACTTGTGCAAGTTTTTGGAAGAAAACATATGCCCTAGATTCAGGACTCTAACCTCTTTGATATGTGATAATAGGTTGGAATTCACATCCATAGAGATGACAAAATGGGCATATGACAAAAACATTATTCTCAAGTTTTCATCTAAACATTACCCTTAAGGTAATGGAGTGTCAGAATCAATGAACAAGTACTTGATGAAAGCCATTAAGAAGTCTACTATAGACAAACCTAGAACATGGTATGAGCTTCTCAAGTATACCATTTACGCAAATAGAACAAGAGTCAAACAAGATCTTAAAACATCCCCTTTCTTGCTAGTATATGTCTAGGAACATATATTCCCCATCACACTCAAGTTGCCAACCTATAATTTTATACAAGAGTATATGGAGGAAGATCAAGAATTTGTAAACTTAAGGTTATTAGACATTATTTAGATGGAAGATACATGAGAAAGGTCTTTTTATAACTTTAGCTGACACCATACTAAAATAAAGAGGTGGTTTGATAAGAGATCAAAGATCAAGGTATTCAGACAAGGAGACTTGGTTTTTCTTTGGGACAAATCATTTGATCCCAAGGGAAAACATGATAAGTTCACACCTCTATGGATTGACCCTTATTATATTGCATATACCCTTGAAGAAAACACCTTCAAACTTAAATATCTTCCATGAGTAGGTTTCACACCACCCACTAATGGGTAGTATCTCAAGCATTATTTATCTACTACTCCTCCTAGGGTCTTCATGGAGTAAACATATTAGATGATTAGAGTAAATGAAAGTAGTCTAGTAAGTTTCCTTCAACTCTTTCTTCATGTCCCTTATTTTTACATAAGTATGTATATATTTTTTTGCTTCCCTTTTTATTCCTACTTTGTTGCTTTATGTTATGTCTTTATTTCTTGTTTCTTTGCTCCTTGCTTCTAATAATTCCTTTTGGACAACCCTTTTCTCAAAGTTTATTTGTTTTCTTTGAACTCTAGGAGTTTGGAAATGATGATGTAAACCTCATACATATGTTGACTATGTATTTGAGATATGTCTTGATGTTATTATAGATACCAAAAAATTGCACATGATAGTTTCAAATGTTGAAGTACCCATGGATGCCCTTACCCTACCTAAAACCACATTTATAATCCCACATTTAACCTCAACCATTAAATTTTGACCCTTAACCCAACCTAACCTTTGTAACCCACCTTGACCCTTCACCCTTGAGTGCTCAACTGCTGGTGATCACCATAACCATAAATGATTAGGTTAATCATCAATGGTTAGGTTCCCACCACCTCAACATCTAAATTTCACTTTAACTCTAACTTTCTTGGTATATGTGCAAACTAAGGCATGTAGGAATTTAATTTATGTAGGTAAACACATCATGCATTAAATATTAATAGAAACCACATCTCTTCCTTCTCACCTATAAAATAAGCAAATCAAGACCAAGAAAGGATTCATTATCTATGATCTTATTCATCAAGGATCGATGATATTTTTGAATGGGGATTCTTCATCAAGATTTTATTTTTTAGCTCTCCCTTGTAGCCAACAAACCAACATAATAGAGACCTAACACTCTACTAAAATTTCTTTGAAGCCATACGCACCGTTACTCTGCCAAAATTACTCCAAGTGTCACCAACATCTTCAACTAACTTCAATAATAAATCTAAGTATCCATTTTTCATTATTTAGTTAATTTGTTTCATTTTGAAACTTCTACTTAAACCAAACCACTTCTAAATAGCTACCTCTGACCTCTCAACCAATTAAATAACCCCCCACAACCTTCTATGTCCTCTAATCTCTAACTTGCAAATCAACCTTTACCTAAAATAGACTTGTCAATAGTAACAACTGATGGTTGCCTGCTAACCACTGATGATTACCCTAACCACCAATGGTCACTATGTAAAACCTTCTTTCTAGCCAACCAGGAAGCAACAACCACCAACCAAACCTCAATGAAACCCTATTTTCTCAACTTCTGTCACCTCACAGACCAAAAATAACAACCTAACCTGACTTAAACATTTCTTTAACATTTAGAATTTACCCTAATGTTATTTTGTTAGAACACTATCATTTCTTTGAAAAATTATTTATTTCTTTAGATGTAGTACTTTTATGCTAAGCAACCTTTATTTTGAACATTAACTTGTATTAGAATGTGGATTGATAACCTCCTCGATAGCTCATGCTTCTTAGATCTAACTTACTAGGCAATTCACCCATCCTACTTAACTAACCAACCCTTTTTTAGTTCTCTCTTATTACAGGCCATCTTCCCAAGCCAAATAATAGTATCTATAACCATCTGGATTATGGAGCACACACCTATCTAGGTTCTACCAACCTCTACCCCTCTTTCAATTTTACCTTTCTTATATACAGAAGAAATAAACAAAATTTGAGTAAAACATTCTAGCATGTCTGATGGGACCTGGTTACATCTAGTCCCCTTTTCTTCTTTATTCTATGCTCATATAATGAAATTCAAAATTTATTTTGGGTGTAAAATTAACTGCATACATTTATTGATTACATGTTTAGCTCATTTAGTTAAATTAAAAGCAAAGTAATCAATCATAGCTTCACCTCTTTATCACACACCATACCAAACCACTTATCAATCAACACATATTAACACCTAACATAAGGCCCAACTAGTATTTCATCACCTAGTGATAAACCTTCACCCTTTAGATATCTTACTTTGACTTCACTACCAAGAAGAGAAACAAAAACTCAACTCTCTGGTTGAGTTTAAACTCTAAAAATCAATATATACTAGCTAAGCACCTAACACCCTTTATCACTATGGTGTGTGAAGTGAGTGGGTAGGCCTCAAAATCAATCCATAAACTAAATTTCAATACAAATTTTGAGAGCCATAACCAAAAACTGACCATAGACTTCTCTTCTAATACCTATTTTACAATCCAAGTCTTTCAACATTATTTCTAACTTAAGGCATAAGCCACAAGAGAGACTAAAAAAAACCCTAGGAGGTAAATTGCTTTAGTGTGTGTTTTACCTTTTTGACATTTTCTTATGTACTCTTTGGTTTTATTTATGATAAACCTACCTTCCACCATCTTGCCTCCATTATATTTTTCAATGGGGAACCAACCTATATTCTCTCTTAGGGATCCTAACTTTGCTAGGATCTTGGAGAACAACCATCTAGCCTTAGAGTGATATCTTGAATCACAAGCCACTTATGCTCCTAATCTTACATATAACTAGGCTAATCTCATCAACAACTAACCTAACCTCATTAATAACTAACCTAGCCTCACACACAATCAATCAAACCCTACTTATCACCTATCAAACCTCAACTATAGCTAACCAATAAAATGTTAACTACAAATTGAGTTGGTTACAATGTTAATGGAATAGATAATCAAAGTAGATTCATTTATTTATGATACCCATGACCAATAAACCCTCACCTACAACCAATCAAATCTTAACTATAACCAACCAATAACCTATCAACTATCATTTAACCATAATCATACCCAACCAACAACCCATCAACACGAACTTAACAATTATCATAACCAACCTCATCTTTGACCTATCCAACCTCATCAACTATTGGGTCACCTACCCTAACCATCATATCAACTAACCCAACCTACTTTGAGACAGCCCTATTTATCTCAACACCAATATTTTCTCTATCTTCTTTGTCATCCAACCAATAACTATCAAACCAACTTATCAACCTTACCTAACTTATAAAACCAACCTGCATTATCAACCTTACCCAAAAAATCAAACCCACCCAACCTATCAACTCAACCAAACCTATCAATCCAACTAACCTCATCAAACCAATCAATTAGCTCACAAACTCAAGAGCAATCTATCATTGAACATCTTTTTTCACCCATCATTATGTACACCAATAACCAAAGACCTCAATATAATGAGGTCCATCCATTAGATTTGGTTCTTAGTCAACCTACAACTAGAGAAACCATAATCTAACCCTTAACCAAACCACTTGTAAACCAAGTGGAACCTTCTCAACTTTCCTTCAAAATCATAATCAAGGAAACAAACAAGCCTTTTCCACTCACCCATGTGGAACCAATGAACCAAACTTTTCCACTCACCCATGTGAAACCAACCAAACTAAATTTTTCACTCACCCATGTGGAACCAACCAACCAATATTTTCTACTCAGCCATTTGGAACCAACAAACCAACCTTTTCCACTCACTGATGTGGAACCAACCAACCAACCTATTCCACTCATCCATGTGTAACCAACTGACCTACCTCTTTCACTTACCCATGTAGAACCAACCAACTAATCTCTTCCATTTACCCATGTGGAACCAACCAATTAACCTCTTCTACTTACCCATGTAGAACCAATCAATCAATATTTTCCACTCACCCATGTGGAACTAACTAACCTACCTCTTATAATTACCAATTTTGTAGAACCAACCATCAACCCAACCTTAACAACCATTAACCCTACCTCACCAACCATCAACCAAACCAAACCTACCTTTAACCTATCTAAACTTACCATTGACCTAACTTTACCTATCACTATCCACCCAACCTTACCTCACTAACCAAACCAAACAATCAAACCAACCCAACCAACTCAACCATTTATCTTACCTCTCTTAACCAATCAAACCAACCTCTACACTAAATCAATCGAGCAAAATCAACATAAATTTTAACATAACCATAACTAACTTATCTAACAACCCAACCTAATGTTAAACCATCATACCTACCAAACCTACCCTAACCTACCTAACTTAGGCCCAAAAATATTTTTATAGCCTTGGTGTAATAGAGACAATCCCACTCGAATCACCACCTACCAACTTGACCTATTAACCATTAATAACTAATAACTAACCACACTTTTTAGAGGTGGATGAATTCATATTCACCCTTCCTAATCCTTCTTATTATCCAACACATTCACTTTGGGATCTTTTTACCACCTCAAGCATTAATGCAAAGAGAAAAATGGGGGAACCCTCCCTTCATAAGGTTCTGACCATTTACCAACTAATTGACCAAAATAACCTTTGAAATTTTTACCTAAACCTATAGTTGGCCTAAAATTTCCTAACAACCAACCAAACTTTTAAAAAACTTGACCTTAACTAACTTTCTAACAAAACCTAATAAAATATACCTTTTTGACCTTTAGACCCCAACCATTAATAGTCACACTAACCACCGATGGCCACCTTGACTAATGATGGTTGTTTTCCTAAACTAGAACTTGAAGATTACTTTTTTACCCAAACCAACCTATCAGACCCTCAACCAAGCATCATTTAACCAATCACTCAAACCTATCAACCAACCAAGCCCCAACCACTGGAGATTACCCTTTTCCACTTTATTGCCCATTTGTGATTTTTAAGGTTTACATTTTGTGTTTGATATCTAAGAACTCACCAACCAACAACCTTATCTTAACAATGAAAACATTAGATATTACCCTTCTCCATCAACCAACCAACCAAATTAATTTAACCTTAGTCATTATGGGTCACCTTGTTCACAATTTTTGTGATCACCAACCATGTTGGAGAGCACCTTCTCCATAAACCTAACCATCCCATGTGGTATGTCAAATGGAGACAACCCATTTTGACACCAACCAACCTATTTTGAGTCACCTTATCCCCCAACCATTATAGATTACACTTCTCCACCAACCTATTTAGGAGTCACATTCTCCTCCAACCTTTGGGGAGTACCTTCTTCATCAATCCAACCTAAACCAAGTGGTATAGCAAATTAAGTTAACCCATTTGGACACCACCCAACCTATTTGGGAGTCATCTTCTCCCCCAACCATTGGAGATTACCCTTCTCTACCATAATATCTCTTAGCCAACCTCACCTTTTCATCAATAAAAGTCTTTTCCATGTCTAATCAAGTGTCAAAAAGTAACTAGGGGACATATACTCTCCTAATAGGCATAAACCATTTATTTAAGCATGGACTTTGGGTATATCAAAACCTCAACCTCCTCAAATGCTAAGCATGGATACCAAAATGATAAGGATAACTAATTTAAAAAAGGATCATGTGATTAGGAACCATGGATACCAAAATTCTAAACATGGATACCAAAATGATAAGGATAACTGATTAAAGATAAGGAGATGAAGGATACCAAGTATATCATATTGTGTCACCATGGATACCATGTCTCTACCCATGACATGATCCTCATGGTACTTTCCAACCTTTTTAGGATGGATTCCCATGGTCATTATCATTTAAACCACCTCTTTTACACATAATAAACCTCCTTGTGATATGGCTTTACATACATAAATGAAAACCTTAGGCCTATATAGATAGTCCATGTCTAAACCAACATATAAATAATTTGGGATACCAAACTATCACTTGGGTCAACATATCTAGCATGCAAATTGCTCTTTTTAAGGATAGATATCCCAAAATAATCAATTTTTTTTGAAATTAAGGTAGACAACTCCTTTGAAGGACAGTTATCAAACATGAACAAATCAAAAATTAGACCACTCCCTTGAAGGATGGCTAAGTCAAATTTGTCAAAAAAATCATTTGAAGCTTCCCACATTGATCAAGTTCTCAAACATATCAAACTAAGAAATAATATAACCTATATCAAAAACAAACACCAATCAATCCCAAGAAAGCTATAATCATATTTCATAATAGCATCAATATACTTCCTACATCAATCAATCTACACCTAACATATGACATAGACTTGTCTATCATGGTTCTTAGGTCACGTACAAAAGGGAAAATACATCACCATAATAAGGATACCTTACCTATCACCCACTACTTGTCATCCATCTCTACTTTTATCCTCCAAAAATTAAGGGAATTTTGAGCTTACTTGACACCGTGTGATCAGGCTACCTTTTTTAACCATTAAACTAACAACAAAGAAAGAATATGATAGGGGTTTATGTTCATAATCCCACCCATATTTACATCTAAGTCTTTGTCAATAATAATGTTTAGCCTCCTCCTTATACTTTTATGACCACTTAGGAAGACATGTCTTCCCCCCTTGTGAGTCATTAAAACCAACCAGTTAGCCTAACCAATTAGTGAACCTATTTGGGAGTCACCTTCTACACCCTTTTGGAGTCACCTTCTCCACCACCTATTTGAAACACCACCCACCCATTAAATAGTACCTTCTACACTAAACCAAACCCAATATTTGGATATTACCCTTCTCCAACCTAGCCATATCTTAACCATAAACCTTTAGAGATTACCCTTTTCCTACCCAACCCAAACCAAGTCGTACACCAAATTGGGGTAACCCATTTGAATTATACTAGATAACAACCTTACCTTGACCATGAACCATTGGATAGCACCCTCTCTATTAACCCCAACCTTTAAAGATTACCTTTCTCCATAAACCTTCAACTAAACCAAACTAAGTGGCACACCAAATTAGGGAAAATGATTTTCACACCACTAACCAACTTTTAGAGAGCACCTATTCTCCACAAACCAAAAATTAACTATTAGAGAACACCCTATCAAACCAACCAACCATCTAACCTTGTATACCTTATCATTGGCCATTTTTTACCCAAACTATTCACATATTTTGTTATGACCTTTCCTTAGTCCTTTTGATTGCATGGATTACTTTTCCATGTTAAACATTTGAATTTGCACCACCTCATGTACATCTAACCATTTTGTGTCTTCCCAGGATCACTTCCTACCTTGGATACCTATAAGACACTAAAATTGTGTAGAAGACTTATAGAGTAACCCAATCATTTATTCGTAATGCTACATCTTAGTTACCCTATCACTTATCCTTCTAGAATCAAAATTATTTTAACCAACATTGGAAACTTAGTCTATGTGTGATATTTATTATCATAATTAGTCAAATTTTGTTTACATGTTTATACCTTAATGCCCAACCTCACCTACCACCCTTGTCACCTACCTTCCCATCCACCTAACCACTCATCAACCTAGACCTAATTTTGTTTCATCTCATTGACTCCTAATTTGAGGGGGATCAACTCCTCACATACTTAGGGCAACCAAAAACTTGACCCACAATCCATTTTTGTTTTTTATCTTGATCATACAAACTACATAATAAAAAGGGGTAAAATGTGGACATAAAAAAACTACACATGACAGTTCTAAATGTCAAAGTATCCCTAGATACCCTTACACTATCTAAACCCACCTTTCTAATCCTACCTTTTACCTCAACTATTAACCTTTGACCCTTAACCCAACCTATCCTTTTTAACCCACCTTGACCCTTCACCTCTAAGCACTCAACTAAAAGTGGTCACCATGACCACTAACACTTAGGTTGACCACTGAAGATTAGGTTCCCATTACCTTGACATGTAACTTTCACTTCAACTCTATCTTGCTTTGTCTACATGTAAACTAAGACATGGAAGAATATAATTCATGAAGCTAAATGCATCATGCATTAAATCCTAATATCAAACACATCTCTTCTTTCTTACCTATATAAGGAGAGCAAGACCAAGAAAGAATTCTTGATCTAGGATATTATTCATCATGGATCGATGATATTTTTAGACAAGGATTCTTCATCAAGATTTTATTTTTTAGGTCTCCCTTCTAACCAACTAACTAGCATAATAGATACCTAACACTCTAATAAAATTAATTTTTAACCACAAGAACCATTACTCTACCAAAATTCTTCTAAGATTCACCAATATCTTTAACCAAATTCAATAACAAAGTTAAGTATCCATTTTTCATTATTTAATTAATTTGTTTCATTTTGACACCTCTACCTAAACCAAACTACTTCTAACCAACTACCTTTGACCTGTCAACAAATTAACTAAACCCCAATAAAATGTTATGTCTTATAACCTCTAACCCATAGATTAACCTTTACCTAAACTAGACCTATCAATAGTAACTAATGATGGTCACTTGATAACTATTGATGGTCACTTTAACCACTGAAGGTTACCTTCACTACTAATGGTCACTATGTAAAACCTTCCTTTCAGCCAACTAGCAAGTAACAACCACTAAGAAAACCTCAACCAAACCCCATTTTATCATCTTTTATCACCTCATAAACCAAAAATAGAGACCTAACCTAACCTAAACATTTTTTAACATTTAACATTTACCTTAATGTTATTTTGTTAGAACACTAGAATTTCTTTTAAAAAGTATTTATTTCTTTAGATATAATACTTTTATGTTATGTAACTTTTATTTTCAACATTAACTTGTATATAAAAGTGGATTGATAGCCTCCTAGATAGCTCACACTTCTTGGATATTGCTTGTTAGGTAATCCACCCAACCTACTTAACTAACCAACCCTTTTCTAGTTCTCTCTTATTGTAGGTCATCCTCCTAAACTAAATAAGAGTATCAAAAACCATCTAGATTATAGAGCACACATCCATCCAGGATCTGCCAACCTCTACCCCTCTTTCAGTTTTAACTTTATTCTATACACAAGAAATAAGAAAATTTTGAGTGAAATAGTTATGATTTAAATAAACTAGTAAGGACCCATGAATAGGTTAACCATTTCATGAGACCTTACACATTTTTTTGACTTGAACTTGGTTTTCATAAAAATTACACATGTATAATTAAATCTCAATCCATTAAGGTATGATCATGCTTTACACCTAACAAATATATTTGCCTAGAATTTTGTAACCATAGGTGATTATCCAAGGATCAAAAACTTGACCAAATACTTAAACATGGTTACCCTAGTTCCCAACCTTTGTTCAAAGCCTAAAGGATAAAAAATACAAAAAAAAGAAATTATTGTAAAATTAAAAGATTCTCAAGCAAAGGTGATTTTGGTAATTTCCACTGGGACTATCAACGCCTGAATTAAAGTGGAACAAGGCCATGAGTGAATCTAAAGGCATCTCTATCAGGGCTATGTATGCCTAGTTGGTAGCAAAGTAATTCCCAAGCCTTCCCTAAACTAGAAACATGGTTTTTAATGAATATATAAACATCCTCCAAGTCAATATTAGTGATTAAAGGTATGAAACCTAGAAGTTGTTCCTTTAATCCCATGACAAACAATAAGTGGAATCAAAGCACACACATATTATGGCCATGTATTGATGTTTGATCCTAATTTTTAGTGTGCAAGTCTTGTTTCAACCATGAAATGATTTTGATAATGGAATTGATCAAATGGAATAAATGACCTAGTTATTTGTCTAAACTAGAGTCTCTAAGTTCTAAAATATTGTTATGTTCCCTTAGAAAATAGCATTTTTTGAGGTCAATATACCCCCATTTCTAAAAAATATGGACCCTTGTGATTACTTTGAACCTTAATGTTGAAAACTTGATAATTTGCACTTTACTAGAATATAAAGATCATCCATGATTGATGAAATTATCCCATTTGTTCATGGTTTTTCTTTAATCTTGCCTAATGTTTCTAACATTTGACTTTCATGTCTTAAGTTTCAAGAGTCATGGAGCTCCCTTCAATGGATTCTATGGTAATTTTCATAGATTAACTCTATTCAGGATTTCACTAGCCTTTGGTTTGTAAAATCTTACAAATGGATTCATGAGTTGAAACCCTACTTTACAAAACCCTAGCTTAGACTGTTAGTTTAAATTCAAATTTGACAAGAACAAATATAACAAGAACATTTTGAAAAAACTTTGGACTTAAGACTAATTTTTATGCCAAGGCTTAGTTATATTTTTTATCACAACCAAACCTTAGCCGAAAATCATGCTTAGCCCCCTTCTATTCCCCCCTTCCATTCCCTATGTTTCTAACATGGTCTAATGTTTAGGTGGTAGGTTATTTTATCTTAGCATGATCTACTTTGGCATATGCTTATCTTAAAGTCTTAACCCTAAGGCCCCATTCATATTTATCAACATGAATGAGACCTTAGTCTTAAGACTTTAGCCTATGTTCTTATATTAATCCATGTCCTAAGTTAAGCACATCACTTCTTTGTAAATATGATGGTCCTTACTTCAACATGAAGAAATATCTGATGGAGTGTAATAATCTCAATAAACTTAAAGATTTGATCCATCAAACCAATCCTATAAGATCACTAAGATCATAATCAATGATCTATACTTAATTGGAACAGATGATCAAATATTTTGAGATCATCCTCAAGTTTAAATGGACCCCCTTTTACTCTATAAGCTCAAGCTAGTTACGTGCATCTGCTTAGATCATAATTTTTGGTTCATGGTTATTTACATAGGGTAGATCTGATGGAATGAACATAGCATTGAAAATTCAAAAGCTCAAGAGCCCTATAGAGCCACCATGTGGCACTCCCATATTTGAGATTGATAACAAAGGGTCTTGTGCATTAAAGTTTGGACTTAATCTATGTTTTTTTAATCCTAAATTTCATTGTATTTATTAATACAATGGAAACTTAGGCTAAACCCTTAGGTTATGATCATAACATTCAAAAGGACCTATTATATTATGCTTACAAACTTAGAATTTTGTCTTAGTCTAATTTTTATGACATGGTCCTTAGTTAACTTAAACTCCTTTATGATTACAGGAACCAATGGTGTGCATCTCCTCAAATCTTGATCAATGGTCTATCCTTAATCGAGACCAAATGATCTAATAGAGCATATCAAATCTAAGATATATGGATTAAATAGACTTCATGATCTTAAAATTGAAATTCTTGTGATCATCATTTGACGTTTGTAAGGTCATCATTGACATCTACAAGATTTTCAGCTTTAAGCCCATCAAGCCTAATGATCCACTAACTTAAGTTTGATGTTTTCACGACTATCATTTGATATTTATGAGATTATTTTTGAAATTCATGAGATCATCAAATTTAATCTAATAAATTATTTTCCTTAGACATAGTGATATCCTTCAAAATGTTGATAAAGTTTTATGGCTAAATTAAAAATCAATGGGACCCCTTGGAAGATGTTCAAACACTTAGGATATTTGAGCTTCAAATAATAAAATAAACTTGTGGCCTAGATATATGAATATATAGCCTTAATCTAAGTTTATTTCCTAAGATTCCAATTTCGTTTGTTTAAATGCAATAAATCTTAGGCTAGAGACTTATATTAAGGTCCCTATGATAGAAAACCTAGTTTAAAATGCTTTTAACCTAAAGTTTTATCATGTTTATTGATATAATAAAACCCAGGTTAAAACCTAACATCTGGACCACTTATTATTTGGGCCCCTTTAGACATGCTCTAAGACTTAGCTTAATATTTGAACCTAAGGTTTATTTCTTGTTTATAAACATGACATATACCTTAGCCTAAAATATTTAGCCTATGTCTCTTTTTATGTGTCGATGTTAATTAAAATTCTCACTCTTTGAAAGATCAATATCTCTCACTTCATCATGAAGGATGATAAGATAAAGCAAAAATACATGATAAATCTAATACATTTTATCTATTAAACCAATGGAATGTATCAATCTAGATAAAGATTAATGGTTCACACTTCAATGAGATCGATTGATCAGATATAGTGAGATCAATAGAGAATATTCAATAAAACCCCCTATGCCTATGGGATTGACATGTTCCAAGTACATGTTCACTACACATAATATAGAGCCTAGAAAGCTTGTGAAGGCACCAAGTAGCACAACTACAGAGCTTGACATAAATCATCTAATGATTCTCAAGCCCCATGATCATGATCGTTGATCCATGTTGATCCATAAACAATGATATAATGACATGAAGGAAATGTTATATTTCCAAAAGACAATGGCTAGTACCTTAAGTCATTTATGAAAAATGCCACAAAATTTTCCAAATGGATGACACACAGATGCCACATAAGCATAAAATGACAAAATTAAATATTTTATGTGCTTGAAAAGTCAAATATATAAAATCATGGGTATTAATCAAACATGAGACACAAATGAGCATAATTCCAAATTACCATCACCATTAAAGATTTAAAAAATCCATAACATCTATAATATCTCTAATTCAAACTCAAAATAGTCATATTCAAATTGATAAGAGTTTAATTGCAATCTAAGCAAGAGCAAATTGACCCAAAAGATAACTATAATTTATTAATAAGTACTTGAAAATTTAATGACAATGGCAGCTCATAGATGACAACAAAGGGATGATACCAAGTTGTATTTGACCTCAAATAATGAGGGAAGAATATTTAAGGACACAAACATGGATGATACAAATTTAAGCACTAGGAATAAGAATTGGTCTGAAATCTTTTGGACCATTAAAGAAATCCAAGCTCTCATAAGAGAAGAACACCATAATGCAACCATCCTATGGAGATACAATGACCTAGTTTCCATCTAGATGACTAGCCTCCACTATGTTTCCAACAAGCTTGAGGTATTACATTTCATCAATTTCCTTGTTCTTCTTTTTATTGATTGTAAAATTAAGGAAGACTAGATAGTCCATGAGCATAATTTCAAAAAGGTGGTGTACATTTCCCCTCTTGATTTTTAGAGATATTATAAAATATATAAGCCCTACATAGACTTACCAACCATTAAAAAATGGAATAGAGAGCATAATCTAAACACAATCCTTGCCCTATAGCTACTTATTGAGAACGAGGTGATCTACGACCCCATAGGCAAAATCCCAATTGTCTAATTTAATAAGGATATTAGGATAATTATGACCCTATTAAATAGGTTATCTAAATCCCACTCCACCATTCATATTGACAAAGTCTAGGTGTCCTATGCTTACTTCATGGTAGATAATGGACTCACTCACCCATTGGGTGAGATGATTAATATCTATTTGAAGTCACAATCCACAACCATCAAAAAGAAAACTAGCCACCACTTCTATATGTTGTCCTATATACTTGATGCTTTATTTCCACCACCAAGATCCCAAATATTAATAATTGGTCACCTGATTGGAGACCTACTATATCCCATCATTATTACAAGATTTAAATATTCAAATATAGACACAACATGCAATTCATTTGTGATTGTATTTATCTAGATCTAGTGGAAGCCATCACAAGGATTCTCATGGTTAGGTTCAACCCCTTGGTTCTACCTAGATTTCATAGTAATAAGGATTGAGGGATTTGACATAGCCTTATAGGTTACTCATCTATGTGTCCACCAAAATAGAAGAACAATAAATTGCATACCAACTTCTTTATGTTATAGATTAATTATACAAGGAGAAAATAAAGGGCCCCCTCCATCCCTTTCCTTTAATAATTAGTAGAATTTTGTTACAAAATTGGGAACATGTGAATTTTATTTCTAGACATAAGGACTCATCCACCCTTACAAAGATTGATTAAGGTAATGGGACCCTAATGAGAGGGTCACCAAATAGTTAAAGTACAAAACCATAAAGAAATCCTATGAGCATCATCCTAGTGTTCATGACCCACTCTACATCAAAGCCTTGAGTTTCCCAGAGGTATTATCTAGATTAGAGAGGCATAACATAAAGTTGGATCCCAAGTTATCTAGGGTAGATGACAAGACATTGAGTGAGATATGGTAAATGGGGACCCTATAGTATCACTTATTTTTTAGGTCATCCTCACGATCCCCTCCAAAATAGCCACAATTTACAATGAAATAGCCTTAAACACATGTTACATAAGGAATTGGCAAAGAGAAACTAGAAGAGAGATCTAGGGAAAGATCATCTCTAACTCCACCTAAAAGGTTAGAGTTTCCAATAGATTTCTTGGATATGGTTGCTTTGGAACCTAATGAGATAATATATGATGCACTTAAGGTGCTTACTAAAGATATGGGTCAAAAGATGAAGAGGAAAAAATTGAAGAAGCCCAAGCCTTAAACTAAGGAAGTAGAACATGATAGAGGGAAGGAAGTTTCTTTAGAATTTGTTCCAATAGCATCCCAACATAAAAGTAAAGTAAAATTGACATTAGTCCTAATTGGGAGAAAGAAGACCAAATTGACCTTTACCTACCCTTTAAGTGAGGTCAATTTGTTTAGTAATGAATACCCCATTCATGGGCCAATTATCCTTGAATGGTTAATTTATGGGAAAATGTAGAAGATTACCACTTTATCCCACTCATAATCCTTGACCTAGACATTCCACATTGATGTCCATGATGAAATCAAGCCATGCATATTGGCTTTGATGAAGGAGGAAGAAGAGGGAAGAATAGTTACCATAATAGGATCAAGTGGCACACAAATGGACACTCTAAGAACCTCAAGAATTATATAGGTGGAGACTCTTGAGCCTCCTTAGATCATAGAGTCTAACTTCAATCAATAAATAGTAGGATTGGAAAGGTTGACAACCAAGAAGACTATGGTTGGAAGTAAGGAATTCACCTTTCAAAGAGTTGAATCTTTTGTTGGTTTAACTCCAATTAGAGGTGAAAGGATTGGTGAGCATTATATTCATGAGGAATACATAGAATATTAGCTAATTCCCATTTAACTTCTATCAAAGTAGGTATCAGGGGCATGAAGTATAAGATGCAAAACCTAGTGAAAGAAAAGGAAAATCTAGAGACAAGGAATATTTATTTAACCTATTTGACTCCTTGAAGCTAATGAAACTAAGGAAATATTCATTGACCACATAAAATAAAATATCCCAAGGATTGGTGGCCTAATGGTAGGATGTATAAGATAAAATAAGGGATCTTGTAAACATACTAAGGGTAGGATTCCTAGCTTCAAAACCATTAGCCTAGCCCACTTGAATGAAATATTAGGGATAGTTGTTGATAAGACCCAAAGTTTAAGTGCTTCATCAAAGAGATTGAATATAATCCTAAGTGATGATGAAAAGATAATAACAAGAATCAAACAATTCCTTGGTACTATGTTGGCCAACCCTATAAAGTATACCTCCCTAGGCATAATTGATGATGATGAGTACAATCACAAAGCCAATATAGAGGTCACAATAGTTGAGTCATGGGTATGATATTCACTACTAAAGAGAATATTTTTAAAGATAGGAGCATCAAGGAGGCCATGGTAAAAAATGATAGGGACTTTAATGACTTGGATGATCAAGAGGATGTTTATCCCTTAAAGCTAGCTATTGATTTGGATCTTGTTAGTGAGAAACACCAAATAAATATGGAGATTATATAATATAAACAAGAGATACCTTTAGCTCAGGGCTGCCCAGTTAATTAATATTCCATTTTATCTAAAGCATTGTAATATTTGAATGTGGAATATTATTTTGTAAAGGTATATGCTAGTTTATTATCATATTTGCCTATAGGTCAATCCATTTTGGAAAGGGAAGTGTATTATATAACCATGAAGAGGGACAATTGTCCTTATCTTTATGCATGTGTAATATTATCACTAACTAGTATACTGCCTAGGTCTTCAATAAAAGGTAGTATTTCCATTTTGTGAAGAGAGGGAGTTTTGACCCAAAACTTGTATACTTCTGAGAAATTAACATAAGCAAGGAATACTTAATGTTTGTCCAAGTTTGTTTTTATCAATTATTACATGGATTTTTGTCTTAATTTATTACTCAAAAACTTGAATTCGAATTATTTTCTATGAATTTTAAATGTGCATCTTTGATATAGGGTTGCTAATTTGTGTTGCAACTAGATTAATTGAATGTTCTTAGATTTTGTTTCATTTTATTTTCTCTACATTAGGATGTGCAAATTCTATTTAGATGTAATAGTAAAATTTTAAATCAAAGTCTAGTTCTTACTTATATTCTTTCATGTTTTTCTAAGATATTTACCTAGTTTATTGTTGGATTTGAGCATCTACTAATTAACACTATATGTTGGTTATATACATGTTCAACTGAAATCAAAACCTTCCCTCAACTAGAAGTATGGTTCTTAATGAATATCTAAACATGTTCCAAGTCAATGTGAGTGATTAAAGATATGAAACCTGGAAGTTATCCCCTAAATCCCATGGAAAATAGTAATTAGAATTAAAGCACATAGATATCATGGCCATATCTTGATGTTTGATCCTAATTCTACATGTGAAAGGCTTGTTTCAACCATAAACTAATCTTGATAATGGCTTTGATCAAATGGAATAAGTGACGTAGTTGTTTGTCTTAACTAGAGTCTCTAAGTTCTAACGTATTTCTATGATTCCCTAGGAAGTTGCCATTTGTTGAGATCAACATACCCCCATTTGTAAAAATTTATGGACCCTTTTGATTACTTTGAACCTTAATGTTGAAAACTTGATAATCTTCACTTTATTAGAATATGAATATCATCCACACTTGACAAAAATAGCCCATTTGTTCATGGTTTTATTTTAACCTTGCCTAATATTGTTAACATTTGAATTAAATGTCTTAAGTTGTAGGTTTCATTGAGCTCCCTTTAATGGATTATGCTAGGATTTTCACCAATTAGCTCTATTCAAGATTTCACTAGCCTTTGGTCTATAAAATCTTATATATGGATTCATGAGTTGAAACCCTACTTTAAAAAACCCTAGCTTAGACCTTTAGTTTAAATTTAAATTTAGTGGGAACAAATTCAATGGGAATATTTTGAATCAACTTTAGTCTTAGGCCTAATTTTTATGCCAAGGATTGGTCACTTTTTTCATCACAACCAAACTTTAGCCTATAAATCATGTTTGGCCTACTTTTATTTCCCCCCCTTTCATTCCCTATGTTTCTAATGTGGTCTAATGTTTCTATGGTAAGGTCTTTTATCTTAGCATTGTCCCTTATGTCATATCCTTAGCCTAAATTGTTAACCGTAAGGCCCCATTAATATTTATCAACATGAACAAGACCTTAGTCTTAAAACTTTAGCCTAAGTTCTTATATTAAATCATGTTATAACTTAAGTACATCACTTCTTTACAAATTTGATGGTCCTCCCTTCATCGTAAAGAAAGATCTGATAGATAATAAGAAGCTTGATGAACTTAAAGCTTTTATTCATCAAACCAATCCTATAAGATCACCAAGATCATGATCAATGATCCATGCTTAAGTGAAATGGATGATCAAATGACATGAGATCATCCTCAAGTTTAAATGGATCCCCTTGTACTCTACAAGCTCAAGCCAATCATGTGTATCTACTCAAACCATGATTAATGATATATGATTACTCATGTAAGGTAGATCAAATGGAGTGAATATAACATTAAAAATTAGAAATCATATGACCCTCGTACAACCACCACATGACACTCCCACATTCAAGCTTGATAATAAAGGGTCCTGTACATTAAAATTTAAACTTAACCTACATTTTTTATCCTAAAATTCATTTTATTTATTAATACAATGGAACCTTAGGTTATGACCATAACATTCAAAGGGACCTATCTTATTATGCTTATAAACTTAGCTTTTGTCTTAGTCTAATTTTTATGACATGGTCCCTAGTTAAATTGATCTCCTTTATGATTGTAGGAACTAATGGCATACATCTGCTTGGATCTTGATTAATGGTTTATGCTTGATTAGGACCAAATGATCTAGCAAATCATATTAAATCTAAGATCTATGGATCAAAAGGACTTCATGATCTTAAAATTGACATTCTCATGACCATCATTTGACATCCATGAGGTCATCATTGATGTCTATGAGATCGTCAACTTTAAGCCCATCAAAATTAATGATCCACTAACTTAAATTTGATGTTATATCAAACATAATTTTACATCTTTTAGGATGTCATTGATGTCCATGAGACCATAAATTTATGTTAATCAATTGTTTTGATTAGACATAAGGATATCCTTCAAAATGTTCCTAAAATATTATGGTTACATTGCAAAATAATGGGACCCCTTAAAATATGTTCAAACACTTATGATATTTGAACTTCAAATAATAAAATGAACTTTTGGCCTAAACATATGAAGACATAGCCTTAATGTTAGGTTGTGGAGCTAAAAGCTTCAACTTGTTGCAAACAAAGAAAAGGAGGTTGCTAAAGACCCAGAAGCACCAGCGTCAGTAGCATGACCAACATTGATCATGATCAGTGCAAAAGGCAACTGGCATCGGTAGGAAGTTGACTGATGTCGGTAGCACCAAAAAAGTAGGGACCGACGTCAGTCACCTATGTGTTCCAGAACTGCTCGTTACGCGAATAGTTAGTTTAGTGAATGAAGTGTTTGCATATAAAGGCTATTGTGAGTCTTGAGTTGTGTGGATAATTATAGTAAACTAAGAGTCTAAGTTATTGTTCAAGTCTGGGATCTATTTATAGACCCATTGACATGTATTGTAAAGTGTGCTAGTGAAGAGAATAAAGTGTGTGTTTCTCCCAGCTCCACTAATGAGCTAAAAAGGAAGGCAAGGAAGATCCTTCCATTGTAAGTATGGTCTGTTGAATTGTAGGTTGCAGGTTCATGGGAGATCAACTTGAAGTACTATAGAGTGCTTGGTGTACTGGCAGGGTTATTACTGACTGGTTGGAGAGGTGAACACCAATTCTGTGTGTGAGTTGGGTGTTGGGACCGTTTTTGGTAGGAGAGTGTTTTGAAGAAGAATTACTGTACACTTGAGGTGTGGGAAGCCTCTGCAAGGTGGAAGAGTGTGGCGGCTCTTTATTGTATTCTTTTCTGTACAAGTATTAATATAAGATTGTATATTGTCTCTCATATTCTGTGATATTGGTGAATTCTAGTTAGTTGTGCTTCTAGCTATTTCTGCATGTTTAATTGCTTAGGTTTGGTAATCATATTGTGCTCTTTCTAAGGAGCAAGATCCTAACAAGTGGGATCAGAACATCTATGTTTGTTTTTGCATTCCCTCAAGAGCTGACAACTGGTATCAGAGCTTTTGGTTGGGATACTAACAGGTTGGATTAGATCTAGTTAGTGTGTGTTGATTACAGGTTACTCACAGGGTTTCTATTTGAGTGGGAGTAGAGTAATGGCAGAAGACAGTAAGCTACGAATGGAGAAGTTTAATAGCAGGAGGTCCAAGTCTAGGTATAGCAGAATAACCTACTAGAAATATGGAAAGAAAGAGCAGGAAAAGAAAGATTGTTGGTTGGTAGCAGATTAGCATGAAGGACATGAAGAAGAAGCAGATGTTGCAGATTTCATTGCACAAGATGCTCTGGTATGTTCTTTGGATAAAGTAGAATCTTGGGTTTTAGATTTTGGTGCCTCTTTTCATGCATCCCCAAATAGGGAATTTGTTCATGACTATGTCTAGGGAAACTTTGGAGAAATTTGTGTAGGGGACAGTAAGCCTTGTCAGATGGTTGGCAAAGGGAAAGTAAAGCTGAAATTGTAGACAGGAAACACATGGGTGTTAAAGGAGGTCATGCATGTCCCAGTTTTGGAGAACAATTTGATTTTTGTAATAATTTTGGGTGATGAGGGTTGCACATTAACTCTCATAACAGACTCTTGGAAGGTTACCAAGGGTGCACTTGTTGGAACAAGAGGTAAGAAAGTAGGTACGCTTTATCTATCTACTTGTATTACTAATCTCTTTCTGGGTTATCTACTTCAGCTGTAGATTTGGAGATGTGGCTTAATAGGCTTATCCACATGAATAAGAAGGAGATGCATGTTCTTGAGTCAAAGGGTATGCTTTCAAATTTGAAGATCATAGATCGAGGTTTCTGTATGTAGAAGAAGAAGGTAATGTTTCTTGAGGAATCTGATGTTAGTGACAAGAATAGGAAAGCCTTGGTTTTCAAGGAGAAGGTGACGAACAGAGTTCAGCACAAGGGGTAGATGAATTTTGAGCAGAGCAAGGGTGATTTGGACAAGGGTTTGATCCAAAAGGAGCTCGTAGGTAGAAGTCAGTTTTGACAAGCAAAACATAGAGACTGACATCGGTAGGAAAACTAGCATCGACATCTAGACAGGGACCAACATCAACTATGTGTAGACTAATGTCGATGACTCAGGGTAGATAAACACTAGCGTCGGTAAGGGGGAATCGATGTCAGTGATGAGGCAGTCGTAGGGAACCGACATCAGTCAGGTGCAGAATGGGATGTGACCGGCATTAGTCACTAAGATGAATTTTGGGTGGAAAATAAGCTGTCAAGGAGTCTCAAGTGCCCATATGGAGGAATTAAAGGGTATGTAAGCCTCAAATTCATCATTTCCCTTCTTTACACTACTTGTTGCTCACTTATGGTAAAGAACCAGGGAGTTGTTAAAGACACAAAATAGGTAGATCTAGGAAAGAGTCAGAGCTTGGCATGGATGGAGGATGTGATTCCTTGGAGGAGAACCAAATAGGAGTTTTGGGTGGAGTTGCTAGCTGGAAGTAAGCACTGAGAGATGAATGGATGTTTAGGATGAAGAAGAGTGGAAATGGATATGTGAGACAGAAGATCAGGGTATATGGTCTTGTGTAAGTTGTAGTGTAATGGAGGTTTGATTATTGTCTTTCTCTTTACTAGGTTGGATAATATTAGCTACATTATCCTATTACTGTATGATGTGATTGTTGTAGGGTTACATATACAAGGAGTTGGTGAACTAAAGGTAAAGCTAGTTTAGGGGTGTGTCATGGAGAATCTAGGAGCAACAAGATTCTTTGGCATGAGTGTGTTCGAGACATGGAAGGTCATATGTTGACTTTGTTTTAGGATGATTGTGTGAGACCAGTTAGCATGCCGATGGTTGGACAATTCACAGAACAGTGTCTTGATTCACATAATGAGGTTAAGTGCATGGTATGTACTAGACTTGAGTTTTCCCAAGTAGTGGGAGTTGTCACAAGTTTGGAGCCAATCTGGGAAAGAAGCATTGGAGGTCAGTTCAGTGGATTCTTAGAGGGACCAACAACAGGTGCACATGCTATGCAGGTTCAAGTTATTTTCTACATGGTTTGTAGATGTGGATGTGGTAGGTGATTTGGATGATAGGTGTTGCACTACAAGATGTGTGGTGGTTGGTCTTCAAGAGTGATCTTAAAGAGGGATATAGAGCCAAGGGAACTACCTAGACAGTGTACAGGTATAGGTACAGTTGTAGCTATTTATCTCCAAGTGGGAGATTGTTAGGTTGTAGAGCTAAAAGCTTCAACTTGTTGCAGACAAAGAAAAAGAGGTTGTTGAAGACCCAAAAGTACTGATGTCAGTAGCATGACTGATGTTGGTCATGATCAGTGCAGAAGGCAACTGACATCAGTAGGAAGCTGGTCGATGTCGGTAGCACCAAACAAGCAGGGACCAACATCGGTCGCCTGTGTGTTCCAGAACTGCTCGCTACACAAACAATTAGTTTAGTGAATGGAGTGTTTGCATCTAAAGGCTATTGTGAGTCTTGAGCTGTGTGGATAATTATAGTAAACTAAGAGTCTAAGTTATTGTTCAAGTCTGGGATCCATTTATAGACCCAATGGCATGTATTGTAAAGTGTGCTAGTGAAGAGAACAAAGTGTGTGTTTCTCCTAGTTCCACTAATGAGATAGAAAGAAAGGCAAGGGAGATCCTTCCATTGTAAGTATCATCTATTGAATTGTAGGTTGCAGGTTCATGGGAGATCAACTTGAAGTACTATAGAGTGCTTGGTGTACTGGCAGGGTTATTACAGACTGGTTGGAGAGGTGAACACCAATTCTGTGTGTGCGTTGGGTGTTGGGACTATTTTTGGTAGGAGAGTGTTTTAAAGAAGAATTACTATACACTTGAGGTGTTGGAAGCCTCTGTAAGGTGGAAGAGTGTGGCAGCTCTTTATTGTATTCTTTTTTGTACAAGTATTAATATAAGATTGTATATTGTCTCTCATATTCTGTGTTATTGGTGAATTCTAGTTACTTGTGCTTCTGGTTATTTCCACATGTTTAATTTATTAAGTTTGGTAATCATATTGTGCTCTTTCTGAGAAGCAAGATCCTAACAAGTGGGATTAGAATAGTTATGTTTTTTCTTGGATTCCCTGACACTTAATCTAAGTCTATTTCCCAAGGTTCCATTGTGTTTGTTTATATGAAATAAACCTTAGTTTAGATACTTATATAAATGTCCCTATGACATAAAACTTAGTTTAAAATGCTTTTAACCTAAGATTTTATCATTTTTATTGATGTGATAAAACCCTAGGGTAAAAAATAACATTTGGAGCACTTATTATTTGGGCCACTTTAGGTGTGTTCTAAGACTTAACTTAATATTTTAACCTAAGGTTTATTTTGTGTTTTTAAACATGACGTATACCTTATCCTAAAATATTTAGCCTAGGTTCCTTTTTATATCTTTATGCTAATTAAATTTCTCATTCTTTATAGGATCAATGACTCTCACTTCATTGTGAAGGATGATCAGAGAAAGTAAAAAGACATGATGAATCTAAAACATTTGATCCATCAAACTAATGACATGCATCCACCTAGATATAAATCAATGGTATGTACTTTAGTAGGACCAATTGATCAGAGCATGATTAATGGAGACTATTTAATAAAACACTGAGTGCCCATAATATTGACACATTATAATCACACATTCACTACATAGAATATAGAGCCTAAAAGGTCCATGAATATACCAAGTTGCACTATCATAGAGCTTGACATAAAGAAACCAATGATTCTCAAGCCTCATGGTCATAGTCAAATGTTTGCATTGATCCATAAACAAAGATTTGATTGTATGAAGGAAAAGTTATATTTCCAAAAGACAATGACTATTTTTTTAAGGAATTTATTAAAAATGCCATGAAATTTCCTAAATGGATGCCACATGGGCACCACACAAACACAAAATGGCAAAATTAAATATTTTGTGTGCTTGAAAAGGCAAAGGTATATAAGTATGGGTCTTAATCAAATTCAAAAAATTAATGAGATTAAGTCCAAATTTACATCACCAATAAGGATTCAAAAAATCCCTAGTGTCCATAAAATCCATAATTTGAATTCAAATCAGTCATATTCAAATCAAAGAAGTTTAACTATAATCTAAGCAAGAGAAAATTAATTATATAAGTTACTAATAATTCATTGGTAAGTAGTTGCAACTTCCATGACCATAACATCTCACAAATAATAACAAAGGGACAAGACTAAGTTGTATTTGACCTCAGACAATGAGGGAAGAATCTTTAAGGACATAGACCTAGATACTACATCTTTAAACATTGGGAATAGGAACTAGTCCAAACTCTTTTAGACCATTGAAGATATATAAGCTCTTACAAGAGAATAACACCATAATGTAACCATCCTATAGAGATATAATGACCTGGTCTCCATCTAGATGACTAGCCTCCACTATGATACTACCAAGCTTGAGGTATTATACTTCATCAATGTCTTTTCTCCTCTTTCTATTGATTATAAAATTGATCAAGACTAGATAGTCCATGAGTGTACTTTTAGAAAGGTGTTATACTTTTACCCTTTTACTTTTGAGATATACTATAAACTATGTAATCCCTAAATAGACTTTCCCACCATTAAAAAGTGAATTGGAGATCATAATTTAAACACAATCCTTGTCCCATGGCTACATACTAGGAACTAGGTGATTTAGAACCCCACAGACAAAATCCCAATTATTTAATTTAGGAAGGGATTAGGATAATTATGACCCTACTAAATAGGTTATTTAGAGCCCCCTCCACTATGCATATTAGAAAAAATTGGGTGCCGTATGTTTACTTCATGGTAGAGAAGGAAATCACTCCCTCATTTTGTGAGATGATTAATATCCAATTGAAGTCATAGTTCACAATCATAAAAAAAACCAACCACCACTTCTACATGATGTCTTATCTACTTCATACTTTATTAACCACCATGAAGATCCCAAACATTAAGAATTGGTCACCTGATAGGAGACATGTTATCTCACATCATTATTCTAAGCTTCACATATTCAAATAAAAACATAATATGCAGTTCATTTATGATTGTGTTTATCCATCTATAGTAGAATAAATCATAGGGATACCCATGGGTAGGTTCAATCCCCTACTTAAGAAATATGTGGAGTTGATGGGGGATATCTAGTTCTACCTAGATTGCATGGTAATAAGGATTAAAGGGACTTTGACATAGCCCTACAGGTTACCCATCTATGTGCCCACCAAACTAGCAAAAAAAGAAATTTCATACCAAATTCTTCATGGTATAGATGGATTATTGAAGGAGAAAATAAAGGTCTTCCTCCATCCCTTTCCTTGATAATTAGTAGAACTATGCTATAAAATTGGGGACATGTGGATGTTATTACTAGACATAAGGACTCATCAACCCTATAGAAAGATGAATTGAGGTAATGGGACACCAATGGGAGGGTCACCAAATATTTTAAGTCCAAAACCATAATCAAATCCTATGAGTATCATCCTGGTGTTCATTACCCACTCTACATCAAGGCCTCTATTTTCCTAGAGGTATTAGCTAGATTGAAGAGGCATAACATAAAGATGGAGCCCAAGTTGTCTAGGGAAAGTGAGAATCCATCGAGTGAGATATGGTAAATAGGGCCCCTATAATATCACTTATTTCTTAGGCCATCCTCAAATCCCCCTCTAGAACAACCATAAGCTATAATACAACAACCTCAAACATAGGTTGTATAAGGAACTAACAAAAAAAAACTAGAAGAGAGACCTAGGGAAGGATCATCTTCAACTCCACTTGAAAAGCCAAAGTCTCCAATAGAGCTCCTAGATATAGTTACTTTAGAACCTAGTAAGATGGTAGAGGATGCATGTAAGGTTCTTTCTAAAGCATATGGATCAAAATATGAAGAGAAAAAAACTAAAGAAACCCAATCCTAAGCTGAGGAAGAAAAATGGGATAAAGGGAAGGAAGTTGGTTTAGACCTGGTTCCAATAGCAACCCCACACAAAATGAAAGTATAATTGATGTTGGCTCCAATTGGGAGAAAGAATCCAAAATTTACCTTCACCCACCCCATGAGTGAAGTCAATTTGTTCAATGATGAATACCCAATTCATGGGATAATTATCCTTAAATGGTTTGTTTATGGGAAGATGTAGAAGATTCATTCTTTTTCCCACTCATGGGCCTTGAACCAAACATTCAAAATTGATGTCAATGATGAAATAAAGCCATGGATATTAGATTTGATGAAGCAAGAGAAAGAGAGAAGAATAGTTGCTATAATAGGACCAAGTGACACACAAATGGACACTCTAAGAACCTCAAGTAGCACATAGGTGGAGACTCCTGAGCCTCTTAAGATCATAGAGTCATCAACCAATGTGTAGTCTAATCCAAAAACAACAAGATTGGAAAGGGTGATAACCAAGAATACCATGGTTGGAGGTGAAGAATTCACCTTTCAAAAATTTGAACCTTTTATTGGTTTAACTCCCAATGGAGGTCAAAGGCCTAGTGAGCATCTTATTCATGAGGAAGATAGAAATCTTAGTTGATACCAATTCAACTTAGATCAAATTAGGTATTATGGGAATGAAGCAAAATATATATAACTTAAAAAAAGAAAAGGAAAACTTAGAGACACATGCTATCTTATATATCTTAGAGATAGTAATAAAGATGTTTGAGGCATCTTTCATTAACATGTTTGACTCCTTGAAATCAATGAAACTAAGGAAAGATGCATTGACCCATCAAAATGAAATAACTAAAGGATTGGTGGCCTATTGGTAGGATGCAAAAAACATAATAAGGGATCTTATCAACATAGTAATTAAGGGTACGATTCCTAGCTTTAAACAACTATCCTACCCATTTGAATGAAATAATAGGGATAGTTGTTGATACGATCCAAATTTTAAGTTCCTGGTCAAAGATATTGGATAGACTCCTAAGGGATAACAAAGAAATAATATAAAAAATCAAAAAACTCCTTGGTACCATGCTGGCCAACCCTATAATGTCTACCTCCTTAGGCATCATTGATGATGACAAGTATAAGCACAAAGCCACTTTGTTAATGCAAGAAGTGAGGAATAAAAGCCAAGGCTAATCTAGAGGTGATAATAGTTGATTCATGGACATGATCTTCATTTTTGAAGAGAAGATTATTGAAGTTACGAGCATTAAGGAGGACATGGAAAGAAATGATAGGGAATTTAATGACTTGGCCAATCAAGAGGATGTTTGTCTCTTGAAGCTAGCTATTTATTTAGAGCTTATCAGTGAGTAACACCAAAGAGATATGCATATTATCTAAGAGCAACAATTGAGCTCTTTAGCTTAGGGAACACTAATTAATTAATATTCAATTTTATGTAAAGCATTGTAATATTGAATGTGAAATATTATTTTGTAATGTCATATGATAGTTTTTTAGAATATTTGCCTATAGGTCAGTCTATTTTAAAAAGAGAAGTCTATTCTAGAACCATGAAGAGGGATAATTTTCCTTATCTTTGTATAGGTGTAATCTTATGAATAACTGGTATACTACTTGAGTCTTCTATAAAAGGTAGTATTACCATTTTTTAAAGAGAGGGAATTTTGAACAAAAACTTGTATACTTCAAAGCAATTAATATAAGAAATGAATACTTACAGTTTGTCCAAATTTGTTTGTATCAATTATTACATGGTTTATCTCTCAATTTATTATTCTATGTCTTGAATTCGAATGTTTTTTATGAATTTTGAATGTGCATCTTTGATATAGGGTTACTAATATGTGTTGAAGCTAAATTAGTTGAATGTTTTTATATTTTGTTTCATTTTATATGCTCTACATTAGGATGTGAAAATGATATTTGGATGAAATAGTAAACCTTAAAATAAATTATAGTTTATACTTATATTCTTTCATGTTTTCCTCAGATATTTGCCTAATATATGGTAGGATTTGAGCATCTATTAATTCACACTATATGCTGGTTAAATACATATTAAATTGAAATAAAAACCTTGTCATGATGTTTAAGACAAAGATAAGAAATCACAAATTTTATTTCTACCCTACCCTTCCTTTTGATTCTTTTTTTTATCAAATCACTTTAGTTTAGATCTCATTGTAAATATTCATCTAGACTAGCTTTAGTTTAGAAATTTGATCATGACTCAATAAGATCAACATGGATGTTTTAAAATTCACAAAGATTAAGGACCACAGTGACTCTAAACCACCAATCAATATAAATTTGTTGAACAGTTTAATTTGTTTTGCCTCTATTTTACCATAGGTAACTAGATTACCAGAACCTACTAATCATTCTCTAAATTATCATAAGTCTAAAATGAGAAGTGTTCTCTATACACTAAGAGAACCTATGATACACTTAAAGGTATCAATAGAAACACATTTGATACCTGATAAAGATGAAACCAAATTTAAGGTCTCAAACATTGAAAAGTCCAAGGAGGACAAGCTACTAATTAACATGCTACTAGAGCATGAAAATATATATATTTTTTATCTAGAATGAGTGATGTTAGGAGAAGAAAAGGAATATTCTCAAGAATAAAAATGTCTCATTGATAAAATGAGAGAATGAAGAATGCAAGTAGTGTTAAATGAAGAAGCATTTGAAAAAGTTATATAGTCTCACTTTTTTATTTCTAATGCTGATTTTGATTATGTGCATGTAGATTTACAAGTTGATGAGATGAAGGAATTAAAGAGTGTCTAGAAAAAGGAAGCATTTAGGTCATTGTGTATACTCATTGAAGGCAAGTATGAATATAAATCATCTAATGAAGTGCAAGGTATAATATAAATACCTAGAATAGATTTTGGAGTAAGAAATTAGATAGAGATATAGTATGGAGATGTGTCTAACTTTACACATGATGAAGACATAGTCCAAAAATAGGTTATGGTACACGTTATAGTTTTTGTACCCAACATCACCCTTTTATTTAAAGAGAAATGGGGACACACATTTTTAGATTTTTTGATTAATATCGAGCCTTTTTTTCAAATGTTCATGTAAATTTTGGAAAATATAAGGTATTTCAATTTTATAAGGATGATATTGGCATTATGCTTCATAAGACTAAATTTTGTTCTATAGAGACTATTATTTAAGTTTATATTTTCAAGCTAAATATTTCATCCCTTCTGAAATTGTCCTTTTGGGTTTTATGTTTTGGGTGTTCCTGGGCCTATTTTATTTTGGTCTTACTATTGAAAAATCCTTATTTTTTCAAGGAAATTATTGCAAACATTTTATCTACAACAATTCCCCCAAAATAATTCAGTCAGTGGGCTATTTTCCTTATGGAATTTTGGTCTACAAACATTTTTCATGAAATAAATCCCTTGATGGATCATCCCTTCAACCCTACCAAACCTACCCTTTAAGACTTTTGAAATGACCCTTAGATATAATAAAGTACCCATTGTGGAAATCAAAAGTGATCTTCACCCCTTTACAAAGTAGACCCTTTGGGTAGGTTTTTCCAAAAAGTAAAACCTTTAAATCCTTTTCATCTACCCTTCAGGACATTCAAACATTCCCTTCAACCCTTATGAAAATGTTTTTTGTCCTTTATCCCTTCATCCTTTCCTAAATTAACCACTTTACCCTTTTCGACCAAATATTTTAAGGCACATAACCTTTCAGTTTTGTGTAAACCACCCTTCAGGACCCTTGTCCCAAAACCATTAACCTATAGGACTTATCCTTTGGGACATCTTTTTCAACCTATTTTCCCCATGAAAAGTGCCTTTCAGCCTTTGTGTTTTGGACCCCTCTTTATGACATAGGCATACCCTTTGGGATTTCTATCCTAAAACTTTGACCCTTTTTTTAAGTGGCCACTTACCCTTTAAGATAATGATAGAATCCCTTTTTCCCACCAAAAGACCATCTAGACCAAGGAAGATACCCTTCTATTTTTATGTAACCTACCCTTCTAAACTTTTGAAACAACCCTTAGCTATATGAAAGTACCCTTTGGGGAAATCAAAAGTGCCCTTTGGTCCTTATGAAGTAGATACTTTGATACTTTTTGTCATGGATAAAATGCCCTATAAAGTGGACCCTTCAAATCAAAATTAACCTTTAGGGAAACTGAAAGCACCATCCAAAACATTGAATAAACTTTCGATATCATTGTCTTAGTAATTTTTCCCAAGTTAATTCCCATGAGAAATTATTGTAGACATTTTGTCCAAAACAAATCCCCCAAAGGAATTAGTCTATGGACGTTGACCCAAAAGCATTTTTTTATGTACACCCTAACTGTCTTATTATTAAGAGTACTACGAGTCCCACCATAATTATCCAAAATAAAATTAAAAATATTTCCTATCAATACTTTAAAATACCACCCCATCAACCTAAGCTAACAATTTTGAATTATACAAGTAAATAAAATCCAAGTGAATGTTTCACATTTATGTCACATAAACTACTATTAAATAAAAGATTCTATATAGGAAATATGCTATGATTTAAAATCCATTGTTGCATTCAAGATAAATTATAGCTAAAGTCTTCTATTTTTTTATAGTGACAAAGAGCCCTAGTTCCCACTTTAAGATTATTATGAGTAAAATATTGACTGAGCTAGAGCTAAGTTATTTGCAAAATCATACATAACACATAAAGGAAGTAGTGTAGAGCACACAACAATGACATCTACATCAAGGAAATTCTAAAGTACCAATATGCAATCACATTTTTCAATAAAGGACTCCATAGAATTCATAGATATAGTCTTCGATGACACAGAGTTTGGAGACAAGTATAGGAGTTATTTAGCATCATGGGATGCCATTGATTCTATGGACATGTTCTCACTCAAAAATTATATGACACTAGAAAATAGACTATTTTTTATGTAATTGTTTCCATTCAAACACCAATGATTACACTTTATTATAGCCAAGCCAGAAGTAATGCCATGCATTGACCTCCAAAGGGCCCTATTCTTTTTAGGCAAGATATTGCAGGATGCTTTTTTGCATCATTATAGTAAAAATATGATGGTCACTTGAATTTCAAGGGTAGATTTATAGAGATACCTATATTTAAGTATACATGATTCCTACTTTGACAAACACACATTGGTGTAGTTTAACATAGAAAATTCAATGTAGAAATTACTATCTTCATGGCTACTCCTAGACTAGACCATCACATGGATAGGGAAGAAGCCAAAAGGAACAATCCCCATTGATATATTCAAGATGGGGATTCACATTAGTATGGATCTTTTCAACTGATTATATGGAATGCCTAGCATTCACTTTGTTAATTTGCATTAGGTACCATTACTATATATGATGCTTACACATGATGTCACATATACACTGGGTGAGATAATAAGATTTTAGTTGAGGGAGTAGATTATTCATAAAGACAAATATCCCACACCCTTAGGAAAATTCTTCATGATGTCATGTTTATTAGATGTAGTCATGGGTATATTTTACAAAGATCTTGGTGAATTATTGGCTCTAGCCACAGGCTATGATAAGAACAAAATCTATGATCATTACCAGTTCATGCACATCTACTAAGAATATGGTAAGGATCTCTGAGGATGTCTATCCTCAAGTTTGTAAATCTATTCATAGCTCACCCATACCATGATTTGGAAATAATATTGTGAATAGCTTGGATGGGAAAGGGGATTATTTCTTTTACCTAAATTTCATTATTATTATGATTTAGGGAAATAAAGTTGGCCCCCTTATGTCTTCCAAGGTTTATACCAAACAAACTAGCTAAACAAAAAATCACCTTCCAATAATGGAAGAACATTGAAGATGATTTACCAAGGAAGAAGAAGGCATTGTATTTTGGTCATTTCATAACTATTGGTAGGATGGTATATACGATGAGAAAGCATCTCAGGGAGGTAGGTGGAAAATATAAGAATTATCCTTTCCTCTCACTTTCACATAAAGATTAGGATCTTCATGGGTTGATCCAAAAACACATTCATATATTCAACATCCCATATAGTCATGAATTTTATGACTATGATTTCCTATTTTTGAATGCTAAGTCTGATGAAGAAGTTTTAAAATGGGTGTAGATTAATGGGCCACAAGAAGATCATTTGAGAATGATACAGGATAATCCTTTTATTTCTAACAGGGAGTTGGATATAAAAAAGGCACTCTATAAAGGGTGGAAACATTTGCATTTTTGGAGAGGATATTTTGAGGAGAAATCCAAGGATAAAGATACTTCCTCATCCCAAGTACTTCCTTTAAAGTTAAAGTTGAAGATAATGAATAAGGAAGCCAGGATACTTGAGCCCAATTCTACTAGGGGAAGACAATTAGGGGACTCCATTATCCTTAAATCTAGTGAGGAAGAGAGAACACAAGAAGTACTTAATGTAGGTTCTAGTTAAATGTCTATTACAATGCCCTAGATACATATTATTACATTTATTGGGATAGTAACTCCAAAATTAGCAACATCATCACTTCAGGACCATCCCATGCAAGTAAGGACCCCCTAGTCTATAAGAGAAAACCTAGGACTGCTATGGGAAGTCCTATAATAGAGGCATCACAAATTTTCATGACTCAACCTCCACATTTAGAATTAGCTAGGGGAGTTTTGGTGATCATCAAAGATATCAAGGATGATTCTTATGATGAAGTAATGTTGGAAAAAATAATGGCTATGAGCCTTTAAATAGAGCTTATGAAAATTACTCTTCTAAGTACTCAATTTTTTGTTAGTTTTCCTTTGTCTTATATACCCATCTTTAGGTAGGCTACTATGGAATTTCCCACATCTACCCCCTCTATTTCCATTACTACCATTGATCCCTCTATCTCCACTTCCATCTCATTCACCACACATGCCCCTTCTATTCCAACTAGCACTTGCACTATTCGAGACCTTAATAAGAATAAAATGTCCAAAAAGATGTAGACTACATTGGCCACCTCACAAATCCATGTCCACTCCACTCAAATCACCCTTCCAATACTATCTACCACTTCCATAGAGAAACCATATTAATAAGTACTAGTATGGGAAGGAAGACTAATCCCCAAATAATCATGGTCCATCTGCTTCCTCAATTTAGAGGAGTATATTTGTCTAAAATCATATGACCTTCCTTACCTAATGTCCTAACGAAAGTACACAAGAAACAATAGAGAGATTAAGAGGAGGTTGAGTAAGAGGTTTTAGTCACAACCTTTGATTCATCCTAGTTATATATTATTCCATGAGTAGTGTATTTAAGAAGCAAGGCTCCTCAATTTCCAAACTTCATAATCACTAAGCTTCCATATATATCTATTTTATTTGATCTTCCAACTAGCAGTATTTAAAGGGTGAATAAGAGTAAATTAGAAGATGATAAGGACACCTAGATCATCCATGAATAAAGGCAAGAAGTGTCTTCCCTCACCATGAGGAAAAATAGATAGCCAAAATAACCTCTATATGAAGAAAAACTCGCTGACCTAGTATAAGCACAAAAAGATGCCTTAGTTACAATTCATGAAGTCACAAAGTTAGATAAATAAGATTTTGAGGTAGAAGTGTAGGTATTAGAGGCTTAAGTGGAGAAACTCAAAGGAAAGGCCAAAATAGTTCATATTCCTATGGGTATAGAAGCTAAATTTTAAGAGGTAACTTCAAGATGTTATAACTCTTTAAAAGATATGGAGTTTATGAATGTCAAGATATCCCCTCATGTGATCCAAGCCAATCAATCATTCAATTCCTTGAGATATAGCCATGAAAAGTTTAATATTTTAATTGTCTATATGGGCAAATCTTGCAATAATCATCTTGACCTAATGACGATGAACGAGGCATCCAATGCCTTAAATCTAGTAGTTATTCGATACAAAGAGGCAAACAATTGGTTTTTAAAAATTTAGGATTTTATATCCAGATATCAGGCACATGAGGCTTAGATTATTCAATTTTTTCATGATCTAAATTTATTTAAAGTTAAAGACTCCACTAGTAAGTTAATTAGAAAGATTAATTTTGATAAGCTTATCTAAGAAGTGACTGAAGATTTTAAACAGAGCTTGTAAGATTTGACACTTGAAGAAATTGAGTCTAAATTAAGAAAAGCTTAGAAAAAGGTCACTAAAGTATAAATCTTCAAAAGTAAATTCCAAATAACTAATGATGAGCATGCAAAGCTCTTTGGAAATACTAAATTAATTCATCATCCATCATTGATAAATTTAGATATTATACTAAAGTAGCATGGAGCAGTGAAAAAATTCTATGAGGATATCGAGGCAAAGAACAAACAAGTTTCCAATGGTGAAACTATATATTCAATTTCCACAATTAATTCTATACTAACCAAGGTTCATGCAATAATTTAAGAGATTAAGCATTGATAGGTTGGGATCATACACATGTACAATTTTGTAACAGTGAGTGTGCTTAAATTTTCCTTGTATTTTGAGAAAATAATTATAAGATTGATTTTATGTTTTTTGTACATGCACACATTGCATAATTTTGGAAAATTTTATTTATTTATTTTTTAAATTTTAGTTCTCTTTTAGATGGTTTTAAGACCTAGTTAGAACTACATGTTCTAATTGACACATGCAACTACCTTACATGAACTTGGAGGATGAGGTTACCCCTTCCCAAAGTCTATATATAAAATTGTAACCCAATTTAGTTTTTTGATACAAGATTTTAGAATACAGAGCAGAGAAATAATTTTAATCATCAGTAAAGTGTTTTGGGTATTTTATTTTCAATTTGTGTTATTAGTTGTTATTTTTCGTGGTTGCATGTCTTAATATTCTTTAGTGTGCTATAGATGTGAATAGATTCTTGATTGTTTTAATTGATATATTAAATCTATATGTGCAATAACTATTGAAATATTAGTGAATATATTGATTGAGTTAGTCAAGTTGATTAAATCATATTTGTAAATGTGCATTTGCACTTTCTTTGAAGTTTTTTTTTTGTGTGTAATAGTTACCTCAATTAATTCATTTGCCTAAGACATAATATCCTAATTAAGTGTGTGAAATATCTAACCTAAAATGATCAAACTTTGTTTAAGGCTTATGAATTCTTGACATCTTTATTCCCTTAGACTCCCTATCCATGTTTGACTGTATGTGTGTTATTGCTTCTAGCAATATGCATAGGTTTTAGAAAGCACATATCTATTTATGAACTAACCATGGAAGTGATTCCAAAGAAACACATAACCTTAATTCTACCCTACCTTACCTTACCTTTTGATTTTTTTATTTATACCTACACACTTTGTATTAGAGACCAACCACCCATCTAACTCATGTAGAAATTCATATGTTAGAAGGCCACACCTCCATAAAAAACTTGTCAACAACCTGCATGCCCTACCCCTATTCCATAAATATGTTGAAACACACTACATAATTTAAACTAGTGTCTTATAGTGGAGCTCACCTCCATTGGAATCATAAAATGATAGAGGCTACGTCTTTTGATTGTGGTGTGCATAAAAACTGCATCAACAATATTCCACTAGCACTAGAAGGAGGAACTTGAACCCCTAGTAATAGAGGTTATTATATACATAGATTTGCATTGGATTCACTTCTAATTTTTAGGTTGGTTTATTAGTGTCACCCCTGACAATTCATAGGAGACCTACAACTGTGCTAATAGCTCAAATTTAGAATAATCCACCACCTCCACTAGGGACCCCCTTACTTGTAAGGAACCTTTTGATTTTTAATCAACAAATTTCTCAACAACAATGATAGTTTAATTTACCATTACCATCCTAGGAGATGTGCATGATTTTCTCTAGAATTCCAAAAAGTATCTACCATCATTTTCTCTTTTAGGATGAAGGATAGTAGAAGAGCATATCAAATCTATTAAAGTTTCTTTAAGGTTAATGAATGTAGTTGATGAAGATGTTGCATGTTGATTATTACATTTTAATTTAATGGATGTTTCTTATGATTGGTACTTATATCTAATAGACAACTACATCACCAATTGGGAGCAATGCCAAATGGATTTTATTGCATAGTTTGGCTAGGTCACCAATCTAGGATTGGTATATCAACACTACACTAGTATGAAGAGGGAGTCTAATGAGCCCGTATATGATTTCAACTCAATATGGTAGAAGATGTATAACTTTTTGACCCTAGGGTATAAACCAAAACCAACATTAGGATTAGAGATGTACAAGAATGCCTTGGACCCTATCACTACTATATTCCTAAGAAGATCACCTATTGCCAATACTTTGTCATCAACATTCAAAGAGGATATTAACATTGATAAACAACTCAACATGTAGATGTCTAGGTCACCTAATATCAATAATGGATTTCTAACACTCAATCTAATACCACATGTAAAGCATAATGGTCTAGCATACAATCAAAATCAATTATACACACTACATCTGTTGACATAGATAACATAGTCAAGTTTTGACTATTTGAACAATCATGTGATGGGTAATAGTTATGAATAGAACCAACACATGGTTGTACCTCCCATAGATATTTTATAAGGTATGAATTCCATAAAAGATAAATTTTATTCTATTTAGAAGATGATCTAGAAGGTGAACAAGGATTTTCTAAATATGTAATGAAAAATGGGCAATGTTAATGCCCTAAGTGGAGACCAAAACATTGGATTCTTGAGATATAATAGAACATTCAATAGGCCTAAAAATAACATGGAGCAACCTAAAAACCTCCCAAAAATTAACATAGTTGAATTGACTCTCTCTAATTGGTTAATGATACATAATACACCCCAATATGGTGAGCTTGATTGTATTGAGTCATATACAACATTAAAGATCTTTTAAAGGGAAGTAACAAGATAGGATCAAATGAATAATCTACCATAATCCCATTAATATATTATATCTTCTAAAATAACCATGGTCTTCAAAACCCATGAGTTCTCCTACCCAAGCGAAGATGATAATGAACCAGAAGATAATATGGATGAAGTTCATGCTTTTCAAAAATTCTAGAGAGGTACATAAAACTTAATAAACAAACATCCACTTACCACCTCAACTCCTCCAAAAACCATTGTGATTCCTCTAAATCCCAAAGTATACAACAATCCACACCCTCCAAAAGGGAGTGATCAACTACCAAGCAAGGAAGAACCAAGTAAAAGAGGATATAACATCATTAAAGATATGAATAAAATTAAGGTGAATATAAATCTTCATGAGCTATCCTAGATCACTAAACAAAAGGAGTTGTTGTCTAATTTCATTACTAGAAAGGATCTTAGATAAAGAGATAAGTTGACTATAGACAAAGTGAAAGTTGCTGATGCTAATGCCATTTACAAGAGCAAGCCTAAAGTGAGACCATTTTTGCTAACTATCAGAGTATTCAATATGAACATCAATAACTATTTGGTTAATTCTAGAGCATCTACAACTATCATGCCTACATTTATATGTAAGAGGCTTGGTCTCACTCTAAGTCCTTCAAAAGGATCAATCTCCCAACAAGAAAAAAAGGTGGTACCAGTAGTTAGAGAATTGAGTAATGTACGTATTTAGGTATCATCTAAACCAAGAGTTTAGATGACCATTGATATTTTGGTAGTGGACATATCAAAAGGCTATAGATTGTTACTAAGTACAGATTGGCCGAGAACACTCAATGGACATCTTTCCATAAAATTTTATCAAATTTGGTTGCCATGGAGAGGATTTATGAACTAGATCATAATTTATAGAGAACTAAGAATGAAATATCCCATCATAGAATACAATGCCAAAAATGAAGAGGTGAAGTATGACTCTCCCACTCTTGGTATTTATACTTTTCCCACTTAGAATTTATCATAAAAACTAGAACCTAAAGGTTCAAATTAGTTATGGACTATGGATTTTGATGGGGATAGGTATATGCAAGGATTAAGCATAGGAATTGAGCTAATTGATCCTTAAGGTAAGAAGTTCTTGACATCTTATAGATTGTAATTTCCTTATACTAATAATGGAGCTAAGTACATAACTCTAATTATAGGATAACAATTTAATCTAAAGAACAAAGTAAAATAGATAAAAGTATTTAGTGACTCAAATATAGTAGTTTACCAAGTAAGAAACAAACATCAATGCAAACTATCTTATCTAAATAGGTATAAGCATAGATCAAGGTATTTAATAAAAATATTTGAAGAATTTAACATAATAACACTCGTAAGAGAGAAAAATCAAGCCACCAATTCAATAGTTACTATTGCTACCAATCTCAAGCTATTATAGGAATCTAAGGTAAAAATATTTTCTATTGAATTGGTTCCTTATTCCTCTATTCTAGATAATATAGAAAATTTTCAAGTCTTTGATGATGATCAACAGATTATCCAATTCTTAACTAATTTAGGGGATTTAAAGTTCTAAATCATTAATGAAAAATAAATTAACCACTTTAGTCAAAGACAAATAGATAAAGATGGCATTCTCCAACTCAAAGAAAATAGAATTCCAACCAGATTAATCTCCTTGGAAATATCATTTCAATTAGACCTTCAGGCATAGTAGCTTAGGAAAACCAAGGTTGATGAATCAAAATTTAAGAGAGAAAATATAGGAGATGATCATAACCCACATTACATGAATATTGGCCTCAACTACATTTTGGAGGAAAGACAATGAGTCAAGGATTTGATCACTCAATAAAAATATGTTAACTCCTAGGTGTATGAATACTAAAGGTGTATGACCCACATGTCATCACTCACATGATTCCCTTAAATCAAGACATTAATCCATTCAAATAGATTCAAAGGCCAGTAAATATTATTATGGATACTCTTATATATAAGGAAGTGAATAAGTTATTAAGTGCCAAAATCATCTTCCTAATTTGTCATTCTTCCTGGGTGGCTAATTTGGTCTCAGTTAGAAAGAAGAATGGTGAGATCAAATTATGCATTAAATTCAAAAATCTAAACAAAGATTTTAAGAAAGATAATTATCCTCTACCTTCTCTAGATGAGGTATTATAGATAGTGAGTGGTTCTAAAATGATGTCCCTTTTAGATGGATTTTAAAGCTATAATTAGGTACTAGTATAGTATGAGAATAGAATGAAGATAATGTTTACTATGAAATGGGTTAATTATGCATATAAAAGGATGTATTTTGTCATAATAAATGTAGGATCTACCTTTCAACATACCATGGATCATGCCTTTAGGGGACTAATAGGAAAATGCATAATTATCTATATGGATGATCTTATAGTATTTTTGAATAATATAAAAGATCACATAAGTCCACTACAATCCATATTTGAGAGATGTAGAAGGTTCAATGTTTAATTTAACCCAAAGAAAAGTATATTTGGAGTCATTAAAACAGAAAATAATGGCATATTATCATAAATTATGGGATCGCCATTGATCTAGATAGAATCCAGATAATTTCAAAAATTTAACAACCAAACAAAAATAAGGAGCTCAAGTCATTCTTTGGGAAAATAAACTTCATAAGGAAGTTCATCTCAAGGTTTTTAGAGATTGTCAAGCCTCTAAATGCCATGCTCAAGCAAGATGCTAGAATAAAATTGATAGATGGAGATAAAAATTCTTTTTAAGATATTAAGTATGCCATATTAAGGATCTAGTGCTAATTAGCCCATACTTTAGAAAGGATTTCTATCTATATTAATTCACTCCATAAAACACTATTGCTATGGCTATCATATAGAAGAAAGGTGAAAATAAGCATCTAATTTCCTTTATAAGCACAAATTTGAAGGATGTAGAGCTTAGGTATTTGATGATTAACAATTTTTTTTTCTTTTGTGAAAGTAGTGAATAAATTTTGACATTAGATCTTGCGGAACAAAACCATTTTTATTATACCTGACCTTGTTTTCAATCTCGCCATATCATAGAACAAGATAGGATAATGTTGAGGCAAATGGATGGCCAATATCTAGGAATTCAACATAGAGATTAGGCCTACAAAGATTGTTAAAGGTCAAGGCATCTTTCAAGTCATAACTAAGCCCAATCCTTGAATCACCATTGAAGAGGTATGTGTATCCCAAGTTTCTAAAGGAGAATGATATACAGAGATAATCTAGTATTTACTTATAGGAACTTGTCTCTTGGAGCTTGATAGAGAAAGAAGGACAGATTTGAGGTCCAAAGCTACCCATTTCATGATAAAAAAGGGAGTCTTCTTTAGAAGGAAATATGAAGGTATTTATCTTAGGTGTGTATCTATCAAATAAGCTAAGGAAATATTAGAGCATTTTCATCAAAAGATAGGTAATGGTCATCCTTATAGGAATAACACAACCCATAAAATATTGAGGTTAGGTTACAATTGGGAAACCATCATTAAGGATACTCATATGCACGTCAAAACATACCATGAATGTCAAGAATTATCCAAGAGATAAGTACATGTAGCAATACCTCTATAGCTAGTTGTTGAAGGAAGGCCATTTACATAGTGGGGTTTAGACTTCACTGGCATAATCAACCCAAATTCCTCAACAAGCCATAAATTTGTGCTCATGGATACAAACTATTATACTATATGGATGGAATCCATAGTAAAAAATAATAGTATAGCACAAGATGTGATATGATTTTTAGAGGAACACATAATGACTAGATTTGGCACACCCATTCTTTTGGTGTGTGATAATGGACCAACTTTTATATTATTTGAATTCACTAAATGGGCACATAATAATTAGATCATAATTAGGTCATTCTCTAATGACTACCCTCAAATAAATGGATTATCAAAGGCAAACAATAAAAAATTGATTGATTTAATCAATAAATTAGTAGGGTAAAAGCCTAGGGACTAGTATAATTTATTAAAGTATACTATTTGGGTAGACTAGATGAGATACAAGTAAGCCCTAAAAGCTTCACCCTACCTACTAGTATATGGGCACAATATAGTTTTCCACATCATGTTGAAGCTACCCACATATCAATTCATGAAATAATACATGGAACCTAATGACAAATCATAATCAATATTTCTTGATATAATAGAAATGGAGGTCTCAAGGACTAAAGCCTTGTAGACATTTAGTAAACGCTAGGATGTAGTCAAAAGGTGGTTTGATAAAAAAATGAGTTAAAGCATTTAGTATTTTGGATCTAGTGCTATTATGAGATAAATCCCATGAAAATAAAATACATCACAATAAGTTTTCCCCACTATGTATTGGACCCTATCAGATTTTAGAGACCATGGGTGATGATGTATTTCATCTGAAGGACCTCCAAGGAAATGAGCTTACATATCGAGTTAATAGATAGTTCCTGAAGCATTACATTAGAGTTGTTCCATATGTAGATATTATTGATTTATAGGCTTTAGATAAGCTTAGATGTAAGACTAGAGTAGATTTCAATGCTTTCTAGTTTAGTTTCTTGCTTTCTAGTTTAATTTTCAATGCTTTTTAGTTTTCTATTTTATTAGACTAGATTTGAATTCTTTCTAAAGTAGTTTCTTAATTTCTAGATTATTTATTATTTATTTTATTTGACATTTGAGGTTTTTTTTATTCCATTTATTACCTAAGATAAAATCCAAAAACTACTAAGTTTATGACTTATATAGAAGGGAATAATTAAAATCTTGACACATCAGGGACTAGTTTATAGATTAGGTGCATTTCTTTATTTTTGAGTCTTTAGGATGAAGGAAGGTAACCAAAGGATTATTATAAATTATTCAAAATTATATACTTTTACCAAGCATGTGGAATTTCTCTTGGGTTAATTCATAAAAAATATAAAGTTTTATATTTTTATTGGATCAAATGCACTTATCATATTAAATACTTGTTGAAAGTGACAATTCTAGGTATATATTTGGTAGGCAGGGAGTTCTAGTAAAAATTTGATTTATAATTACACCAACTCACTGGGTTTTCATTTCTTCTCTTTTACATTAATCATAATAAGAAAAGAATAAAAAAATAACCCATGAGTTCAAAAGAGCAAAATAGAATCTAAAGGAAATTAAAAATCCCACATGATGAAATAAGGTCAATGCACCATGCATCATGGTCAAAAAATAATGAAAGGAGAAGAGGAGTCTAAGGTTCTTTATTAGGGTTATGGATGCCTAGTTGGTAGTAGAGAAATGCCTGAGCTTCCTTTGATTAACCAAGATTTATCAAATACTATAATGAAACCTATAGCTTCATTAAAAACTTTGAAAAACTCATCACAATAAGGGTTAAATAAATTACATGTTTAACACACATAGATCCAAGAAATTAGAAGGCAAGTATGTTGTGTGAATTAGCTTAGGAATATCTTTTATGTCTCGAATCTAATTATTTTTTTGTGACACACTTCAAGATTGATCTAAATATTATGAAACTTGAGTTCTAAGTTCTTGAATACTCAGGAGTATTCCCCTTGTAACTTTCCATTTTTTTTACCCAACATCCCCCTTTTCTTTAAGTAATAATGGTGACCCAATTTTTTAGATTTTAGGCTTAATATCAAGATTATTTTTAATATTTTCATTTAAATTATATAAAACACAAGGTATTTCACTTTTGGTAGGATGATATTGGCATTATGCTTCATAATATTAACTTTTGTTCTATAGAGACTATTATCCAGGTTTATATTTTTAGGCTAAATATTTCAACCCTTATAAAAATTATCCTTTTAGGTTTTATGTTTTCAATTATTTTGGGCATATTTTGTTTTGGGCTTACTAATTTTAAATCCTTATTTTTTGGGGGAAATTATTGTGAACATGTTGTTTGAAACAATTCTCTTCAAAGAATTCAACTGATGGGCTCTTTACCTTATATAATTTTTGGCTACAGACATTTTAACCAAAATAAATCCCTTGATGGATTATCCTATTAGAGTTGTTTCCAGAATCTAGATAATTCAAATGCAATGGAGATGTGATCACATGAGATGAAGCAAGTACACACCACATAGATGCTAAAACAATTTGAAATTATACGAGAAGATAAATTGCACAAGACAAAATGGAGAAAACCAAAATCTGATTAACATGAGATGGCCAAAGTGAAGAATACATATAGGAGAGCACATAAGTAACTCCTCCACAAAAGGTGGACAAGGCACCCCAAGAATAGATTGTAACTCCTCCATGAAAGGTGGTGACAAGGTGCTAAGAATAGAGAAGTAACTCCTATTAAGGGAGTTACTTATGACACCTATGACACATCTATGACACACATCTCCACATAAGCTAGCCTATCCTACAAATGTGGGAAAACTCCATGTATGCACAAGAAATATAATTTCCCTAATTAAAAAATAGGGAAAAAATAAAAACCTACACTAATAGCCCCCATAAGCGCAACTTAGGTGGGTAGTGCGGAAATATAAAATGGGTCCTGACAACTAGGCCTGATGAGGTACCCATGTACAAATGCAATCTCCCATAAGATAGAGAAAAGGAGAAAACTTGTAGGAAAAAAATCACCCCCAAAAGAGAGACATAAAATAAAGAAGAGGCTAGTGCCCCCCATCGAAGATGATGCTACTATAGATGTGGACCAAATCCCAAGAAGAGCTTGTAGATGAATGAACTTACTCTCGGTGAAAGGTTTGGTGAAGATGTATGCAACTTGCTCTGAAGACTGGCAAAATATCAAGTCAATGACCTGACTATAAATAATCTCCCAAATGAAATGCATGTGTATCTTTATGTGCTTGGTCTACTGGTGTTGAACTAGATTCCTACAAATCTGAATGGTACTCTAGTTATCACAATAAATGATGGTGGGCTACCAAATAAGAATGCCAAACTCAAAAAGTATTCCTTGAATCCAAATAGCCTTAGTAGTTACATTAATAGCTCCCCTATACTCTACCTCTGTGGATGATATAGCAATAGCATTCTACTTTTTGCTAGACCAACTCATAGGACCAAAACCTAGAGAGAAACTAAAGCTAGAAGTAGACTTGCGAGTCTGTGAATCACCAGCCCAGTATGAATCTATATATCCAACCAAGTCAACCTCTATGCCAAATCTGTAATGAATCCCATATCTATGTGAACCCTGTATGTAATGCAAGATCCTCTTAGCTACTTTCCAATGCAGCTCATGAGGTTCCTACATAAATCTGGAGACAAGTCCCACTGTATATGATATGTCGAGCCTAGTATGAGTCAAGTAGATGAGACTACCAACAAGTTTTTGATACCGAGTGGCATCAACCAATGGTGAAGAACAATCAGCCTCAAGCTTGACTCCTGATAGAAAGGGAGTTAGAGATGGCTTGCAATCATCCATGTGAAACTGCACCAATAAGTCAAGATCATACTTAGGTTGTGTAAGATAAATCCCTAAATCTGACTATGAGATCTTGATGCCAAGGAATTAGTGCAACAAACCCAAGTCTGTCATGTCAAATCTATCATGGAGAGATTCCTTTACCACTATAATAGCTGATGAAGAACTCTTGGTGATTAAAAGGTCATCAATATATAGAACCAAAATTAGGGGTGAATCATCCTGCCATAAGAAGTAGACATTGGGGTCAAAATGGCACCTAGTGAAACCCATTATGAGAAGGAAGGAATCCATCTTGGTATACCAAGCCTGAGGGGCTTATTTAAGGCCATAGATAGATTTCCTAATTTTGCATACTAAGAAAGAATCCTAAACAAATTTTGGTGGCTGCTCTATGTAGATCTCCTCTTCTAGGTCTTCATGAAGAAAGGCACTCTTCACATCCATCTAGTGCACATCCCAACCATGTGTTGTGACAATAGCTAAGGTGAGTCGAATAGAAGTCATCTTTATAACAGGTGGAAAGGTCTCTAAGTAGTCAATGCCTGCCACTTGTGAGAAACCCTTAGCGACCAATCACTCCTTGTACTTATCAACTGACCCATCTACTACAAACTTGGTCTGATATATCCACCTACATCAAACAATCTTTCTTCCCTTAAGAAGTGAAGTCAAATCCCAAGTGTGATTTTTGATTAAGGAAGAATATTCTTCCTCCATAGCACTATCCCACTCAGGTACCCCCAATGCCTCTCAAAAAGTGTATGGATCTAAAACTAAAGAAAAGAAGGCATAAGGATCTCTCTGAAAATCCCCCTAATACATCTATCATCTGCGGGATCTCCTACCCAAGTTCTAGCACTTTCAAGTGTCTATCTGGCCCAAAGTGGCCCAGAAGTGGGTGAGTCAGGTGCTAACTCCTCATCCTCTAACTGACTAGAGGTGCATGACCCTGCATCACTATCCTCATTGTCTAAACTCAAAGAAAAAGAAGATGTCTCTAGCTCAATAACCTATTGTGGCTAATCTGAATCTAATGAGGAATCATCATGAATAAGTAGATCCGATGAGGGAGAAGAAGTGTTAAGTGTTGAGTCTCTAGGACTCTCCTGAAAATGGACACTTCTCTCGATGAACAACTCATGAGTGATAGGATCTAGAAGATGATATCCCTTAATACCATCCAGATATCCTACAAAGATGCAAGGCTTGGACTAAAATTCCATAGCTTTGTGTTTCTTCTTCAGAATGTGGGCCATGGCTAGGGATCTAAAAAATCTAAGGTGTTCAACATTAGGTTTCCTTTTATGCCAAGCTTCAAAGGGTTTTATCCCTTTCAAAGCTTTATGAGGAACCCTATTTTAAATGTAACAAGCACAATTGATGGCTTCAACCTAGTATTGTGGTGCTAAAGATTTGGAGTGAATCATACAGCTACCCATCTCTTTTAAAAACCTATTTTTTCATTCAACAACCCCATTTTGTGAAGGAATGTAAGTGACTATGTGCTGCAAATCAATCCTCTCTATGGTACAAAACTACTCAGACCTATTGCTGACATACTCCCCTCCATTATCAGTTTAAAGAACCTTGATGGATTTCTCACTTTGTTTCTCAACAAGATCCTTGAAGTCTAGAAAATTTTCAAACACTTTAGACTTTTGTTTGAGAAAATATATCCAAGTGTACCTAGAGAAATCATCAATGAAAGTGAATATGTACTTGGCCCTTATGAAAAATGGTTTGGGAAAAGGTTATAATACATCACTATGGACTAAATACAAAGGTTTCAAAGCCCTCCAAGCTTTGCCTTTGTCAAATTTTCCTTTGGGATGATTTCTAAAGGAGCACCCCTCGCAAAGTCCTTTTGAGAATTAGACGTGAGGCAAGCCAATGACCATGTCATTTTTGCAAAGTTTCTCAAGGTAACGGTAGTTAAGGTGGCCAAACCACTCATGCCACAATTTTCTAACTCCATTTGAATGAGTCAGCAATGCTATTGGAGAAGAATCAGGTGCAAAATGTGAGAAGGTGTATAACCTTGCTTAGTGATCTACCCTACCCACTACCACTGTAGTATCACTATGCAATTCCTTAATAGCCACTAAATCTGGTGAAAACTCAACTCTCATGCACTGACCAATGTGAGTGATTTGGTACATTTAGAGTAAAATTTTACTCTATGTTATATTCTATTTTTTAGTCGCGTGCCACAAAATTTTGCCTTCACATATTGTGGTCTGAGATGGAGGAGTTTTGAAATAGAACATGGACTATATTTTTGCTTTTGATTCATTTTTGTCTAAGGGTTGAGATAAAGTGGAAGCTAACAAGTGTCATCCTCTAAGGTATCCTTTCTCAAGTGAAATGCCAAGTGTTAGCATCCACGTTTTCATATCAGCTCTCATGTTTCATCTCTTTTCAGCAAAAGTTTAACAAGCTAAGTATATCAGGATCAAGCAGAAAGTGCCATGTGACAGTCACAGAAGGTCTCAATGTTGCTTTTCTAAAAGTGACAGAAGATGCCACATACCCCAGTAGAAGAGAGTGGAAGCCACTAAGTGCCATGATCCGAATTATCTTCATTTTGCTTCACTAATATAGCAAAGATTATGGTGGGTCCCAAGTTTGGTTTCTTGAGCAAGCAAAGGCTACCAGGTGTCGCTATCCATATAAATGAGAAATGAGACCCATTTGTTTCTATGGTATAAATAGAGTAAAGTGTAGACCGCCAAGTGTCATCTTTCATAGGGTAGCTAAAAGAAGTGGAGAACACCACATAATCCCTGATGAGTAAAGTAGAGATTGCCACGTATCTTGTGATGAAGCAGCAGAGATCGACACCTATCCTTATGCTCCTTTTAAAAGTTACTAGGGTAAGAAATGTTGTGGGTCTTATTTTCTTTCAAGTTATTTAAGTTTCAAGGAAGTGGATTACAACAAGTGTCAAAAGCAGAACAGTCATGAGCAAAGACACAAAAGAGTATAAAGTTATGCAAAAGTGCCACATATCTTCAATAGCTGCTGTGAAACATGCCAAGTGTCATTTTCTAGTGTTTCCTAAGTAACAAAATTATTTTCAAAGAATTGGCTAAGTGTTACATAGCATTCAAGAGAAGGGAGCGTCAAGCAATCTTTTTCTACCAATGAACTTCCAAAAGACAAAACATTTCAATATCTATAAGATATCTTCTATTAAATACTTCCAAGGAGGGGAGATTTCATTTGGGCCGTTAGATTGGGAACAAGGAGACAATCTCAAGTGGATTTGAGGCTATAAATAAGGGTGCAGAGATCACCAGAAGGATCATCAATTATCAAAGAGAATTTCTGAGAGAGAATTATTGTAACAAGTTTAGACTTTCTAGAGCTGTGACTAAGTAATATCATTTGGTTTTGTCTCATTTTCTTGAGTTAGAAGGTTTACATAAATTTATGTGTTTCTATGCCTCTTATGTGATTGGAAAATTCAAATAAGAAGATTAAACCCTATGCCTTTCTTGATATTATCTGTGTCATTTGCAAAAGTAGTCTAGACTATAGATTTTCTAGAGTTGAGATTAGGAATGCCATTTGCTTTTGTTTCATTTTCTTGAGTTGAAAGGTTTACATAACTATACGTGTTTTTGTGCCTCTTATGTGATTGGAAAATTCAAATAATAAGATTGAAGCCTATGCCTTTGTTGACATTTTATGTATCTTAGCAAAAGGATTCTATGGTGTGAGCCTCTATTTCTATTATTTCAATCTTTTACATTTATCATGCACTTGTTTGCTCTTAAATGTAAATGAATCCTACATATAGTCTCACTATGCTCAGGATTAAGGTTGAATTACATCTCAAGCACATCGCCATAGATTAGATTTTCTTTCTTGCATTATGTTTCTAATTTAAATTCCTATCCCTTTTCCCAGTATATACTTGATTTAAAAAAGAGCCAGCTTCTCTAAAATTTAGAGTTTGTTTGAAGATGCAAGTCCCATATTTTGAAACTTCCCATTATTGTTGATTAGAATCAATCACAATTTTAAATCATCAACAATTTTTGGCATGCCCAATGGAACCAATCTCAAAGTCTCTTTCAAGATCATATGAACCAAAGAGCTACGAGGAGTCATAGTTGTGGACCTGTAACCAGATCACAGTCTGCTATAAATCTAGGTATTCTTTTTCCACCTTTGGTAACAAGTCCAAGAAGAAGAGCCAACTAGTTTATACCACTCACTAAAGGAGTCATATAGCTAGATGGCAAAGCAATACAAACCATAGGAAGAATCAAACTCCAATTATAATTATATGCTTGTCCCAATATAATTGTAAATCAGGATGTAATAGTGCTAGATATACCTCTTATTTTTGGCTTATGTTTATCAAGAGACTTTACAGCCAAAATAGGGAGATATACGTCCCTTGATTGGTCTCATCTCATCTTAAGAACCAAATACAGTTCAAAAATGAAGATATTGTCTAAACCATTGTATAAAGATCACATCACTAATGAGCCCACTACTAAGTTAGAGGCAACCTATGCTATGATGTGTTTTTCTCGAAGAGATAGGTGAATGGACTAAATATAATCATGAAGAAGAAAATGATCATTTATTAGCTATGATACAAAGTGACCCATATAGAAATTATGAATCTATTGGTCTAGGCACTTACGTTATACTTGATGAAGATCATATAATTCCAAATGTTCTAGAGGAAGAAAAGTCAAAAGATGCCTCTTATGAATTTTAGATTCCCAATGAGAAATCACTAGCATATATCTTGACTTTTGTTGAAGAAGAAATAATTTATAATTTTCTTCTTACTTTGGAAGATAATGTAGAGGAGCAGGGACAATTCCTAGACCATGATTTAAATGATTTGTTTGAAATCATTGGGTGAGGTTATACCATTTTTCAAGATAGCTGTGAACTGGTTACAGATGAACAAAATAGCATTGAGCCTCAATTACATGTGCAAAATTATTGTATTCTTTCAAAATTATCCTTTTAAGAGGTTGAAGTCATGAAAGAGAATGGTCATGCAATAGAGTCAAAGTTTGAAGTAGAAGAATTTAAGTCAATAAATGATATATGTCAAGAGGTTTCTGTCAGAGGTAGGTTTGACTCAGACTCACTCGAATGTAGGCAAGTCAATGTGGCATACACAGAGGGCAATTCACCAAAGCTATGTCTAATTCAATCAACTATATGGAAATATAAGCTGGCTTGTCATGAAAGAGACTTTAGAAATTTTGCTTTTGATCCAGGAGGGAGATAAAGATGCTTCATTCATGTAGTTAGGCAGTTTCCCCTTTTCGTATTGTTTTTTTCCCTACTTTGTTTTCTTGTTTTGTTTTCCCACTTTTCTTTTAAATAAGTGTTATTTTAACATGAAGTTGACAGCGCAAAATTTTCAAATTTGTTAAAAAATCTCTAGTACATTGAATGTCTCCCAAATCTTTAGAAATCTCCAAGGTACCTTGCACTACCACTTGCATAACGTGTCTATGTCACCGTTTCATAAAGATTGAGTAGAATCTGCTAATGGTCTAAGTTTAATGCCATTTTAAGACATGATAGGTCAATAAATACCTCTTAGCAAGGTTTAAAGTTTACAAGTTCTCAAACATTCTTACATCTGCATGAAAATATCCTACTACTTTCATTTTTTGTGCTTAGTAAACTTGCTTTAGTGAAAGTGTCTCTATTTTGCAAAATTTCATACAAGTTACCACAGAGAAGATACAAAGATGGAGGGGGCACAATCTTCACAACAAGGAGCTAGGATGTATGAATCCCTTGATAAGCTTCTTGTAATTAAATTGTATGCTTTAGCTCCCATGTAGTTGTTGAAGACCTATCTAAGGACCAGGTTTCTTGAAGCTGGCCCAACAAGTGATTCAGTGAAAATAAAGGATTATGCGAATAACATCATGGATCCAATTCTTCAGAGAGCTAGTAGAAAAAATATTAGAGAAGGGGTACATTAAAGGAGTCTACAGAGGGATAGAGTATGGCATTTTGAAACATTCACCATGAGGATATGGACCTCACAACTGGCTCAGTTCATTGTCCCAGCTGTGTATTCATGCCTCGACCTGGTGGAATTATGTGTAGATTTTTTCCATGCACCTTCATGCACCATTCAACGAGGCCCATTCATAGTGCAAATCACACCACAAACTATTAGGGATATGTTAGCCCTACATCATGAAAATACACCTACATTTCCCAATGCTGCTAAGATGCAAAGAACATGGGCAAATATCAACACTCAGACAAGGTTTTTGAGATTTGAGTTACAAATGGGTGATGATGACACTATGATACCCACACTCCCTACACTAAGATCTCAATTCACATAGGCTATCCAAGACACATTATCTATTATGGCTCTCATCTTTGGCATGAAAGATGATATGGTAGCATATGTAGAACAAATGGCTATCCTTTTTAGGCTGAAGACTGTTGACAAAACCCAGGAGTATCAACTTGACTTTTCTAAACAAATTGCTTTATCGATGGTAGAACAATTGGCCCATTTTAGATCAAAGGGAGTGTTTAGGTATTCTTCCTATTTGTTCCACCTCATGCTTTTTCAAAACTCTAAACTCTTTGCCCAACATATGTATCTTAATATGTATGACCTAGATTTTGATCTCCAAAGGACCATTCCTATGTCTGCATGGACACACATTCTGTCAAAGACTAGTGATCCATATGAGTTTTGGGAATTATTTATCACTCCTACTTTTTTCCACCTCAATCTTGAACCAATTATGAATACATTATTCCCTAGTGTTTCAAATCTTTTGGCTAGTTGCCTAATTCCTTGTGATTTCTATTTTGGATCCCACTATACCATTATAAGAGTCCATGGTTTTTGTGGGGAACCAATATTTCTACCTAAAATCTTGACTCTTAGGTTAGCATTCCTAGAGGTTACTAGACAGGTATCCATAATTGATAATGAATTTGGCTCAAGGAAGAGAAAGAGAAAAATGTATAATCTACCATGGATGACTAACGGCATGGTTTTGGAAACCAGAGATGCTAAAGTTGTATTACTCAGAAAGCTAGCCTTTTTGGGTTTCCTTCTAGTAGAAGACAAATGGGTTTATGACCCAAATGATTTCATATCCTCCTGGATAAGAACTAATAGAGTCGTAATCATAATTGCACATGAGGGCCACCCTTTTCGCGAAACTATGAAAAATCCTAGGGAACACAATCTTGGATTTTATGTTGAGTTAACAGACTTGCCACTCCCACAAAATAGGCCATGGGAGACATTATATATTAAGCAGAGAGATTATGATCTTAAAGTCAGAATGACTTCTGGCTTAAGGAGAGCTTTAAAGAATAAAGATTGGGTTACTGAGAAAATATGGGCCTATTAGAAGTATAGGAAGGAAATTTGTCAAATAACCCATTCTTTCAAGAATATAGACACATATGAAAGATGGGAGGAGTTATGGGATGAGTGTCATCTCTCCTCTGTATCTAGCCCAAAGATAGGTAATTTGCCTACACTGGTGAAGAATAAGAAGTTAGGGCTGCATCAAGCCAAGAGTCACAAGCCTCAGAGCAAACTACAGCAATAACAACTATATCAGTTTAGCCTCCATCCCTCAGTGCCATAAAAATGTAGAAAAATATGGTGCCTTCACCATCACAAGCTTCCCTATCAGTCTCGATTATAGATATTCCTCGTTCCCCATAATCCTCATTGAAAGGAGCAAAAATATAGCCAAAAGAAGAGACACCCAAGAAATGAAAGATGGTGTAGTTTCAATTTACTTCGAAATAGGAGATAGACACCACACAGTGACAATTATAGGGTACTATAACCGCACCTTAGGTAAGCATTATTCCTCCCTCTCCTTCTCAATCTATTTCTTCTCCTATTGGCATGATGACTTCATCTAGCTAGATGATATCCCCTGTCACTTCTGCCATTCCCATTTCTCATTTGGCTGCATCAGTTCCACCTCAAGCCTTAACATTACTTCATTTCTCCCCTTTTATTCCCAAGAAACCTTTCCCTCAGATTTCTCATAGCCAACAATTGGCTATTCAATATGGTCTTCCACAAGGACATCATTTTGTAAGTGGGTACATTGCCTCTCCTTCCACCTTTTAGACCCAAGTAGATGCTGCTAAGAAGGTGAGGGAAGCTTGAAGAGAGAAAAAGAAGATTAAGGAGAATAAAGCTTTGGCTACACCCCAAATGTGGTCATAATTTAACCCCATCCAATAGTAATTGACGGTGACTCATTTATCGCCAAATGTCATAAAGCCAATGGAGCATATGTATCTAGAAGATTACACAATGAATGAAGTAGCCATCAACATATCACTCTTCAGGCCACAAGACAAAGTTGAGCTACTGATTGAATCCACTTCTATAGTTACAGAAGATTACTTGAAGATCTCAAGGAGGCTACAGAAGTTAGAAGCTGAGCTAGCCAAGGAAAATGCAAAATGTAATAGTTTGACCTTAGAGATCAATAAAAGAGACAATGAAATAGAGAATCTAAATAAATAGTTGCAAAATACTATTTCTACTCAGACTCACTAGGTAGTTTAGGCCCAAAATGATTCTTTAAAGGTAGGGCTCACATAGATAAAGGATGTAGTGATGACCCTTAGGCATGAAAAAGTAGCATTACAAGAAAAGTGCGAGGAACACCTGTTGCAAGTTACCCAATTACAACAAAAGCTATTGGCTAAATAGAATAACATTACAATCATAATAGCCCAATTTCACTCAGAGCAACAAAGAATAGCACAATTGACACTAGAACTCGCTAATAGGCCAAAGAGTGTTGGAGTATTAAGTCTAGTAAGGGAGCTATACGAATCCATGTGGAAGAGAATCTCTTTGGAGATTATTTAGCTCAAGCCATCTCTCACCTTCCTGCTAAATGCAAAAGAATTGTGTAAAAAGGTGGAGAGTTCAGTTGTAAATACTTTAGCTATGGTCTCTAAGAGAGTAATGGACTCACAAATGTTGCTACAAAAGTTGTATGATGTAATGGATGTAACACTGTTAGTAGTAGGATTCAATGATAGAATGATCACTACCAAGCGAGTAAATGAGGTCCTTAGTTGTAATTCCATAGCCAATAGTTACAAGGAGCTTCTGGATGTAATGAAGGAAGGAACCAATGAAATGAAACAACATGTTGAAGATCTGGTATAATTAGGTCTTCGTTTTTCATTTCCTGATGACAATACCATGCTGATGGTAGAAGAAATTGAGCCATTGCTATTGGCCAAATAAAATGATCAAATAGTTTTCCAGGATCTCAAGGATAATTCTTCAATCCCTAAATTAGAATCTATCTTGGTTCTTGTTTCCCAAATCAAATTTAAATTGAAGGATACTATTCAAATTTTGCAAAAATTTTCACACAAGGATATCATTAACCTTGATTTAGCCTTCAATGAATTGTAGAATAAGCAAGGGTTATCTAATGAAGAGTGGTCTGCCTAACAGACAACATTGTTGAAGCTATGATTTTGAAATTTCGATCTAGCAAGATTTGTGATTTCTATTTGAGTAGGCTCAAAAGTCCTTAGGGTAGCCAGTAACTGTAGAGTAAAATTTACTCTATGTTTCATTCTATTTTTCAATTGCATGCTGTGAAATTTTGCCTTTGCATACTGTGGTCTGAGATGGAGGAGTTTTGAAATAGAGCATGGACTCTATTTTCCCTTTTGATTCAATTTTGTCTAAGTGTCAAGATAAAGTGGAAGCTGACAAGTGTCATCCTTCGAGGCATCCTTTCTCAAGCAAAATGCCAAGTGTTAGCATCCACATTTTCATATTGGCTCTCGTATTTCATCTCTTTTTAGCAAAAGTTTAACAAGCTAAGTATATCAAGATCAAGTGAAAAGTGCCAAGTGGCAGTCATGGAAGGTCTCAATGTTGCTTTTCTAAAAGTGATGAAAGATGCCAGTACCCTAGTAGAAGAGAGTGGAAGCTACCGAGTGCCACGATCTAAATTATCTTCATTTTTCTTTGCTAATATAGCAAAGACTATGGTGGGTCCCATGTTTGGTTTCTTAAGCAAGTGGAGGCCACCAAGTGTCACTATTTGTATAAATGAGAAATGAGACCCATTTGTTTCTATGGTATAAATAGAGTAAATTGGAGACCGCCAGGTGTCATCTTCCATAGGGTAGCTAAAAGAAGCAGAGAACACCACATAATCCCAGATGAGTAAAGCAGAGATTGCCATGTATCTTGTGATGAAGCAATAGAGATTGACACCTATCCCTATGCTCCTTTTAAAAGTTAATAGGGTAGGAAATGTTATGGGTCTTATTTTCTTTCAAGTTATTGAAGTTTCAAGGAAGTGGATTACGACAAGTGTCAAAAGTAGAATAGTCATGAGCAAAGACACAAAAGAGTATAGAGCTATGCAAAAAGTTCTACGTGTCTTCAATAGGTGCTGCAGAACATGTCAAGTGTCATTTTCTAGTGTTTCCTAAATAACAAAAATATTTTCAAAGAATAGGCTAAGTTTTACATAGCATTCAAGAGAAGGGAGCGTTAGGCAATCTTTTTTTACCAATGAACTGCCAGAAGACAAAATATTTTAGAATCTATAAGATATCTTCTATTAGACACTTCCAGTGAGGGGAGATTTCATTTGGGTTGTTAGATTGGGAACACACAGACAATTGGGAGTGGATCTAAGGCTATAAATAAGGGTGCAAAGATCACCAAAAGGATCATCAATTATCAGAGAGAATTTTTGAGAGAGAATTATTGTAACAAGTTTAGACTTTCTAGAACTGTGACTAAGTAATATCATTTGCTTTTGTCTCATTTTATTGAGTTGGAAGGTTTACATAATTGTATGTGTTTTTTCACCTCTTATGTGATTATAAAATTCAAATAAGAAGATTGAACCCTATGCCTTTGTTGATATTATCTGTGTCATTTGAAAAAGTAGTCTAGACTGTAGATTTTCTAGAGTTGAGATTAGGAATGTCATTTGCTTTTGTCTCATTTTCTTGAGTTGGAAGGTTTACATAATTGTACATGTTTCTACACCTCTTATGTGATTAGAAAATTCAAATAAGAAGATTGAACCCCATGCCTTTGTTGATATTTTTTGTATCTTAGCAAAAGAAGTCTATGTTATGAGCCTCTATTTCTATTATTTTAATCTTTTACACTGATCATGCACTTGTTTGCTCTTAAATGTAAATGAATCCTACATATAGTCTCACTATGCTTAGGATTAAGGTCGAATTACATCTCAGGTACATTGCCATAGATTATATTTTATTTCTTGCATTGTGTTTTTGATTTAAATTCCTATCCCTTTTCCTAGTATATACTTGATTTAAAGAAGAGCCAGCTTCTCAAAATTTTGGAGGTTGTTTCAAGATGCAAGTCCCATATCTTGAAACTTCTCATTGTTTTTTATTATAATCAAGCACAATTTTAAATCATCAACAGTACATAGATATTTCAAGACGCAAGTCCCATATCTTGAAACCTCCCATTGTTGTTGATTAGAATCAAGTGCAATTTTAAATTGTCAAAAGTACATAGATAAGAGATTGGTTGAAAGAGAAGGAACACTTAGAACATTATTGAATGTTCCTCCTTCCATTTCAATTGACCCTCTCCCTGTAATGGAAACTAATGTGTCATCACCCAAACTAATTGAAGTCATGCTACAAGGCTCTAAAGATAAAAACTCAACTAGTGAAGAGCCCATGTTGTGAGAAGCACCTGAATCAATGACCCATGATGTTTTAGAAGCTGTCGTTGCTACAAGGGCCTTGCCCTTTTCTTTCTCCTTACCTTTTCCTTTTTCCTTGGTAGAATCTTGGGTAGATGAATTCTACTTGATTGACTCGGGAACACCTATGTTGTTTTTCTCTAGAAGATGAGTTAGGTGATCTATCTGTTTCTTCATGAATTTGTGTTCATCATGCCTTGTTTTTTACAATAGGCACACTTAACCTTCTCCTTCTTAGGTTTAGCATTGGAAGAGGAAGACTCAATGTTATTTTTTACAGGATTTTTGTTTTCTTTCTTCTTCTCTTGGTCCTTGTTCTTTTTCTTCTTCTCCTTTGTTTAAGTCTTATCCTTACCATTTCTAGCTATCAAAGCTTGGGGTTGAGTAAACTTTCCTGTGCACATTTGAATTAGCTTATCTTTCTCCCTAGTCAAGTTGGCAATGAATGAATCCAAAGAAGGCATTTTCCATGTAGTGCCAAGGGCACTTTTTGTGGCATGAAAAGTGGAGACAAAGAACGAATAGCTTCGACCTAACTTTGCAAGAATAGAAAGGATGAGTTGATCATCTTTATTCTCTATCCCACATTATTTCAATTCAAATCTAAGGGCCTTAACTTAGTGAAGAAGTCTTGTAGGATGTCAAAGTTGCTAGGGCTTAGACTTATGAGTTCATTTTCGCGCTCATGACCTCTCATCTCATCAAGCTTCCAAAATAAGTTTTCTAAGGTGTCCCATATTTATTTGGGAGTATTAAAGTTTTCTAAATAGAATAGATTTTTTGGAGACATAGACAAGCTCAATAATCCATAGGCTTCATCACTACAGTTGTACCATTTGACCTTTTCAGCATCAGTGTTGGGTTCTACTTCAGTACCCATGGTGATCCTATACAACCCTTTGCTTCTAAGAATGATTGACATTTTAACCTTCCATTCATGATATTTGAAGGGTGTTAGGGGTTTTATTTGAAAATAATCCATTTTAAGTTGAATTCAGGTGAAGTTGTGTTGATTCCAAGTTGTGAAATTATGCAAAAAGGAGAATGAAAGCAAAGATTTACAAGTTATGAAAAGCAATCACATCCCCCCCAAAATATTGAGTGCCCCCCACATATATGAAAGTTCATGCTCAAAAGACATCGGGCTCAGCTGAGAATGCGTCTTAGATTAATTAGTGCAAGACTTAAACAAACAAGACGTCGGACTCAGCCAAAAATGCATTTCGAGAGACCCAGATTTTAGGCAATTTATAAAATAGTGAATTTTTAACAAATAGAAATCCTATGATGTGGATAATTGAAATACAAACACTTTTGAAAAAAATGGCACCCAAATTTGAGCTACCGTTTGCAAGATATTAAAGGTTCAATTTTCCCATAAACCAGTGTTTTTGCAAAGAAAAGCACTAAAACATTAAAAAATGCCTATTTTGAGAGAGAAAGTGGCCTTCCAACAACTTGTTGGATTTTTCATAGAGAGATGAAGCTAAAGGAGGTCTTTTGGAGGGGGAATTTTCCTCTTGCTAACCTAGGCCTCACCTTTTGTCTTCGTAGGTTGAAGATACAAGTTTTTTTAAAAACCTCTAAACTAATTTTTTTTTAATGCTCATTTCAAATTTGATTTTAAATCAAACATTCAAATCACTAATTTAAATAAAAAAAATTTAAAATCAGATTTACCAAATGAATCAGGGAGAGAGGGTGGGCGTTGGAAACCAGAAAGGGTCTGAAGGACAACAAGGCTGGTTGGAAGAGTTCGATGTTAAGAGCATAAAGCTGGAAGGTTAGCGATGAGCTAGAAGAGTCTAACATTAAGGGCACCAAGTTATAAAGTTGGTTACAAGATGGAAGATTAGCAATGTGTTAGTAGCACCACACAGTAAACCACACCACACAGACATCAACACACATAGTCAGGCATGCCACACAAACAGCCACGCCACATAGACAACAATGCATAGTTAGTAATGCATAGTCAGGCATGCCACACAGATAGCAATGTCCAGTCAGCCATGCCACATAGACAAAAACACCTAGTCAGCCTCAATAGAAGGAAATGTGCTACTCAAATACTATGCACTAGACATTATACAACTGTATTTTGCCTTATTGAAGTCTTTCACATGCAAAAGTGCTTCCTGGAAAGCTGCCCCAAGCTAAAAGTGGCATCCAAGAGCAGAAACTAGATGTACAAATATCTATCTTTTCTTGAAAAATGATCAAAAGAAAAGGAATTCTACTAACTTTGCGAAAGCCACAACAGATCTAGACAAGATGTCTTGGCAAATTCTAACTTAGAAGTAATTTTTTTAAACAAGTTTCCATATGAATTTGCATGAGTTTTCAAGAAACTCTACCAAAGCTCTCAAATGCAACGGAGTTAAAAAAACTACTAAGAAAGCAAAGTAAGAATTTTAGAATAGCATAACTAGACACACGATTATCAGAGTGGCTTTGATACCATATCGGAGTTGTTGCCAAAATCCAGATAATGCGAATGCAATGGAGACGTGATCACATGAGATGAAGCAAGTGCACACCACATAGATGCTAAAACAATTTGAAATTATACAAGAAGATAAATTGCACAAGATAAAATGTAGAAAACCAAAATATGATTAACATGAGATGGCCAAAGTGAAGAATACATATAGGAGAGCACGTAAGTAACTCCTCCACAAAAGGTGGCCAAGGCACCCCAAGAATAGACTGTAACTCTTCCATGAAAGGTGGTGACAAGGTGCTAATAATAGAGAAGTAACTCCTATCAAGGGAGTTACTTATGACATTCTTATGACACCTATGACACATCTATGACACACAGCTCCACATAAGCTAGCCTATCCCAAAAATGTAGGAAAACTCCATGTATGCACAAGAAATACAATTTTCATAATTAAAAAATAGGAAAAAAATAAAAACCTACACTAATATATCCCTTCAACCTTATTGAACCTACCCTTTAAGAATTTTGAAATGACCCTTAGTTGTATGAATGTATCGATAGAGGAAATTGAAAGTGCCCTTTACCCCTTATGAAGTAGACCCTTTGGGTAAGTTTTGTCAAGAAGTAGACCCTCTGAATCCTTTCCACTTGCCCTTCAATACTTTAGAGCTTGACCTTCATCCTTTTTGAAAATGTCCTTTGTTCTTTATCCTTTTAACCTTTCCTAAATTGACCACTTTACCATTTTTGACTAGATATTTTAAGGTACATACCATTTAGGTTTTATGTAAATGACCCTTTAGGACCCTTGTCCCAAACCCATTCCCCTACATGACTTATCCTTTGGGACATATTTTTTGACCACTTTTCCCCATGATAATTACCCTTACACATTTGTGTTTTGGACCCCATTTTTTGACATAAACATACCCTTCAAGATTTCTATCCCAAGCCTTTGACCTTTTTTATAAGTGGCAATTTACCCTTCAAGATAATTAACGTAGCCTATTTTCCCCACCAAAAGACCTTCTAGACCCAAGGAACATACCCTTCAAGTTTTTTGAAACCTACCCTTCAAATATTTGTAAACAACTGTTAGTTGTATGAAAGTACCCTTTAGGGAATCAAAAGTGCCCTTTGGCCCCTATGAAGTAGATCCTTTAGGACTTTTGTCATGGATAAAATGCCCTACAAGGTGGAACCTTTGGATAAAAAGTAACATTTAAGGAAATTTAAAGTTTCCTTTAGAACTTTTAATAACCCTTCAAGATAATTGTCTCAAGAATTTTGTCCAAGTGAATTCCCCTGAGAAATTGTTGCAAACATTTTGTCTGAAACAATTCTCATGAAGGAATTAGTCTATGGATGTTGACCCAAAAGAATTTTTTTCAATGTAGACCCTAAGTGCATTATTATTAAGAGTACACTAGTCTCACCATACTTAGGCAAAATTAAATACAAAAAAATTCCTATCAATACTTTAAAAGACCCCCCACCAACCTGAGCTAACAAGTTTGAATTATATAGGGAAATAAAAGGCAAGTGAATGTTGCACATTTATGTCACATGACATGGTATTAAATTTAAGATTCTATATAGGTGATACACTATGATTTAAAATACATCATCAAATTCAAACTAACTTGCATTCAAAGTTTTCTAATTTCATATAGTGATGAAGAGCCCTAGTTCCCACTTCAAGAGTACTATGAGTAAAACATCAATTGAGCTAAAACCAAGTTATTTTAATGAGCATACATAGTGCATAGAGGAAATATTATAGAGAAAATATCAATGGCATACACATTAATGACATTTTGAGGTACTAATCTACCATCCCCATATTCAATTAAGGACTCCATAGAATTCACAGATATAGTCTTCGATACCATAGTGTTTGGAGACAAGTACATGAATTACTAAGCATTATCAAATGTAATTGATTAAGTGGATGTGTTTTAACTTGAAGATGATGTGAAACTGGTAGATAGATTATTTGTTATAGAATTTTTAGCATTTAAATGCTAAATATTACACTTTTATACTGCCAATTTAGAAGTAATGCCGTGTATTGACCTCTTAAAGGACCTTTTTCTTTTTAAAGAAGATATCAAAGGTTGATTCCTACATATATATATATATATATAGTAATATTATGATGGTCACTTGTATTTCAGGGCTGGATTTCCAAATATACCTATCTTTGAGTATACACAATGCCTAATTCAACAAACACACATTGGTGCAGTTTAATGCAAAAAATTCAATGTGGAAGGTACTATCTTTGTGGCTACTCCCATACCAGACCTTCACATGGAAAGGAAAGAATCTGAAAGAATCAATCCCAATTAATAGATTTAGGATGGGGATTCATATTAGTATATATATTTTTAACTAGTTATATGGTATTCCCAACATTCACTTTTTTAATTTAGATTGGTTACCATTACTATAGATGATGCTTGCACATGACTCCCCATATGCACTAGGAAAGATAATAAGATTTTGGTTGAGGAATATATTATTCATAAATAAAATCATTCCATGCCCTTAGGAGAATTCTTCATGATGTCATATTTATTAGACACAATCATGGGTACATGTTACATAGATATTGGTGAATTATTGGCTCTAGTCACAAATTATTAGAAGAATAAAATCTATGATCATTACCAATTCATGCATATATATTATTCTACCAAACATATGGTAAGGATATTTTAGGATGTTTATCCTTAGGTTTGAAAATCTATTCATGGCTCACCCATACCATGAATTGGAAAGAATATTGTGAATAACTTGGCTTGGAAAGGGAATTATTTCCTTTACCCAAATTTCATTGTTATCATGATTTGGGGAAATAAAGTTGGCCCCCTATGTTTTCCAAGGTTTGTACCAGATAAACTAGTTGAACAAGAAATCACCTTCCAATTATGGAAGAGAATCGAAGAGGATTTATCAAGGTATAAGAAGGCCTTGTATTTTGGTCATTTCATAACTATTGGTAGGATGGTATATATGATGAAAAAGCATCTTCAAGAGGTAGGTGGAAAAAGTAGGAGTTATCCTTTCCTCACACTTGCACATAGAGACAAAGATCCACATGGGATGATCCAAAAACATATTCATGGATTCAACATCTCATATAGTCATGAGTCTTATGACTATGATTTTTTATTTTTGAATGCCAAGTTTGATGAGGAAGTATTAGGATGGGTACATAATGTTGGGCTGTAAGAGGATCATTTAAGAATGATCTAGGATGATCCTTCTATTTCTACTATAGAGTTATATGGAAAAAAGGAACTCTACAAAGGGTGGTAACATTTAGATATTTGGAGAGGATAGTTTAAGGAGAAATCCAAGGACCAAGATGCTTCCTCCTCCCGAGGACTTCCTTTGAAGTTAAATTTGAAGATAGTGAAGAAGGAACCTGGGCTACTCGAGCCTAGTTATACTAGGGGAAGATAAGCAAGGGACCCCATTAACCTTGACTTTGATAAGGAAGAGAGAACATAGTAATTTCCTATTGTAGGTTTTAGTCAAATTTCCATTGCTATGCCATAGATATATACTATTACATCCATTGGGATAAAAACTCTAGAACTAGTAGCATCATCACCTTAAGACTCCCCCATGTAAGGACCCCTTGATCTATAAGATAAAACCTAAGACTCCTATAAGAAGTCCTATAATAGTGGTATCATATAGTTTTCTTCCTCAAACTCCATATTAATAATTAGCTAGGGGAGATGTGGTGATAATCCAAGATATCAAGGATGATTTTGATTAGGAAGTTGAGTTAGAAACAACCAGGGCTATGAGCCTCCAAATAGAGCTTATGGAGCTTACTCTTCTAGGTACTCAATCTTTTGATAGTTTTATTTTTGCCTCTATACCCATCTTTGTGTAGGATACTATGGAAGTTCCCAAATCTATCCATTCTATTTCCACTACTACCATTTATCCCTCTATCTTCACTTCCATCCCACTCACTACATAGGCCCCTTTTATTCTGACTAGCACCTACACTGTTAGAGACCTCAAGAAGAAGAAAATGTCCAAGATGGTCTAGATTGCATTGGCCATGTCACAAATCCATGTCCACTCCACTCAAATCACCCTTATACTACCATATACCACTTTCATAAAGGAAACCAGAATAATAATTATTGGTAGGGAAAGGAAGGCCAAGTCCCAAATAATCATAGTCCATCTATTTACTCAATTTTGAGGAGTAGATTGGTCCAAAATAATATGGTTTTCCTTATCTGATGTCCTAACCAAAGCCCATAAGAATAGTAGAGATCTCAAGAGGGGGTTAAGGAAGAGCTTATTCTAGTAATGTCTGATGCATCTTAGCTAGATATTCCTCCATAGGCATTGGATTTAAGAAGCAAGGTTCCTCATTTACCAAACTTCAAAATCACTAAGCTTCTATCTATTTCTACTTTGTTTAATCCTCTAGCTGGTAGTATTTAAAGGGTGAAAAATAAGAAATTATAAGATGATAATAGAACTTAGATCATCCTTAAAGAAGGGAAATAAGTGTTCTCCCTCACCAAAAGGAAGAACAAATAGCCATGACAATCTCTATATGAATAAAATCTAGCATACCTGACACAAACACACAAGGATGCATTAGCTACAATTTATGAAGGCACAGAGTTAGCTTGATAGGAGATTGAGGTATAATTATAGGTATTAGAGGCTTAAGTGGAGTAACTCAAGGAAAAGGCCAAGATAGTGCATATTCTTGTGGGTATAGAAGCATAAGTCTAGGAGGAAGCTTTAAGATGTTATAACTCATTGGAAGCCATGGTGATTATGAAGGATGAGATGGCCCCTCATGTGAGCTAAGCTAATCAATTATTAAATTCCTTAAGAGATGAAAGTAAAAAACTAAAGATTTTAGTTGTCTATATGGGAAACTCTCTGTATAGTCATCTTGGCTTAATGATGATGCTCAAGGCATCCAATGCCTTAAATATAGTAGTCATTCAATAGAAAGAGATGAAGGATTGGTTATAAAATGTTGGGGCTTTGATATCCAAATATTAAGCACATGAGGCTCAGATTCTTAAAAATTTTAATGAGTTAAAGTTGTCCAAAGTTAAAGACTAGACTAGTAAGTTAATTAACAAGATTAATTATGACAATCTTATATAGGAAGTGATCAAGGATTTTAAATAGATCTTGCAAGGTTTGCCACTTGAATAAATTGAGTCTAAATTAATAAAAGCTCAAAAAAAGGTCATTGAATTAGAAATCTTAAAAAGTAAATTCCAAATAACCAAGGATGAGCATGTAAAGCTCCTTGGATAGACTAAACAAATTCATTGGCCATCACTGCTAAATTTAGACATTATATGAAAGTAACATGGAGCAACAAAAAAAATTATGAGGATAACGAGGCAGAGAAGAAGCAAGTTTCTAGTGGTTCAACTACATCTTCAATTGCCATGATGACTTTTACACCAATCAAGGTGCATTAAGCACTTTAAGTGAGTAAGTCTTGATAGGATAGAATTTTACACATGTAAAATTTTCTAATGGTGAGTGTACTTAGATTTTCTTTGTATTTTGAGTGGATAATTGGAAAATTGACTTGATATTTTGTGTACATTCACACATTGCATAATTTTAGAATATTTAATATATTTATTTTTTAACTTTTATTTCTCTTTTAGATAGTTTTTAGACTACAATTAGAACTACATATTCTAACTGACACTTGTAACTACCTTACATGAACTGAGAGGATGAGGTAACCCCTTCCACAAGTCTATATATATATATATATATATATATATATATATATATATATAATTATAAGCCAATTCAGTTTTTTGTGATAATATTTTAGAATCAGAGTGACAAATAAAATTTGATTGTTAGTGAAGTGTTTTGGGTATTTTCTTTCCAATTCTATGCTATTAGTTATTATTTTCATGGTTGCATGTTTCAATAATCTTTATTGTGCTATAGATGCAAATAGATTCTTGATTGTTTTAATTCATATACTAGTCATATATGTGTAATATCTACTAAAATATTAGTGAATATGTTTAATGGGTTATTCAAGTTGATTGAATCATATTTTTTAATGTGTATTTGTGATTTTTTTGGCATATTTTTCTATGTGTGTAACAGTTGCCTTAGATAATTCATTTTTCCTGAGCCATAATATCCTAATTATGTGTGTGCAATAGCTTCCCTAAAAGGAGCAACCTTTATCTGAGGCTTCTGAATTCCTTACATATTTATTCCCTTATACTTCTTAGTCATGTTTAATTATATTTGTGTTATTTTTGCTAGTAACAAGTATAGGTTTTAAAAGGCATAGGTTTGTTTAAGAACCAACTAGGCAAGTGATTCTTAAGAAACACATAGCCTTCTTTCTGCCCTACCTTACCTTCCTTTTTGATTTTTTATTAAGACCTACCCATTTTAGATTATAGACCAACCACCCATCCAACTCACATATAAATTCAATCTATTAGAAGGCCACACCTCTATCAAAAAACCTTGTCAAAAACCTACATGCCCTACCCCTATTCCATCAATAGGTTGAAATACACTGCATACCTACAACTCATCCCTTGGAGTGGAGTTTACCTCCATTAATATTCTAAAATGTTAGAGGATACCTTGTTAAACTATGGTGTGCATAAAACCTACATCAACAATAGTATCTTATGAAGAATAAATAAAATTTAAAAATAAAAATATAGAAAAATGTAGTGAAGAGGAAGAGATAATATGGAGGAAAATAATGCAAGGATTAGATTTTATAGATTTCATAGGATATGAGGAATACATAAAAAAATATATAAGCTAAGTTATTAGAGATCTTAAACCAAGAAAATGATGAATGTAATGAAGATAATAGTGATAAATAAGAAGATATTTAAGAGTTAGAGTCGTATTTAAGTCTTTTATATAGCAAGGAAAATCCAATAAAGTTTCTAAAGAGTAATTATGAGGAAAAGAATGAAGGAGCATGAAAGGAGGAAGCTATTAAATACAAGTAAGAGAGAGGAGGAAGTGAAGATAAGAACAAGAATGTAGATAAAGAAATAAATCTTCCAATAAATTAGAAAATTATGAAAATAAATTTCATTTGAGTTGGATATGAAATTTTCAAAATTGGGGGCTATGATGCAGAAGCATCATCAAGAACTATGTATATTTTAACTTGTTTGGAGTTGATAGGTGAATGTTATCTTGATAGGTATTAAGTGAGTTTAAAGAGTCTAATTTTTTTCATGTTTTATGTGTTATAATAGTTATATTTTTAATTATCTATCATTCTAACATAATATTGAGCTTTCTTACCAAAATGGGAATTCAAATATTTGAATTGTTTGTAACGGTTTTGAAGCATTTTGGTGAGTTTTGAAAGTCTTAATAAAAATTTATATTATATAGAGGGTCTATTCATATGAATTAAATGTATTTTTATAATAATTTGAATGTAAATATATCATAAAACCTATTTAGAAGCATCCAACGTAGAAGAAGTCTAAAACAAACATGTTGTTAATAAGTCATAGGTTGTTAAGAGAATATTATGCATGAAACAAATATAATACAAGATTATAAAAGTTATAAGGTTATAATAAAAAGGTAAGTATCAACATAAATACAAAATATAAAGAGGAGTACATAGGAGATGAGGATAAGGAAATGGATGGTAGGTCTCTAGGTCTGTGTGAAGGTTGGTGAAGGTCTGTAAAAGATGTTTTGAAAGAATATTAATAAAAGAAGAGATTTGTGGTGAATTTTATTTATTAATCATAAATTATACATTTTTTTTAATTTTATATAGTTATTTTTATGTGACTTTATATTTTATATTGATTCTAAGTTGTAGAAGTCTATAAACAAGTTTTGTATTGTAACAATCAAATTAAGAGGTCTTTTGAGGAAATGATAACTAGTTTGAGAAATAAAATAATCATTATAAAAGTATGTCATACATGTGTGTAGTTTTATATGTTCTGTAGGACTCATTTATAAATATCTGTATTTGAATTTACATTAAATGTCTGCTTACTATCTTGTGATAGTCATAAAACATAGCCACAGTTAATAGGCAAGAGAGAAAGAGAGAGTTATCTTATTTTTTGAGATTGATCAAGAAGAAAAATGTATTTATATATATTAAATAATGTATGTTTAATTAACTTAAATTGGGATAATATAATTTTAATACTCTAATTCTTTGTGCTCTCATCCTGTAGTCTGTAAACTAGGGTTTTTGCATGCTCAAATGGCTATATCTTATAACTAAAAAAGTGAAATTTGATTAAATATTATGGATAGGTATATTATAATTTATTTAAAATTTTAAATCTGTTAATAAATATTTTTATCATCCATGGAGAGAAGTATTTCAATTTCTCAATTTGTAGGGTTAGAAATAAGGTTACTTAGTAAAGGTAAAGAACATTTTCTCATGTTTTAAAAGTTATTCAAGGATAAAAATAAATTAAAATAGAAATATTTAATACTTAATTTGAAATAAAATTTTAAAAGATTCATATATATATGTCTTAAAATTTTAGTTAATTCTATGTGCAAGGTCTCAGATCTTCATACACAATAAATCAAACTATAACAATCAAGTGAAAAGTGGTTGAATTTAGCATTTTAGATCATTGATGTTCAAGAATGGATTGGAATAGGTATTTATGATGTGTAATAGTTTTTAACCATCAAAATGATATCCTGATAGACTTCAATAGTTAAATTATCATTTTATTCTTTCTCTTAGGTCTTGAAGGACTATGTAAACCCTTAACTAAGGTTAGTGAACAAAAATCTTTATATCTCATAAAAAAAACATTAAAAATTATTATGACTTGGTAGTTTTATGATATAGTATGTTTATAAATATTTTAAAATTATTTCATAGTGTTAATGTACCTATAGAGGAAAATATTAACAAATCCCAGTCTTAAAAATCTAAGGACTAGAAACTTGAGCTTTTGTGTTTTTCTTGAGAAGACAAGCTATAGAGAGGTTTAATAACTTGTTATTTGGAAGTTTTGATGTTTAAATGAATTTTAAAATATATTATATGATCTATAAAGTCATATTTTTAATATATTATAGTAGAAAAACCAAATAAACATAAAGATAAGGTCTAAGGTTGTAGTATTTATATCCTTGCAATACACAAGTTTAGAGGAGTGTGAACATATCAATCAAGTTAAATCATGTAACTATGATTATATATATATATATATATATATATATATATATATATATATATCATTAATTGTATTATTTAATTAAAATTTAATCCATGAGGGTTAAAATCCTAGTTGAAATAAGAGACACCTAGAAGACCTAATACAAAGTACGCCTATAATAGGTTTACTTGCATCAAAAGCTCATTGAGATTTATATTTTAGAAAATTTTACATTTATTTTATTTTATTTTATTATTAGCATGTACCCATATGTTTAAATCCATTCATATATTAGGAGGTAATGGGTCATCACTAGATGCTAAATATAGGCAAGTAAGGACATCTCCCCTTAATTTTATCCCCATGCAACTAGTAAGATGCAAGGGACAATTATTAAAGGTTAGTAAATGATAATAGATGTTGTATTTTTAATAATGTTATTTTTCTTTCATTATGTCATTATTCATTTTTGTAAGGAATGCTCCTATACCTAGGCCTTCACCACATACAATTGGTAAGATGCAAGGGCTTGTCATTAAAGACCAAGGAAGGTGGATAAGATAACTTGGTGAATCATGATAGTGATATAGATTGAAGAGAAATACAAAATTAATAATACAAAAAGATAATTATTATAGAATAAGTTATATATTAGAGTATCTTATATTTGGATAACATTTTTAGGAAATGGGGCACATAGTACCTATAAATACCAAGATCATTCTTATACTTATTGCTAATTGTGAAAATATTTTTACAAGGGATAAATAGCTACTGAATAATGATGAAAGTGTGGAACGACTTTTATTAATTATTTTCTCCAAGTTAACTTATAGATAAATAGTTACCTAATCAAAATAATTTAAATTCATAAATAATAGAGATGGAAATCTAAGGCTTATTTAAAGAAAATAGGGAAATGGAAGTTATAAAAAAATTATATATAATAGTTTTTATAATATTACCCTTCTTATATAATATCTCAACTTATTTCAATGGAAAGAGGAGAGAAAGACCATAGATTATAAGTGTAATGGAATCAACATTTTGAATTTGATTTTAGGTTCAGAATATAGAAAGTGATACCAAATTCCAAGTATGGTTCACAAGGTGGTGAGACCAGAGGTAGGTTTTTTAGGAAAAGCATGGGAAAAGTATCCTTGAAGAATTATATTGATAGTAGGGCCCTACACCAAAATGGACATGCTTCTGATCAAAACTCTCCAAAATCCCCCTTACCTTGGTTAGACCAAGTACTAGGCAAAAGACTATTGGGGAAAGACTCATATAACTTCTAGTTATAATTTTTATTTGAGAATAATGAGGTATGGATCAAACTCCCTAACATCACTATGGAAAAGGTTCATGAAAAAATTTATGTTTTAATTTTAGCAAAAATAAATGACTTTAGGCCTAATATTGATTACTTTAAAAAATGAGCAAACCAAATATGTAAACCCAAGGGTCAACTTAAAATGGTTTCCATAGATAAAAACTTATTCTTGATAAATTTCACCAATAAATATGATTCTTTTAGATTTATAATTGAGGGACCATGGTTTATGGGAAAATCTAACATCAATATCAGGCATTGGAAAACAAGAACCAACTTAAGCAATTTAGCTATAGAAGATATTCCCATGTGGTCATCATCCCAAAAATCCCCCTATAATATTATTAAATAGAAGTGATTATGGGCACTACAAGTGCCTTGGGGAAACCCATAAAAATTGACCTCATCACCAAATCAAGAATAAGGATGGTGGTATCTAGATTAATAGCAATTGACCTCATCACCAAATCAAGAATAAGGATGGTGGTAGCTAGATTCAATATCTTCATTATCATGGATAACCCTATTTTTCATTACATCAAGGTTAAATATAGATAGTTGGAATGGAGTCAATGCATTGAGTATGAAAATAAAACTATCATCTATAACAAGTGCAACATTTTCAACCACTTGGCTAAAGACTACCCTAAATTGAATCAACCTATCTAGGCACCTAAACTATTTTGGGCCAAGAAAAAAGTACCCAACCCTTTGAACGGAGACTCTAATATAAATAAAAAGGTGGAAGGTAAAAGTATCGGGACCCATCAATTCCTCACCAATATAAACACCCTAGGGACTATGACCCTAGATTTCAAAAGTAATAAAGTAGTGTCCCTCAAATCCATAGAAAAAAATATATTAAATTCTAAAGGGGTGGTAACAATTCAGGATTTGCTTAGTGAGATCCATTTTAGTCTAAATGTGGGAGTGGATGAGAATTTTGTTTGTAGTAATTTATTATACAAGATCCCCCACTCAAAAAACTAGGATCCATGAAACATACAATATCTCTTAGTTATGAGAAATTTTAGAGAATCTAGTCTAAGCTACAATAGTTCCAAAACAAGTGACAAAAGGGGTCCAATAGTGTCGATAATATAATTCATTATAGCCATTTATTTTAAAGTGGTACTATTAAACCTCTTTTGATCTCATCCCAAGTATGTTAGACACCACTAATGCAACTAGCATATCCTACAAAGGATCTAGGGAAATGTTCAATGTCCAAACCTCCTACTCAAGATCAAAAGGTTGAATAACTAAATTAGATTGCAAATGAAAACCATAAAAAGTAAAAATAAGGTGGATGTGGGAGAAAAACCAAAATCCCCAAGTAGACCTCCCATCTAAGTAGTTAGGAAAAATGAAATAATAAATAAGATAGCCAAGGGTAACTATAAAGTCCTTAAGAATCATTTCACAAGACTAAATAAATGAAGTTCTTATCATGGAAAATTAATGACCCTCTTGTATTGTTGATCCAAGAAACTAAGATTTATGAAAAATATTTTTAAAGGTATATTAACAAGATTTGGAAAAAGTCTAGTTACATTAGTTCAAGCTTAAATAGAGAATATGGAGGGATAGTTTTCTTATATAAATCAAAAAACTTGGAAGGATAATCCTTGATTAAGAGTAATAAATATTATAACATAGAGTTTCACCCTTCTGGGAAATTTTTTTAGGATCTCTTACTCCTAACTATAATATTGGAACAACCTTAGGTTGTGGGTATCCTGTAGTGAGGTTGAACCTCCAAGATTTTTAATGAGGCTAGCTCCTTAGATGATTCACTTTGGAATGTTTCCCACACTAAAAATCTACTAATTGAATAAGGAAAAGGGAGAGAAATATGACATGAAAGGGAAACCTAAGCTAAGGATGGTGATGCACCAAATATGGAATGATCCACTTTAGCCTGGGAGCCTTACTGAATACTAATAAATTCAAACAAGACATAGACCAATCTGATCCTATCATCAAAGTTACAAGCATAAGTATTTTATGTGGAGGTTGAAGGGAAACCCTAAAATTTGAAGGATAAAAAGAAATAGGTCTGTATGAGACACTATAAACTTGTGACACTTCAAGAAGGCATCAATGTCCAACACTTCACACAACATGCAAGGAATCAAAAGAATTTAAGAAAGGTGCATGGAGGATTCATAGATGATGAAAAGAGACATACATTCTTCAAGTTAAAACACCAATAATGCACACTTCACTCCAAACTAGAATAAAAAAGTTTATCTTATTATTTCGAGAGAGTGTTACAAGGTGATTTTGATAGAGTAACCCTATCACCAGTCAAGGGATGTCTTTTAAGGATCAAAATATTTTATATATATCAAAAATGGATGAGAAGAGGGGACTTGCATGAGAGGATGGAGAGGGGGTCATAATGATTGAGATTCTTGATGTTGTCCTCAAGCTCTTTTGCATTCAAACCATACAACTATCTTGACCATGAGATATGTTGGGTGAATATTTAATTACTAATAAAATGGTATTAAAATGGCTATTTCAGCCATAGTGTGATGAGATATAATATATCCTCAAGACAAGGGGAGGCTCCCTTTTATTGTCAACTAACACAACACTTAATTATTTACACTTATTTACAATAATTTTATCATAGTGAGTGTTGTCATATCATCCAATTCTCTTTTCTAATAATTTATGTTTAATCACAAACTTTCTTATGTACTTTGCAATATACTTTGAAAATATAATATCACTTGATGAACCAAATATAATTGATAATCATATTTGTTAGCCAAAATATTAACAAGAATAATACCAATAGAGTAAACTTGAAAGATAGAATAAAGTTCAGCCCAAATTCTTCACCTTATTTCTAATAAAGATTAAAATTATCAAATAATAATAATAATTGGCAGCTCAAAGTCTCCTCAGTAATTCATTTTGAATGTGATCATAAACCCAATAACTAAAAAGTGGCTCAAAGACTCCAAAATCAGCTTCCTAACACCTTCTATCTTATAGAAATTTCATACCACAATTCAATTAACTCATAAGAAAGTGTAATGGAAAAGTTATAAGAACAATTATAACACACCACAAGTTTATCTCAACACAAATATTGAAATTTCACTTGATTTTATTATATTGAATGGAATAAAAGATTTACAATGTGAATACAAAGTTTCAATATTATTTCTCAATTCAGTAGCATTTCCCCTCTACAACAATTGGTGATCCTTTTTACAAAGAGCATCCTCTTATTTATAGAGAGGAGATATGAAAAAATATAGGAAAAACATAAATGCATTAACTTATTCATTGATAGAGTCCAATTTGACTTAGGACTATGCACTTTTCCTACATTCAAAATGCACCAAACAAAATTACACATGAAAAATTACAAAAACAAACTAAGTGTCCTTAGACATGGTAATTTATTCATTTTTATTCTTCTCTAAAAAATCCTCATATTTCTTCAAGATATCTTAGACTTCATTGCTATCTAGACCAAATGTACTCTTGGAGATGACAAGTACCCTTGTGATAGAATATTCTAAGTTAATAGGCAAATCCTTGCTCTTGTCCATGATTCCTTATAGTTTATCCAAGATGACTTCAAATTCAATTAATTTGTCGATGGAGTCCAATGTGAAAGTACCTGTTTCAGTCTTTTTTTGGAGTAAAGATGTAAATTCTTGAATAATAGTCTTCAAAGGAAGAAGTTCTTGAGAATTATTTTCAACTTGATAAGGGAGTTTTCCAATTCTCTCTACAAGATATAACATCTTATTATCACACATATATTTAGCTTCTTTGAGATCTTTAACTAGATTCTCAAGAACTTCTCTTTTATTCTTCATAGCTTCCCTATATTCAATGAACATTTCCTATTTGGAATGACATTCTACTCAACCAAAAGCTCCAGTTTGAATTTGTGAAGTTTAGTCCATGTATCAATATCCTTTTCAGTCAAGTCCAAATCTTGAGTAAGTGCTTCAATTGTTTACTAATTTTTTTTTTCATTTCACTCATGTTCTTCAAAAATCCAATGGTAGAACACAATATTTGAGTACCTTGTGTTGTTAATCTCTCAATCCAAGCATTGAATGCATGACCTTGAGATACATTCATTTTTTCAAGTTGAATAGATCTTTGAGTATTTTCATGCATAATAAGATCAATAGACTCAGAAGGTTGGTGATTTTTAGTATCGTAGTCAGCTATTCCACTTATATTTTGAGTTGATCATTAACCTTCTTATCTTTATCCTATTTATCAATCAAGGAAGCCATTTTTATTTATAAATCCTCCTTTTCACCTTCATGAGTTTGTTTCTAAAGATCTATCCATCCTAATGCATATTTGGATGCTTGAATATCTTCAATGTTTCTATCTTAAGGAGGTACTACAACTTTAATATACTTATGCCCAGATTCAAAAATTACCCTTAACATAGTTTTGGCCTTCTTTGTCATTTTGGGCTTTATTGGGACAAGTTGACCAAGATCAAAATCATTAGGAAAAACAACCTATTTCTTCCTCTTAGGTGTTTGATAAATTATCCATGGGGGAAGAGGAGATGAGTCTTCTTGAGTAGATGAAACAAAGGATTGTGATGTTTGTGGAGGAATAATGGTTTGTAAAGTAAGTGGAATAGAAAATGGAATAGTAGAGGTATCTGATAATGGAGCTGACACCAATGGGATAGTGGTTATTATTGGTAGGGTTTGGGTTGGTATGAATGTTAATTTCAGGTTTGATGATATTTTGGACACTGGGGTGATAGGAGTTTGAGTTGTCATTTTAGAAAAAGATGTGGACATGAATTTGTCTATATCCTGTTGAGTACTTTAGGAAGGGACTTGAAAGAGTGTGGCACTAGGAAGATAAGGTGGAGCCAAAAGAGTAGATTAAGAGGGAAAAATAATAATTGGTATAGATGTAATAATGGAAGGAACTATAGATAATGTCACCTAATAAACTTTTGATTGAGGGCTTTCGACCAAAAAACTTCCGATTGTGTGGATTCAAGTTATAGAGAATACTAAAATGGAGGTTGAAAAATTGTTGATTGAGGTAGTGCTTCACTCACATTTGATTTATATTTTGTCTCTATTTGAACACTCTTCTCAACACTAGCTTCTTTGTCTTTCTTCTTTCCTTTACTCACAAATACAAATCTTAGTTTTTGAGTGGATGTGAGGCTTCTTCTTTATTCTTCATTCTCAATTCCTCATGTTTCCTTGTAGTTTATTCATCATATTATTCTTATGACCCTATCTTGAAATATTTTAATTTAATAACTTTAGATTCCAACAAGGAATTAGTTCTTGCAAGGATGGGTTGAAATCTCTCTCTAATAGATGTGCATTCTTTTATAGACCATTACATTAAAGGAATAGGAGTAGAAGCATCTCTATCTCCTTCATATGAAGGATCTAATATATTTTCATCATCAAAGAGATTATCTAGAATGTTATTTAATAAAAGATCTTCAATTTTATTAGTAGTAAGATGTCTGTAATCAAGTCTCCTTACATCTTCTTTAGTTCTACATTTTGCCTAGATATCCTCAATCTTGTGCACATGGACATAATTACTTTCAACTTTTCCTTCATCATTCTATAATCAAAATCTTTTCTACTCATGTACCTTTTAAGGGTGATCCATTGCATTTTAGTTTCCATTATCTTAGCCTTGGGAATAGTTGACATGGTGTATCAACCAATGTTTATAGGAAATTTGAATCCTCTTTTATATGCATCTAATTGCTTCTTGTGTATGGTAATAATTTGTTTGCACATCTCCATAAAAATTAATTTATCACCTAGGTACTTAGGTAGCATGTAAGGTTTTTCATTAAATCTACCTACCTTGATGTAGATGAATGTTGGGAACTAAAGGAAAATACAACCAATCCTATTCACTATTTCCCACACTTGATCTAAAACCATTTTATTCTCTAATTCCTATTCAGAAATACAAATGAATTGGTAGAAAAAAGCATCATCAACTCTTCTAAAATGTTTAATGCCTTTTTTGAGGGTTAGCTATGGATAATACTCAAAAATAGGAACTTTATTCCTTTTGCCAACACTAGTCAATCCTATAAAATTCCTCATGTAGGTTGCAACATATACCAGATAAGAAGTCATATAGAACTTGAGAGAATAACTTACTTCAAAAAGTTTGTGGCATATGGCATCACTAATCTGACTTCCCCAATAAAATCTCTACTTATTTTTATTAATGATAAAAATGTAGTGATGCATTCATTCTTGAAAGATATTTGATGTGGTAAGACCTTTAACCCTACTTAGGAGAGTGATTAAATCTCCTATTTCCCCCATAAATTCACTTTGGTAAAAACATTTTGGCCATCTTGCAATTGAATACCTTAGTGTCTTCAAACAGTTTACATTAATGTGTCTCTTTCATTTCTCAAGATTCATATAATAATATTCTTGGGCTGTTACCACACTTATATTTGATTATTCCTTAATATACAAAAGATGAAAAAATTTATCAAAATATTTGGCATCTAGTCAACTTACCACTTTTCCACTAACATCTTTGATTGACCTAGTTTCTTTATCAAAGTGAGTAGCAATTGTTAAGATGAACTCTAGATCTTGAGATGACATAGGAAATGTAGCTGCTAGGTGTATCTCAGTTTTAAGAATAGGTTGCATATGTGGATTAATAGGATCTCTGTATAACCTTTTTAAGAACTTAGCCATGTCAACATGACCAATCTCTATATCTCTAATTTGATCTACATTAGAATCTACTACAAATTATAGAAATATACCTTGATATTTATACTTCATTATTTTCTTAGCTAGGGAATATTTTGACATTGATTAAGTATCTACAAAAAATAATTTTGATTCTCTAGAGTTAACATTTTTCATCATTTCTTCGAAAAGGTGTAATAATAATAATAATATAGTTTTTAAGGTGCACGATGCCAGTTAATGCCTTGGTTATGGTCTACAAGGCATGTCCAACATATGGGACCACCTCGTACTCCCTTTGTGGGGAGGCACCTTACTATGCTACGAATACGAGGTGTGTAATCCCTACCCCCAATAGGATTTGAACTTGTGACCTCCCTTCCAGGAGCACATGTTCTTTACCCTTAGGTCAACTCAAGTGCACTGGGAAAAAATTGTAGAATTCTGGAGGCTTAGGTGTGGTTTGGAGAAAATTGTATGGATTACAATAGATGATTTAGTTTTGAGAAAAATATTTGAACTGCACCAAAATGGGTATAACATGCACTTTAAATAATTTTCTCTAGAGTGCACTAGACTATGTGCACTCTAGATAAAACTCTTTGATGTGCACCAAAAAGTGTGCAATGTCTAAATGGTGTGCACTTAAGAGAAAATTCTTCAAAGTGCACCAGATGATTAAATTTTAACTTTAAATAAAATTCTCTAAAGTACACCCAATGGTGAAATGTGCACATGAAAAACATGCCCCTTGGTGCATTTCAAAGAATTTTCTCTAAAATGCACTAATAGAGTTAAGGTTTGAAATTTTGGGAAAAGGCCTAGGAAGAGAGAGAAAGTAATAAAATTTAACAAAAAAAAGGAAAATAAATACTTACTAGAGATACTATGAAAACAACAAGATGAACAATCCTTGTGCACTAAAGTGATCAAAATAACAAATTTGAGGGTGACAAAGTGAAATGCATTTGAGCTCAAAAATGGAAAATGAAGGTACAATCATGCTTGAAAATGGTGAAGAAAAATGGAAAAAATGAATTTACATGGATTAAAATATATATAAAGGGGTAATTAATATGAAATTAATTACCAATGTAGTGGTGGGTCTAGGTGTAAAGTCAGGGAATTTTTTTGACTGTGTATATGTAATGACAGATAATTTCTCTGACTCTACATCTAGAGGTATAGTCTAGATAAAATGCTTTAGTTTACACAAATTAGACTTGTTATATTTTAGAGAAAATTATATAAACTAAACAAGATAAAAAAATTCCTTCAAAAACTAAATTTTTTAGGAAAAACAAGTAGAAAGAGGTAATGATTAGCCTCATTTATGAGCTTAGAGCTCATGGGCTATGAGACAAACAAGTTATATAGGGGTTATCCCATGAATTTAGCCTACTAAATTCAAGGATAATAAGATAAAACATCCAAGATCACCACAATTCTAATTGAGCCCCTCATTCATTTAAGTCTCCCTTTTTGGAGCTGAGAGAGCCATGTTGAAGGTAACTACTTGTCTCCACCAAGTGTGAATGATTTTATCCTTGAATTAAAACCTTTGCATGCTCCTTCACTTTACATGTCCTATATATATAAGGACAAAATCCATATATATTTGAATCTTGACTGAGCCATGCTACTTTTGTGTTGAGTGGCTATTTGTTAGAGATGATGGCCATGTCGAAGGATGAGGACCTCTCCATTAATTATACCTACCAACTCCTACTTTTAAACCTAGACCATATCTTTCTTATAAATGGAAAAAAAATCTAAGGACATTGGTTTTCCTGTATCCATTTATATTGATGTAAGTCCATAGATTGCATAGCTTCTTTTGATCTTTATTAGGTCTAAAAGGCCTATTTTATGAGACCCATCTTTGACATCTATGCAAACATCTCAATATTTTCAAATCCAAAAGACTACTCATAGGGGTTCAAATTTTGACATTTATGGGCACATCATGGAATATTTAAATCCCAATGGCTATTTACTGAGCTTGAACTTTAACACTAGCATGAACATCTCAATCCTTTTAGGCACTTTCCCATGGGTTTTTTTCCTTTAACAAACTTCCTTCAAGTTTTTTGAAATGTCTCATCATAAATATTCAAGACATCCTCCTCAAAAGGGAAGGACCCTTCAGGTTTCAAGAAGTGCCTTGTTTTCCTTAAGAAGTGCTCTTCCTAAAATAAAAATACCCTTTGACATTTTTGTAAAGTACCTTTCAAAAAGGAAAGTATATCTCAGTATTCTTGAAAAATCCTTTCGACATTTAGGAAATGGTCCTTCAAGTTTTTTTCCTTCAAAATTTTTTCCTTAGATAATTTTCCACAACCTATTTTCCCATGGGAAATTTCTTTGGGATTTTTCTTAGTGCCTTTCATAATTTTGTAAGTGCCCTCGGGTTTTTTGTATTATAACATTTTTATCGATAAAATCCCTTAGAGAAAATTATCTTGGCCACTTCACTTTGAAAAATATATCCTTGAAAAAAAATTCTTGGTGCATTTTCTGAGCAAAAAATCCTTTAAGCCTTTTATTTCAAACAAAATATCTAAAAATATTACTGATACTTATCCCAAAATACCTAAAAAAAATTGATAAAAGAAATATGTCTTTAAGGAAATTATTATAGAACAATTTCCCTAAAAGAATTCAAATTTTATCTTTTTCTTCAGACATTTTGTCTAAAAACATTACCCCTTTGAAAACTTTGTCTTGGACAACTTGTTTGAAAGAATTCAAAACATAACCAAAAAAGGGTCCCAAAAGAAACTATCTTATCAATGAAAATGCCAAAATAATTTCAAAGTAAAGAATTAGCCCAAAAGGCTTTCTACTTAGCTTTTTCAAGGTCTATAAGCCCTTCTAGACTTGTTCACAAAATTATTGTTTGACCTTCAAGATTTAGAATTCTTCTTATCTTATTTATCTAGGAAAAAACTTGGTATGTGGGCCAAAAAATGGCCAACATATTTGGCAACTCTCAGGGAAGCATGCCTGCTTGCTTGAGAAACTAGACAAATTGCATTGTCTAGTCCATTGGGCATAGAGTCATTAGCCTCTGCAACTAAGCTAGTCTAAAATTGGATACAAGTTTGACCCTTTCTAAAACTTCCTCTTGAATTAACAAGGATAATAGGAACAAAACAAACACTGTACCCAAGGCACTTAGGGAAGGGAAACACATGACTGAAAAGATGTGCACAAGGTGCATGGAAGAAAACAAGAAAAACTATACAAAATGTATAATATATACAATGGCTAAAAACTTTTCTAATAAGAAGGATTTAGATGAATCCCATTGACTAGGATAGGTAGTACCTCTCCATCTAGTTTTTCAAAATTGAAAAGCATTATGTTGTTTGCATTCATTAATCAAATAAGGATCACTCCACAAGCTATCAAATCTGGTATAGTTGCCTAGCTTGGCCTTATTTGAATCTCACTTGAGGACTAGATCCCATTCCTTAAAGTCCCTTTCTATGTATCTCTTATCAAAGGATTTCTTGATGTCAGATTGATGTGACTCTAGTGTTTTCATTACAAGGTCTTTCATTTCTTAAAGCTCCATGAGTTTTATCAATCTCACATGCATGGGCTCATATTCCATCAAATCCAATTCATGGGCTAGTTCTAATGTAGGTAGCTCAATATAAATGGGTAACTTGGCCTCCATTCCATATACTAAGACATATGGAGAATTGACAATGGTAGCTTTAGGAGTCACCCTGTCAACCCACAAGGCTTTCTTTAGTTTAGTGTACCATGTCCTCTAATTATCTTCCATGGTTCCTCTAATGATTCTTATCAAATTTTTATTTTTAGGCTTAGCTAGTCCATTTCCTTTAGGATAATATTTAGAAGAGGTGTTTAGGTATATCCCCATCTTGAGATCCCATTCACTCATTTTGAGACTGAGGAATGCTAATGCATTATAAAAAATGATAGTGGATGGAACACCAAACCTAGTCACAATGCTATCATCAAAGTCTAGGACTACACCTTCATTAGCTTCTTTCAATGTAGTGGCTTCCACCCACCTAGTGAAGTAGTCATTTGTAGTAAGCACCCATCTATTCCTTTCACTTGATGGAGGGTTGATCATTCCTTTGAAATCTAGTCCCCATTACATGAAGGGTTACTCCACCTAAATTGGGTTGAGAGGAAGGGATGCCAATATTTGGTTACCCATAAATAAATCACACTTTTGACACTTTCTTACTAATGTGTGAGCATATTTGAAGAGGTTGTCATAGTAATAACCATCCCTCATTATCTTTGCTACTATGGTTCTAGATGCAAAATGACCTCTTACAGGTCCATCATGGAATTGTTCAAAAAGCTTGGTCACCTGGTCATTATTTATTCTCCTAAAGAGTACCCATTTAGGTCTCTTACAAAAAAAGTACCAATTAGTAATGCATAAGGTATGGATTAAAGTCTGAAATACCTTATTTTTGCTTTATCTAGACTTTGAGTGTATTCTCTTGTTAGCAGAAAATGTGCCATATCATGGAGCCAACTCTGATGAAGTAGAGGTGCCTCCGCATGTCAGTTGTCTTTTATCACTATGGAAACTTCGTTGTCCTCATGAATTTCATCAACCATATGCTCACACAAGCCTTTACCTCTTACTAGATTAGTAACCTTAATCTTCACGTCATACTCCATGACCTTGGTAATCTAACCAACCCTCTTTTCATTCAAGTCTTTGTTAAGAAGAAAGTCTCTCACTCTAAGATGAGACACCATAAGATATATTTTTATATTAGAGAGCATTGGCCTAAAATTTTTGAGGCTTAATACCACTAGAAGGACTTGATTTTCTATAAAAGTATACCTTACCTCATACCCCTCAAAACCCTAACTAAAAAATTCTATTGTCTGGTCAAGTCCTTCACCATTCTTTTGCATCAACATATCTAATATATTGTTAATATTAGTGAAGACATATAATATGAAATCCCTTAACAAATCAAGATTCATGAGCTTGGGTGCTTGGGCAATGGCTTGCTTGATAGCCTTAAATTTTGATTTACCTTCATTTCACCAAGTGAAAACTTTACCAAGTTTTCAAATCTAGGTATAAACCTTATCACAAATTTTATTTTCCTAATGAAACTCTAGATTCCTTTCTTTTTCTTTAGTAAGGATAATGCCAAGATGGTACTTATTCTACCAAGATCAATAAATATCCCTTCTTTTAAAAAAATGTGACCTGACAACTTACCTTCATGCATAATAAACACACACTTCTTAGGATTAAAGGAGATCACATACTCTTTATATATATCAAAGGTCAAACTCAAGTGGTCCATGTGTTTATTGGCATCCTTAGAGAAAACTATGATGTCATCCAAGTAGACAAACACCATTTGATTTAGCAATCCTTAGAAGGCCATGTCTATTGCTATTTGAAAAGTGGCCCCAACATTTGATAAGCCAAAAGTCATTTTTTGATAAGCATATGTGCCCCACTTTGTGGTGAAGGTAGTCTTTTATTGATATTATTTGTTTACTAATACTTGGTTGTAACTTGAATATCCATCCAAAAGAGATTTTTTTTTAAACCTATAACTATTTGAAGAAGATGATCCGTGGATGGTAGAGAGTAATGGTCCTTTAAGGAGACCCTATTAAAGTCTCTAAATTCAATACACAAACAGATCTCACCATTTCTCTTCCTCACAAGTACCAGGTTGGTTATCCATGAGGAGTGTTTGATGAGAAAAATGATATTGGATTTTATCAATTTGGTCAATTATTTCCTTATTAGCTCTTTGATTTTTATATTGATAGGCCTTCACTTCTACCTCACAAGCTTAGCATTAGCATCTAGTTCTATAGTATGTTGGGCTAGCTTAGGATCAATGCCTCTCAGATCACTATATTCCCAAGCAAAGATGTCTAGATATTCCTTACAAAGTTAAATGAGAGCATGCCTTTTTGACTCGTTACTTACCTTCCCAAGCTTGAGGATCTTGTCCATGAAAATAAGATCTCTTTCATAGTTCTCCTCATCTATTGACATCACTGCCTTGTCTTTCCTCATATGGTCTCCCTCATGGAAAATACCTTAAAGGGTGACCAACCCTTTAGGAAGTTTGTTAGACCTTAGTTGAACAATTTGATCCTCATACTGATGTTGAAATTTACCCTAGTTCATTGAGGAAAACTCTACTTCCTACTATAAGAAACAAGCAATCTGTTTGTCACTATCAAAGACCTACCAATGAGCCTCATTATCTAGCAATGATGATCTCACTACTACTTTAACATGTGGTTGTACTTTGTGATTCTTCAACTCATTTGGGATATCAAACTAAGATCTCATAGCTACCAACCTATCATCATGTTTATTCTAGTTCTTGGGCATAACTTGAATGTTAAAGGCTTCAAAATATTCAATTAGGTCTCACAATCTATATTTTAAGACCTCATCAAAAGATTCTTTATGATGTTTTAACCTCTAACTTAATGCATTATCAGCTCACTATTCTCATATATGTGTAATTACTTGATTCCCCTCTTATTATCCCACTAAAGTTCATGGATAAGACCCTCATACTCTATTGTATTAGAGGAGCAACTAAAATGGAACATATAAGAAGAAAAATAATTATCATCTGAAGGGGAAACCAACATTGCCCATGCACCTAGTCCATTTTTTCTCCTTGAACCATCAAAGAACAACTTCCACATATCATTGAGGTCTTCTTTAGGTCCAATGAGGGAAGGCATGAGTTGATTTTATTCACATATAAAATATACACCCATGTCTCTTTATTCAACACCTTCTAAGGGATTGAGAAATTGATTATCCCCCCATATATCATCCAAGAATAAGTCTAGAATCTCATTAGGATAAGTATTCAACACTTGACCAATTATAAAATCATCCTCATCAAGGATATGATAATTGAGTTTTATGTTATCTAGATGATGGGGCTCAATGTGAAATTGTGTCATGGGATCAGCCTTGATTGATATCTTAGTCCCATACCTTATTCTAAATTCCATGTATGACCAATGTGTTACTAGATAACCCTTATCTTTACTAAAAATTCTGTAGAAAGGCATAACACAAAGTGATGAGTTACATCAATGATCAACACATCCTAAACCACCAAGATGCCAAGATAAGCATGTAGGGTTAGACTCAAATCATTGATGATACCAGATGACTTTGTGGAAGAACTATCAATTTTTAGAACTCCCTTACTATGTGGCTCATATTTGAGGTTTACCTAATCATCTATAGACTTTGGAATTACTAAAGTGCTAGCTCCACTATCTACCAAACAATTATGCACTAAGGAATCACCAATGATTAATGAAATTTAAAATGTAGGAGGTTTTACCACCTTAATTGATACTTCTCCCATACGACCTTGGGTTACATTGGCAAAGACATAAATTTGTTTGCTTGGTTGTTTACCTGCAGTTGTTGTAACACCTATCTTGGATAAACCTTCTTGAAGGATATTAACTTAACCAAGCATGGAAAGCATATCCCACATTGGTACACTCACACTAGATTTATTCATTTTATCAATAATGTTTATTTGTGGACCACTAACCTTTGCTTATGCTTTAGAGGTCACTACTATTGATTGTTGAATTTGTAAGTTTTGTGGATCAAAATGCGTCTCTTGATTTTGATTTTTAGGAGGTTTCAAGACCTTTGGAGTGACAACATGCTCATTAGGCTTTGATAGTAATGGATTAATATTAGGATGATCTTTGACCACCTCTTGATTACCATCCATATTCTTTTTTTAACCTTGTATTAGTTACCACTAGAATGTATGCTTGACTAGAGCTGGCCTACTGATTGAGTGTATAACACTCTTCTTGCTCAATGATGACCATTGTAGCATCCAATTGGTTTGTTACATGATCAAATACTTAGTATTATGGAGACTATCCTAGTATTTTCATCATGTGTATATCTATGTTTTTAGCCATTAAGGTCTCATTATATTCATAAGTAATAGCCTACTACCATTGGTCATTGAGTGCCTAGTTAAAACCATTAGTTTCGACAATGGATTTCCCAAAATATTAATCACAAGGTATGGTACCTTTAGCTTCTTGAGACATGATATTTTTAATAGTAACCAAGGATTTGGAAGAGCCTACAACATTTGGTTTATATCTACTCTACTTATTGTACCTAGGTTATCCTTGCCCTTGCTCTCAGTTCTAGTTTTGGAACTTTCTCTTAAAAAGGTGGTCTACTTGCTTGATAAGAGTAATATTGAGGCTGATATGAAACTTTATAAGGTTTATTTAATTGATTTTTCTACCATTTAACATTTACCACATCATTTCCCATTTTTTTTGCTCTTGGGAATCACTCAACCTACTAGTGGAGGCCTTTTCTTGCTCAGGTGAAGGTATAATAGCAATTGTTGGAGTTGGAAGAATAACATAAAGTGATGGAATAACTAGAGGGGGTTGTATAATTATATGGAGAAGAGGAATTTAGGATCTAAGAGTAAGCTTGACATCCTAAACTAGACAATTTTCTACTTTAATAGCCACCTCATAAGCATTTGGCAATATGTCCCCTCCCATGGATTGGATCATTACAGCTATATCACTATTTAGAGCCTTTAAGTAGTATAAGAACACAAAGTTAGGGGATGGTATAATAGAGGCTATAATTTTATCCCAAGATTTTTGGATCCTTGTGTTGAAGTCTTACATGACTTCATGGGGGGTTTTCTTGATTGTGGTAAGCCTGCTAGTGACAAATGGTCACTCTTGTCTACAAATCTATTACACAAGGCCACTCCTTGATGATCCCATGATTAAATAAAATTAGGATCTAATCCTATATACCAATCTAAATATTTTACCTTAAGGGATATTGCTAATAGTCTAATAGTTATATTTTCTACAATGACATTATGGATATTGAAAAAATTGGCTATGTCATTGATGTTCTTAGTAGGGATTATGGCCTAGTCTCTTATGAAATATAGGATGATTTTGAGATCTTCTACTGACATAAAATCATATTATGTTAGATTCAAAGGAATTTGACCACTAAAGACTACAAAAGCTCTTCAATGAATCATGGTAATAAGGGGAACTATCAAGAGGTTGCTTGCAAGGGTAGGCCTTGATACTGGGTTAGGAAAATGTTTCCTTACATATGGTAGGGTCTTTGAGAACATTAAACTTTTGGTTAAATTTAAGGGGATTTAAACAAACTCAAAATGGATGCCTTTAGAAGCTAATCTTGTAGTCACTTTTGGCATGAAAGAAAGTTACTAGCCTACCACCAGATTGAAACTTGTTTAGATCTTGTTCTTAGAGTCACCAAATACTATTGTATGTAAATATTTCCACTATAAATTGGCCAAACTAGTATCAAATTTTATCAATACACTACAAGGTCTCATTGGTCATTCTATAAATTATTTTAGCATATATTTTCACCCTTGTGGGAGACTTTTTAAGGCTCTCTCACTCTCAGCTATAATATTGAAATAACCTCAGGATGTGGGTATCTTGTAGTAGGGTTGAACCTATAGGATTTTTAAAGAAGCTAGAACCTTAGATGCTTCACTTTGGCTTGTTTCCCACAATATAAATCTACTTAATGAATAAGGAAAAGGGAGATAAAGATGACACAAAAGGGAAACCTAAGCTAAGGATGTGATGCACTAAATATAGAATGATCCACTTTAGCCTGGGAGACTTAATGACTACTAATGAATTCAAACAATACACAGACCAATCTGATCTTAGCTTCAAAGCCACAAGCATAAGTGTTTTGTGTGGAGGTCAAAGAAAAACCCTACAATTTGAAGGATATAAATAAATAGGTCTGTATGAGACACTATAAACTTGTGACACTTCAAAAAGGCACCAATGTCCAACACTTCACACAAAATTCAAAGAACCAAAAGAATTAAATAAAGGCGTGTGGAAGATTTATAGATGATGAAAAGAGATATACATTCTACAAGTTAAAACCCTAATAATGCATGTTTCACTCCAAAATAGAATCAAAAAGTTTATCTTATTAATTAAAGAGAGTGTTACAAGGTGGTTTTGATAGACTAACCCTATCACCAATTGAAGGATGTCTTTTAAGGATCAAAATCCTATATATATAGTATAAAGGGATGAGAAGAGGGGGCTTACATGAGAGGATGGAGAGGGGGTCATAATGACTAAGATCCTTACTATTGTCCTTGAGCTCTTTTGTATTCAAAGCATGCAACTATCTTGACCATGATACAAACCATCCAAGATCATTACAAATATCCTTGAGCCACTCATGCATTCAAGTCTCCCTTTTCAAAGCTAAGTGACCCATGTCAAAAGTAGCTACATGTCTCCACCATGTGTGAATTATTTGATCCTTGTATTAAAAAATTGGTGTGATCCTTCAGTTTGCATGTCATACATGTACAAGGATGAAATCCACATATCTTTGAATATAGATCAAGCTATGTGTCTTCTACATTAAGAAGTTATTTGTTGGAGATGATGTCCATGTTGAAGGATGAGGACCTCTCCATTAATTGCACATACCAACTCCTAATTTTAAACCTAGACTAGATCTTTCTTATAGATGGAAAACCAATCTAAGGACATTGGTTTTCCTACATCCATCTATGTCGATGTAATTCCATAGATTACATAGATTCTTTTGATCTTTATTAGGTCTAAAATGCCTATTTTATGAGACCCATATTTGACATCTACAAAAACATCTCAAGATTTTCCAATCCAAATAGCTACTCATAGGGGTTCATATTTTAACATTTTTGGGACCATCTGGAATATTTGAATCCAAATAACTATTTGTTGATCTTAAACTTTAACACTAGCGTGAACATCTAAATCCTTTCAGGCACTATCCCATGGTTTTTTTTTCCTTTAGCCAATTTCTTTTATGTTTTTTGAAATGTCCCCTCAAGAATCTTCAAAACATCCTCCTTGAAAGGGAACGACCCTTCAGGTTTTGAGAAGTGCCTTGTTTTCTTCAAAAAGTGCCCTTGTTAAAAGAAAAATACCCTTTGGCATTTTTGAAAAGTACCTTTCCAAAAGGAAATTATCTCTCAGTATTCTTGAAAAATCCCTTTACCATATGGGGAATGGTCCTTTGGGTTTTTCTTCCTTTGGAACTTCCTCCCAAAGGAATTCCTTTGGAATTTTTTCCTTAGACAATTTTTTGCAACCTATTTTCTAGTAGTCAATTTCTTTGGGATTTTACTCAGTGCTTTTCAAAATTTTGTAAGTACCCTTAGGTTTTTTGTATCAGACCATTTTTATTGAAAAAATCCCTTCGAGAAGATTATCTTAGCCACTTCACTTTAAAAAATATATCCTTTGGAACTTTTACTTGATACTTTTTTTGAGATAAAAATCCTTTGGGCCTTTTTTTATAAACAAAATGTCTGAAACAATTCTTGATACTTAGCCCAAAAGACCCAAAATAAATCTTCTAAAATAAATAGGTCTTTAGGGAAATTGTTGAGAAATAATTTCCTAAAAAGAAAATAGTCTTTTTCTTTTACTTCAGACATTTTGTCTAAAATAATTACCCATTTGGAAACTCTGTCTAAGATAACTTGTTTGAAGAATTCAACACTTAGCCAAAAAAAGTGGTCCCAAAAGAAACTATCTTATTAATGAAAAGGCTAAAAGAATTACAAAGTAAAGACAGCCCAAAAGGCTTTGTACTTATCTTTTCTAAGGTCTGTAAGCCCTTCCAAACTTGTTCACAAAACTTTTGTTTGACCTTAAAGCTTTAGAATTCTTCTTAGCCTATTCATTTGGGCAAAAGCTTGGTATGTGGGCCAAAAAATGGCTAACAACAACCATGTTGTTATTTTATTCAAAAATAAATCTAACCATGATGAGTAGATATTGTCCAACATTTATGCCCATAACTCCATAACAACTAGGAGAAAACTCTAGGAGGATCTGGTTAACTTTAGGAGACTTATCATGAACTCAAAATGGATAATAATATTGGATTTTAATTACACCTAACCTCTATGGAAAAGAAATGTTGTTTGATAGATTTCATTGAGAACATGGCTGGGTTGAATTATTTCAAGTGGAAGTAGGTCTGGTGGATGTGGAACTCAAAGGATATCCATTCACATAATCAAATAGAAGACTTGGGGAGGATCTAATTCAAGTAAGACTTGCCATATTTCTGGTTTCTCTTAATTGGGACATAGATTAAACTAGCTCTATTTATTCATTGCCTATGATTAGCTCAGATCACAATCTTGTTACATTTGAAAGGGATAAGGTTTCAAATACTAAATTCATCCTTTCAAATTCAAAATAATGTGGATACAACATCTTGATCTCTTTGAATATATCAAGGATTGGTAGAATAAATCCTTCTCATGGACTAATATGTACATTCTATTCAATAATCTCAATCATCTGAAAAAAGTTAAAAGTATAAAGTATAATGATATTTGGAAATATTTTCAACCAAAATATGTCTCTAGAGGAGGGTCTAGTGAAATTTTAATAATACACTTTCATTCATGGATATAATGAGCTATCACCCTCATTGGAAAAATATCTTCTTAGTAAGTAATACAATATTGAATCCAAAGAACTCTTTTGGAAAAAAAATTCTAGATGCTTATGGCTAAAGGAAGGTGATATGAACACTTCCCAAATTCAACCTCTATATTTAAGAACCAAAAAAAAATTATTGAACTGATTCATGACGATGGTAGGAAAATCATAAATTAGGATGTTGTAATTCAACATATCGTTTAATACTATAAGAACCTATTAAATGAAAATGGTTCTCAAGATGCACCCCTAGAAGAAAGGTTTTCATAAAACCCCCCTAGGATGATATCCCAATTAGATAACTCATAGATACTCAAGCCCCCTTTAATAGAAGAAGTTAAACTAGTTGTATTATCCATGGAAAGAAGTAAGGCCCCTAGGCCTAACTGATTTCCACCACTCCTTTTTGAAAAAAAATGGGACATCATTCATATGTTAGTAGAGGTTGTAGTGTGTGAACTTTTTACACTTGTATCTATTATAAAAAAAATGAACAACACTTTTATGGTCCTTATCACCAAGAAACCTAAATCTAATTAGTTAAAAGAGTTAAGACCACTCAACTTGTGTTCTACTACATATAAGATCTGCTCAATAACTCTTGTTAGAAGGATTCAACCCCTCTTAGAGAGTATTATTATGGAACAATAGGGATCTTTTTTAACCTAAGGAGAAATTTATGATGGGATAATTACTATATATGAATATTTTTACTTTGTCTCAAACTCTACCAAATAAGGCATGTTTGTAAAATTGGATATGAATAAATCCTAAGACAAGGTACTATGGAGGTTCCTAATTTACTCCTTAAAATATTTGGGTTCAATCACACCTTTAGAGGACTCATTAATAGTTTAATTTCAAATCCTAAGTTCTATATCCTAGTAAATGGAGTCCCCAAAGGATATTTCTCATCCCTAAAAGTTTTGAGGCAAGGGGACCCTCTTTTCCTCTACTCTTCACCTTATAAAAACTCTAGGAATAAGTCTCTAGGCTGCCCATGCCCATGGTCTCATTAAAAACATCAAGGTAACCTAGAACACTATTGCTATAACTCATGAGAATTTTTTGGATGACACCTTTCTCCTTGGATAATATCCCATTTCTAAAGATAGGGCCCTCAAAAAGATCTTATTGTAATATGAGAGTGTTTCTAGTCAATGTATTAACTTTCAAAAAATCTTTATTTTTTACTTGACACACCTATTGGTATTCAAAATAATTTAGATGCTATTATGGAATGCAAATCAATAACCTTACTTCCACTTATTTTTTTCTTCCTCTATTTAATGGTAAAATTCAATCTAAATTTTAAAATCTTAAAGTGTAAATTATATAAATAATAGTAAAAATGAATCTAAAAATAATATATTACATAAAAAAAGGGAGTATAGCTTCATTAAAATGTTACTAGCCTCTTCAAAGTGGAAACCTCATTTGAGTAAGCTAAATATAATATATTTTATGGATAGATTTAAACTATTATATACTACTATTTATACTATTTATATCTTAGATAACTACTACTTCCCATGCATGTGGGATTATTACAATCAACTCAAGGGATGACTTACAAATCATATGCATCTGTTAATTTTATTAAAGGTTAAAACAATAAATAAAGAGTGAAAATTAAGGGGTCTTAAAATGACATACACCTTTAAAATATTTTCCTACAAATCTAAATATGTTGAAACTATTGCTAGAGTTGAAGGAGGGGTTCACATGTCTCATCTTTTGCCTACATTTGAATAATTATGAATCTAACATGAGAATGTGTGTTGAATAGATTTAGGTTTATGAATTATATATCCTTATACATAAATATTAATAATTAATATTTTAGATATGACATTAGGTTGAGAAACTTCTTCAAACATGATATATAAAAAACTAAATAGACACATGAAGAGGGTGAAATTTACATCTTGTATGCAAGATGATCAATTTGTTGAATAATATTATAAGGTCCATATAGCTTATGATTAAGTTTATAATTTAGATTTATGTTAAGATAGTACTTATTATAATTTTTCAATTAGATTAAATTGATATATCTAGGTTGGAAGGTATGTTTAGAATCATGTTAATCTACATATTGCTTCATGCAATTTTATGCCATATGGAGATTATCCTTGAGAAGGTGGAGAATATAGTATTGGGTTTTAATATTATTTTTCAATAGCTACACATGAAATATTAAATAAATATATAAAATAATATATGGTGTCTTATAACCATAGACCATTTTATAAGGAGCTATCTTGGTGGCTATGTGATAGGTGGTGTTGTACCACAAATCTAAAAGTGGTAACCATTTTACCCATTGAATTTTTTATCATAAGAAAAGTAATGAATATAGTATTATGGTAATTTATTGATATTTTATATACCCATCTATATATGGATGGTAAATATATCTCATTTTTATTTGGGTGCCTATGTACTTGAAGAGTTCTTACCAAAAGTTTCTCGTGAAAGTTGAGTCTCGATCAGATAAATAAAAGGTGGGATTCCAAGAAGGTGAAAGATTTAATCAAGTAATGTTTGGGATATGTTAGAATAAATTTAATTATTTTAATATTGAATTTTGAAGTTACCTTGATTCTTCCATGGAAGAATTAGAGATTTTTGTACCAAATTAGCCTAGACAACATTTTTAAAGAGCAGTTCCACACAATCAAATTATGCTCATTTCTCTCCAAAATTTTAATGATGATATCCATATGTGGAAAGATTTAAATTTTTAATAAAATAAAAATTAATAGCTTCCCAAATTTTAAAATTTATAGAGGTAAAAATTGGTTTATACACTAATTTTTACTTGGCATTTTTTACATCCTTCAATTGTCAAATATACCTAGTGCACACTTTTTAGACATATGTTTATAGGGATAATTCAAATTTTTTAATATTTAAAACATGTATGATGGTATAAAAATGTAATGGTAATAAAATGGTGAAGTATTTAATATAAAATTATTCCTCACTTGAAATATGCATAGTCATGAAAACTACCAAGTGCACATATTTTTGTGTCTTTCTAATTGCCAAATAAAGTTGCACAACATTTTAAAAACATAATTTCATAGGATCAAATGAAGTTAAAACACCTTAAAATTTTCCATGATGTTAGTAAAATTTGTAATTAATGTTCATATCAATAAATTAATATAAAATTTTCTCCCATGTGTGAAATGTAAAAGGTTAAAAATTGGCTTTTGAGCTCATTTTTACTTAGTCAATTTTTTGTGTTTCGAGTTTTCAGATCTCGCTAGTGCGCATGTTTCAGGCTCATTTTTTCAATGTAAAATATTATTAAAATTATTCATGGTGATAAAAAAATGTAACTATATTTAAATTTTAAATATAGATCACATTTATTCAATATCATGTGTGAAATAGGCAGCCAACAAAATTGGATTTTGAATTATTTTTTACTTTGTCATTTTATGTATCTTCCAGTTGATAAATCTACCTAGTGAGCACTTTTGACACCCATATTATTATGACCAAATGAATTTAAAATTTATTTAAAAGTATTATGGAATCACCCTAATTATATGAAAAGGTAATTTATCTAGTTTTATATTTGTTGGAGTTTCTAGTGAAAATATATAATGGTGTGAAGTGACCCTTCTAGGAAGGTTTCTCACAGCCAACTTTTGAATAGAAAATACTCAGACATAAATGCATAGGGATTAATTTAATCATTTTATAAAAATAAAATTTTGAGATTATTTTAAATATATTTATAGAAATATGAGATATGATAAGTTTTCTCATCTCTTGCTCTATGATTTTCTATTTTTCCATGTTCTAAAGTTGATGATGTTATTGCACATGACTGCATGTTAGTTCTTTAGCCATATCTTTTGATCCTTAATTCCATTTTTAAATTTCACATGTGTTATAAATCTTATTTCTCCATTTTTTTAATAATGCTAGTTTTAAATTTGATAAATGTAGGATTAAAAACATATTGATATTGTAGTTGTAATAGTGCATTGATTTGAACCCAAGACTATGGATTTTAACACAAACACAACCCTATCACATAAGTTTGGAGATCCTCAAATGTGGGTAAGGTGGAAAAAAGATCAAAATTATCTATATGAAAGGATTAATTTATAACTCCTCAATCAATAAAGGTCAGTTTCAAGAAAATAAGATGATTTATAGAAGCCTGAGAGACTCCTATACCACCTTTCATGAAGTGATCATTATACAAAGCCAAAACATGTTTCATAAAGAATAATATGAATAATTTTTTCACCTTAAATTAGAGTTATAATGTATCTAATGATTAGATGATATCCATCATGAGTTTCCTACATGTCCACCTTCTCTTTCCCTTATCATCTCCTTTATATGCTATTATAGGTGAAGTTAAAATCATCATCCACATCATTATGGTGAATCCCTGCTCCTTTTATAATCCCTTTGAATTAATAGATGACTTATTTTTACGTTATTCTATTAATAAATTTAGTATGTATTCATGTATGGTTGATCTTATCATGTGATATTCATTTATCCTTGTTTGTTATCCTATTTTCTCACCTCTATTTAGTTTGAAGTTAGTCTTGTAGGTTGTATTTATTGTCATATCTAGTTCATGCATTTATTATTAGTGGAGATGTTTCCTCCCTCTTAATTATGCATCAAATCTCTAGCCTCTCTACAAAATACTGATGCAAAAGATCAAATTATGTGTTTTATAGTGTTATGCTAGCTCTGTTTTTCATTTATGCACCTATAAATAAGTGTTAATGGTCAAGAAATTTGGTGCATCACCTTTTTTGATTTAATTTAAAGTTTATATCTATACATTTTCATTAAATTTGAGTAGGTGTAGTGTTAGTATTAGGTGTATCATCAAGGGATCTAACCATATCTATAGATTCACTCCACCATTCAAGTCACCCATGGCCTGGAAATGTTTCCATTTTCTCAATTAAGTGAAGAGACTTGAAGCACCTCTTCAAAGGGTGAAACTCAAAGTGAAAATAGTTTTTAGCATGATTGATGGGAAAAGTACTCAAAGTAACTCATATATTAAAGGATTATTAGTGTTTTCATTTAGTAAATAAACCTTTGGAGGAATTTTTTCAATCTTTGATGGTGACTATGAGTTTATTCAATTAGTTTTAACAACCCAAGTATTCTTTCCAAGTAATTACCCTTTGTTTTTTACTTTTCACATGAATTTTCAAAGCTGAGATTGAAGTAGGTTTAAACTTGGTCCAAGGTATTGATCCATATCATCCCCATAAATATCCATACCAACCCTAAAATTATCCCACTTTCCCCTCATATGGATCTAATTATGAATATAACTAGCCTTACCTCCAATAATGCTATCCTTCCTTTCCTCCTCAACAACATTACCAAGATTGCAAAACTTCATACCAAAATTTATATGTATGCCATTAGTCCTATATACACCTTTTTTATCCTAATCATCCTTCTCCTAATCATAACCTATCCCAAGTTGTCAGTGATATCAAGGCCAAACATTCATTAATTGATCAAGAGCAAAATTTTAAAAACTTGCTTCCTCAAGTTTCTAAAACTCCTCAACCAAATGATTTTCCAAGATTATCACCCACTTCTCATATGCCAATCCAAAATCAATAGAGGGGGAAAGTTATAGAAGCTAAACTAGTATATTTTCAAATTTTATTGATCCCCCCATCTACTCAGGTTGTAATTATTCCTAAGGATAAATGTATATCATAATTTGATAGGATGATCTATACATGGAAAAAGCAGAATAAAAAAACATTAATGAAAGCCTTTTTACCTCTTTATCAAGAGCTCCTAAATAATGTCATTGATCCTCAGTTTCTAAGTTGAAAGAGTAATCCTCCAAACCCCAAACTAACTCATGAGCATATTCTTCCCACTCTTCCAAGTGAGCCATTTTTCCCTCCCACCATCTCCTTTTTTAAGTAGGACTTAATATATGGAAGATAGGTGAAGGGGATCCCTTGATGGCTCACTTCCCATTTGATAATGAGGATTATACCCCTTCTCCACCCATTATACATTTCTCTTACCCTCCCACCATCTCCCTTTGCATTAGAAGAACTATTGTATGGAGAGCAGTTGTAGATCATTCAAGTGAACATAATGAAGAGTTTCATTTTATATATGTTACTAAAAATGAACCTTGATAAGGATATGATGAAGATGTTCAAGAACTGGATTCAATAGAGGTGCAATTGAACATTCATTAAGATGTATAAAGTGGATAAGAAGAGAAGGAAGATCTAGAAGATCATAATTCAATCCTTCTTAGTCAAGAGTGCATTCATGGGTATGAACAAGATATTTGTTAGATATATGAGCTTCCATTCATTATTTAAGAGGAATAATATTATATTGCAATAGTTAGTGAGATTATATTAGTGATTTCACAAGCATGTGATGAATACCCTATAATATCAATCCATGATATTCATTAATGTATTTATGAAGAGGTTTAAGAAGACATGATAGTTTATTGGGTTGAATAAAAACATGAAAGAGAATCCAATGACATGTGGAAGTCATACTTTGAAATTTAAAAATAATTTGAAGATATTAATAGGCTTTCAGTTCATGAGGAGAAAAATAAAGTGTGTTATAGAGGTTTCTTCCCTCCCAAATGGATAAGAGGATTATCATAACAAGTTAGGACATCATCACTATGATTTCATTATAGAATTTGAGTTCCTTGGTATACCTACATATCATAAATGGTACAATGAAAACATAAATCACAATGCACCTATTTTTAAATATAATTTCCTCAATTTGTCATGACTAATTAGGAACACCCTTTGAGTAAGGTAGAAATGGCATTAATTTCATGAAACAATCAAGCTTCAAAAACTTATGGCATGGTTATTATCTTGAATTAATAGTATATAGGTAAATAAATTAAGGAGATAATCCTAATTTCCAAAAAAATAATATCATGAGCATGTCAACATCTCAAGAGGTAAGGCATACCTCTTGTTGACAATTTTACCACCATTGGTCAAAGTTGCTTATATGCATGTTTTTAATAAGACTCTATTAATGAATTAAAGGTCAAAAAAAATATTCAAAACATAATAAAACATTAAATAATTCCAAAATAATTCTCATTAATAACTCACAAGTCCATATTTTAACAAAGTCTTCTTTTATTCCTCTAACTAGCTATTTGTAAGCTAGTGAAGGCAATTTTTAGATGCCCAGTACATAAAGGTGAAGAAGAGTTGGATAAAAAGTTATTATTGGGATTTTTAAAAAAAATATTAAAAAATATTAATTTTTTTTCTTAAAGTTTAAAATGGCTTAAATTTATGAATAATTGATAAGAAGAACATGTGCTCTAAAACCCTTCTTAAACCCTCATGGCTCAATTTTAAGTAATATGTTTATATTTTTGGGTTATTTGTTCAGAAATAAATGTGGTGTAAGATATTATTGGTAATATAATACCTTGATAAAAATTCCTAAATAATTTTTTTTTTTTCAAAAATAATTGAGAAAGGCAAAGATACAAGCATCAAGGATTTAAGCAAGCAAGAGAGACAATAAAAAAAGCAATTTTTTAGTGGTTTAAGTGATTGTTTGATCACATAAAATTATTGAAATAATAATAAGGGTCATTAAATATAATTAATAAATAAAATTCAGGTATTTATTACTCATAAAACTCAATAAAATGTCAATACAAGACCTATAGGTGTTCAAAAATGAAATTGGGAAAGCTAGTCAACACCAATAAGTGCATATTCTAAGTTTTTAAAATGAAAACTATTGAAATTTTACATGTGGATATGATTTTATGTAATTTAATATTTAAAAAAAAAATTAAATTATTTAATTTACATTAATATATATATATATATATATATATATATATATATATATATATATATAATTCCAATATTTCATTATGATCACGAAGGGAATGAATGTTTCTTCACTTTTTTGCTCATAAATAGAGTTGGAAATGGGTGTTTTAGGTGCCTCCAATGGAAAAACTGATTTAAGAGGGAGTATAATTAATTTAAAATTCTAAATAAATTATCATATAATTAAAACCAATTAAAAATAGGCTTATCTCATTAAAAACACCTCTAGGTCATCCCTAGGGTAGCAAGCAAACACTTTTTTGTGAAATTTTCTTAGGGAGTTTTGTGAAGAGTTCTGGATATTTTAAAAATTATATAGTTATGAAAAATTTAGACATATAAAAAAAATATTAGGATTTTTTTTAATTATTATATCTTATTTTAGACCTCCTAATCCAAATTAGGTTTTATTGAGAATAAGAGAGCACATGAGAGCATAAAATGGTGTTTTTTGGAGTTGTACATGGAGTTTGGAGATGAATTTTTTTTTGAAGGTATGTGCCACCATGTTTATTAGTTTAAAATATTTTTTTTATAATATATTCTAATTATTAATATCCATCAAGTTTATGGCTCTCATAGTGCATTTAATAAGCATGTCAAAGTTGCATAAGATAGGCATATGGAAGAAGAACCGGTTTGGAAGGTTGCTTTGGTCATCATCAAGTGCATACTTATCAATAATATTAAATATATAATTAAAAATACAAATTACACACTATATATAAATATGGTGCCCTATTTTGGGATACATTTAGTAAGTTCAAGTCAATAACAAAGAGCCTTCAATTAGCCCTATAAAAGTAGAGTTCCAAAATATGCAAAGGTGGATAAGTGGGGTTCAAGTCTTGGTTAATATTTTATCCATATTTATATTAAAAATATTAATTTAAAAATTAAACATTAATCCCACTTCTAATATTCCCCATTTGGGCTATTTTTATCAGAGACATGAGAACAAACATGCATACAAGTTGCATTTAAGATAGCTCAAGTTGAACTCCAAGTATGAAGTCAAGATAAGTCTAGTAAACTCAAGAGGAAAGTGAAGGTAAATAAATTATAAATTTAATATTAATTAAATACCAATAATTTTTAACTAAATATTAAAATACTTAACTAAAGAAGATCAAAATTTGCATGCAATATTGTAGCAAGTTAAATCAAGATTGAAGCTTGCATGAAGAGCCCTTTGAATTTTCAATTATGCAAGAATATACTCCCTATCTCCTACCATGCCATATTAAATGAAATAATGTTTAAATTAAAATAATACATTGTATTTTAGGTGGTATTAAAATTGTATTTGAATGTGGAGTTCAATTTTTATTTTAATTTTTAATTGAAGTAAGAGTGAACTAGAAATTGCATGTGGACTCATTTGGAACTTATTATATTCTCTCTCTCTCTTATTATTTCATATATTTAAATTAAGTTTTGAATGATTAGGATAATATTATGTTTTTGGATTAAAAAAAATTTCAAAAATTTTGTACTACATCACCTTTGAATAAATAAAGAGCCGAATTTTCCTCCATTCTTAAGCTTTTAAGAAGTGTGAGTTATTATTCATTGATAAGACTTAGTGAATTAATATTTTTCCTAGGTTTATATATTAATAATTCACATTTATGAATTAAATTATAAATATCTAAGGTCATATAAAGTTTCTAAGTCTAGTTTCTACCTAATCTAGAAGCAAATTCAATCATTATTCACTCTTTCCTAACTAGTATGAGTGTTTATCAAGACCTCTGTGTGAAATAATAATACAAGAGTCATTATATGAGAATGAAGTGAATTTTTGAAAGATATTTGGATTAGAAAGTGTCATATATATGTGTGTGTGTGTGTGTGTGTGTGACACACACACACACACACACACACACACACACACACACACACATACATTCATTATATGAGAATGAAGTGAATTTTTGAAAGATATTTGGATTATAAAGTGTCATATATATATATATATGTGTGTGTGTGTGTGTGTGTGTGTATGTATGTATGTATGTATGTATATTCATAATTGACCCCAATAATGGTGCATCACCCCAATTTTCAATTTTCTTTTCCATTTTCAGCTATATATATATATATATACATACATACATACATACATACATACATACATACATACATACATACATACATATATATATATATATATATATATATATTCATAACTGACCCCAATAATGGTGCATCACCCCAATTTTCAATTTTCTTTTCCATTTTCAGCTTTAGAATTGTTCTTTTACCCTTTTTCTAGTCAAGAAAGCACTATCTAAGAGATTTTAGAGAGAATTGGGTGAATGTAATAAAGGTAAACAAACATAAATCTATATATTATATCTATATTAAGGTCACCCACACCTTGGAGAGTTTTCATTGTATCAAAATGAGTGAAAATAGGCATAGGTTCTTCATAGGGTGCAATTCTAAGTGATAACACCACTCACCTCACAAGAAATATTTCAATAGACTGCATCCATCAAGTGATAATTTTCTCATATGGAATTAAGAATATTTTTAAAGTTTTCTTTTTTATCCAAGTAAAGTAGGCCTTTGAGGTCTTATACACACTAAACTAGTTTTTTAATTTCTCAAAGTGTTTGTAGCACATGTTTCTTAGTTGTTTTCTAATCTATTTTCCCTAAATTACTCTTAGCATTCTGCGTGTGTCTTGATTAGTTGTGTTTTTTTAAGGTATATTTAGTTGTCTCAATTTATTCTAAGGGATTACAATTAGTTTTCAAGGTCTAATAATGTTTATTGTTGAGTGATAAGTGACTCCATAGACCAATAAAATTATAAGGCTACCAATATAGATGTTTAAGAGGAAATGTTTCCCTAAAAGTTGCTAAAATTTTTAATCTTCAAGTCACCTTGATATCCTATGGAATAAGTAGATCTCTCTTCACCAAATTAACATATGCAACACATTTTAGGAGCAGTTCCACACAATCAAATTATGCTCATTTCTCTACAAAATTTTATTGATGATATCCATATGGGGAAAGATTTAAAATGTGAATACAATATTAGGAAATCCATTCCCCAAATGTAAATTCATATGTGTAAAAATTGGCTTTTGTATTGAATTTTACTTGGCATTTTATGCATCTTTCAATGGTCAAATCTATCTAGTACGCACTTTCTAGACCTAATTTCTTAAGGCTAAATCACATTTGTTTATATTGATAACTTGTATTATGGTATCTAAATTTTTAAGGGGAATAAAATAGTTAAGGAGATCATAGAAAATTATTCCTTAGTTTAAAAATGTGCATTCATGAGAATTACCAAGTGTGTAGATTTTTGTGTCTTTCCAGTTGTCAAATTAGCCTACATAACACTTTTCAAACACAATTTCATACGAAAAAAGTAATTCCACTCAACTTGAAATTTTACATGATGGTAGGTAAATGTGGAAATAATGTGTATACCAATAAATTCATATAAATTTTTCTCCCACATGAAATTTTCAAACTCATTTTTGCAAGGGTAAAATAGGTCAAATCTTGTTCAAATTCCTCTTTGTGATATATAAATGTCATTAAAGTGAAATGGGAAAGATAGTGAATAGATAATAAATATCATGTATTAAATACAAATATATTAAAATTGGTTTCTTCATTTTTTTTTACTTATTCATTTTTTGCATCTTCCCACTGTTAAATCTACCTAATGAGAACTTTTGCTAACCACTTTCGTAGGACAAAATAAAGTCAAAATTTGTTGAAATTTTTTTTGGTAGTACTATGATGACATGAAAATGTAATTAATTTGGTTTTTTATTTATTGGAATTTCCATTTAAAATATACAATGGTTTGAAGTAACCCTTTTAGAGGGTTTCTCATAAAACGAAGTTTTTACCCAAAAACACTCAAAGGGATATGTGTAAAGACTACTTTGATCATTTTAAAAAATGAAAAATACCCTTTTGATTGTATTTTACATATATTTATATAAATACAAGATATTATGGGTTTTTATCATGTATTTTTCTACTATTTTATTTGTTCCTTGTTTTAAAGGTCTTGATATGATTATGTAAAATTACATGTTGCTTTTTTAGCCATATCTTTTGATCCACAACATCATTTTCAATGTTACTTGTTTTGTTGGAAATATAATTTCTCCCTCTTTTAAATGATGTTAGTTTAAAATTAGATAAATATGGGATTAAAAATAGGTCAATATTTTAGTTGGAATAGTTCATTGATTTGAGCCCAAGACTATGGGTTTCAACATAAACACAACCCTATAACATTAGTTTGGAGATCCTCAAATTTGGGTAAGGTGGAAAAAGTATCAAAATTATCTAGATGCAATGTTATATTTAAAATATTTAGTCAAAAAATTAGGTTAATTTTAATAAAAAAATTATTCATACAATACCAAAAGACTCCTACTCCACCTTCATTAAGTTATCATTATACAAGCCCAACACATGTTCAATAAAAAATATTATAATATTTATTTCACCTTCTATTGGAGTTTTAATCAATCCCATGTTTGGATAAGAGCCATCGTGGTATTATTACATGTATAAATTCTCTCTCTCCCTTCTCTCCTCCTATATATATTCTTGTAGGTTAAGTTGACATCATTCTCCACATGAGTATGATAAAGCCCTACTCCTTCTGTAAGCCCTTTGAATCAATAGATGACTTATTTTTACCTTATTCTATGACTACATTTAGTGTATATTTATGAATGGTTTATCCTATCATGTGACGATTCATTTATCCCTGTTTATTGTCATATTTTCTCACCTCTATAAAATTTGAAGTCACTCTTGTAGGTTATAGTTAGTTTTAGATTTATTTCATGCATTGATTATTAATGGAGATGTTTCCTCCCTAATAATTGTGCATCATATGTCTAGCCTCTCTAAAAATATTTATGTAAGAAGATTATATTAGGAGTTTTTTATTATTAAGTTAGTTCTACTATTCATTTGTACACCTACAAATGAGTGGTATTGGTTAATACATTCAGTGCATCACCTCTTTTTATTTCATGTTAATTTTTTCTCTCTCTTCCTTTTCCTTGAAGTTGATAAGGTGTAGTATTAGTCATAGGTGTAGCATTAAGGGATTCAACCCTCTTTAGATATCCACTCCACTATTTAGGTAACATACAACTTAGGAGTGTTTCCATTTTGTCAATTGAGTGACGATACCTGAAACACCTCTTCAAAGGGTGAAATTCAAAGTGACAATAACACCAAGGCACAAAAATGATAATATTTGGAGAGGAAATATATCACCACTATAGTGACTAAGTTTCCACCAAAATTTGGTAATCCTTCTATAAGATAAATGGATATGTATATCTACATGAGTTGTACAATGGAAATGGTTGGAATAAGCTAGGAAATTTCACTGTATCTCCCTAATGACATTGACATACTTCACATTCCTCAAAAAATGTTTTGATATCTTGTTTGATTCCTAAATAAAAAACTATGGCAAATGTATTCATAGGTTTTTTTTAAAATTTAATGACTTGGAAAAAGTGAGGCATGTGACTCCTAAAAAATATTATGTTATGATTTTGATCTATAATCAATAAAATGTGACCTTTGTATCATAAATATTGGTCTTTCCAAGTATATTTGGGTTTGGAAGCTGGGTACATAGACAATTATTAGATAACTTTCTAAATGTGGTTTTCTTGTTGCCACTATTACTAGATGTCATGCATCCATTATGAAATGGGGATATATATGATAATATTTTGTGGTTTTTCTTCATACTTCTATGATAGTGCATCATTAATCAAAATTTCCTTACCATTTTTATAAGTGATATCATAATCATAGTTTATTAACTTAAAAACCCAATTTTTTTGAAATACAAAAGATAAGTATTGTTCCAAGAAGAATTAGAGGATTTGATAATCAATTTCAATGAAAAAATGTTGGCTAACCAATTATATTCACCACTTATTGGAAATGGAGGATAACTATCATTTCCTTCACATATGTTAACTATGTCAATTTATTCTCAATGATGATATTTTATGGTGAATATGATGGGATTCCCCTATTCCATTGGGATAATACCAAGTTTTTTTCCATATGTGTCACTTTCAATGAAAAACATTTTCAATAAATCTATCATGGAAAAAATAGATGTATTATAAATAACCTTCTTTTATATCTATAATATATATTTTAGTTGTAAAAGACCATAAATTGAGTCTTTTTTTACCATGGAAGTCAATGGGGTATAGTTTTTCCCATAATTTCTAGCAAATTTTTACTAGTATCTAATGAGGATAAGAAATCCACAAAGGCATTTGACTGTCCTAGGTTTAGACCAATTTTTTATGGCATCAATTTTTGTTGAGTCAACCCAAATGCCAGATACTAAGACAATGTGTCCTAGGTAATACACATCCTATTGACCAAAAAAACATTTTGACCATTTTTCATAGAGTTGGTGGTATGTAATTAGTTTTAAATTCATAATGAGGTGATGTAGATTTTCCTCCCAAGTTTTTATTTAAATTAAGATACCATCAAAGAATACAAGGATGAATTTATATAAAAATCAGTGAAATATTTTTTCATCAAACCTTGGGAGGTGAAGTGGTATTGGTGAGCTTAAAGGGAATGAAAAATAATTCATAGAGGCCTCCATGTGTGAAAAAACTATTCTCTAGAATATCTTCGTCCAAGAGGAAAATCTAATGATATCCAAATAATAGATATAATTTTTATAGGAAGTGAACACCATGAAATTCATGAATAATTTTATGTATCACTTATATAGGAAATTTATCTTTCATATTTAAATTTTTCATTTCATGAAAATCAATGCAAAACTATTAAGATCCATATTTTTTGCATATTAGTAAGACCATGGAAGAATATGGGTTTATTCTCAGAAAAATGACTCCTACTTAAAGGATTTATTGAACCATATTCCCAATTTTAGATTTTTGAAAAAAAGGATAGCATTATGGATGAATTTTAGTTGTACACTTCCTAAAAGTAGTTGAATATAATGGTATTTTAGTCAACAATGTGGAAAGCCTTTTTGGTTCCTTGACAACTAATTCATGTTTGACAAGAACATTTTTCAAGTCAATAAAATAGTGAAAACCATTATATGTGTTGAGATAAATAGAGTAATTTTAATCAATGATTTAATGTGAGCCTTTATTGATGAGATTTGTCATGTGGTAGGAACTGATGATAGTAGAATATCCTAGTATGAGGCATTTTAGTCTATATTAATGACCATTTTGAGAAAATGAAATCCAAAGTTATGAGAAGTTTGATAAGATAGGCCCAAGAGTGCACAAACATTTGGATCCAATAACCATATAACATCCCCCAAAGTAAAGGAAAACACATTTGTTTTTATGGTATAGTCCCCTAGAATAATACAGTCATTGTGACATGTTATATTATGTGATAATGTTCATCCATAATAAAACATCACTTCAAATATTAAATAGGGGTGCATAAAACATTTAGATTACTTATAAAGTTAGATATCAATGAGATTATGTGTACTACTAGTGTCAACAAGAATGGTGACTGGGTGTTTATTAATATACCACTTTAATCTCATAGTATGAGGAGTGGTTACCCTTGTCAAGACATGCATCAAAATATTGGTGGATGACTTCACATTGTTGTATTTTATTATTTTAATTTCTACCTTATGAGAATCTTGGGAATATTCCCATTATATATCATCTGGTGGTGAATCAACATCCAACCAATAAAAATTATATTCAATGATCTTGAGTCCTTTTGTGTTTTTTTATCACATCTGTAATATAGCCCTTTTTCATGATGAACTAACATTTATTCCTCTATAATGTATTTAATGGGGGTGATTTTTGGTGGAGGGTTTTTTACTATCCATGGTATTGTATATGTCTTGAAAAAAAAATAAAAGATCAATTTGAAGAGGTGATTTTATCTTTTGTAAGTTTGGCTAATCCTAATTCGAACTCATATTTTATGGTTTAAACTTATTAACCTCCTCCTGAATTATATATTTGAGCCCACTGATGAAATAAATATTGAAAAAAAAAAAAAAATTGTCCCTTGATTTGGTTTTCTAGTTTTTTAAATTTATCTTGATACTCATGAATCTTTCCAATTTTACATAGTTTAGTCAAATCTTTGATGAAATCATCATAACCATTGAAAAAAAAAAAAAAATGGAAAAATGATCCCAATTGGGTTTTGTATGATATTTTTGATACTATTAGTACCATTGGATAGTATCTTTTTCTCAATGAAATGATATAATTGGTAACTTTTCTATCCCCAATTTGTTGTGCAAACTAAAATATTGTTTGACATGGTAAATCTAGCTAGTGTGTTATGTGCCATAAAATTTTGGAAAGTCTAATTTAGGGAAACATGACATGTTTTGTGATTAAAATTTTCCTACATTATTATTTTATCGATTAAGTATATTGTATATCATGGTATTTTTTTCAATGATGTCATTTAGTCATTCATTCAACTCATTGAGTTAGGAATTAAGCTAAGATTAAAATTCATCTTAGAGTTAATCAATGTTCTATACCATGGTCTATATTTATAAACATGTGACAAAAATTGACTATAAGGGTTTATGGGTGCCATAAAATTCTTACTAAATGTATATGTTAGAATGATCATCTTAATGAGATGATTACAATGGTATAATTTTCAGAAGGGTGAATTTTTTTTTTAGGACTATAGGTTACAAAAAAAATTATTGTATTTTTATCTAAATTTTTGAAATACTAATTAAAATTATCATCTCACTAAAAAAATATTAATGGAATATTATTAATAGTTGAAAATAAAAATTGTGCTATTTTATTTCTATTTTTTCTTTCTATCAATTGGGTACTACACCAAGTTCAAGAGACCATTTCAGAATATTATAAACCTTCTTACTACTACTTGTAGTTACTATTTTTTTTTCAATTGGTAGATTATAATACTAATTTAAATATTATATTTTATACCTAAGGTTATTTTTGTATAAATTTGTATAATCATATTCTCTTTTTCTAACTATTGGTTGTTACTATGTTTCCAATAAATTTGAGTTAGATATATCACATTAAGAATGCCAAATGTTATACAGAAGGTTAATACAAGTTTTATTTTGGTCTATGAGCTTTAAAATATACCAATATTATTTTTTAAATAATTTAATATCAATATTTTATATCTTTAACTATTTTGGATAACCATTTTTTAACCAACCATCTCATGTTTGAGGCACAATTCAAGTAACTTCCTAGGGCTAACCACTTATCAGTGCATCATGTAAAAAAATGGATGAATGATTAAAATGGATAGGATATATAAAAAACTAATGGGTATTACTATATACCTAAATTTATTTGGAAGATCATTTTCATATAAAATTCTACCTAATGGCTTGTGTATTGGGGCATAACCCCTCACTCCATAAAATTAGGGAAAACTAATAATTGATTAGCCCAAAATGACAACATTATATTAGATTACATACTTTTTGGAAGTACTATGTATTAACATTTTAAAATTATGTTTTGGATCAACATACTCTATCCATCCTTAGGAATCTTGATACAGTCTAGCTTCTTTATTGTGGATCATAAATGTTGATATGAAACATCGATTCAAAAGTTTAATACATAGTACTTCCAAAAATCATGTAATCTATCCATTATGGACATTGAGAACATCAAATATCTTAAATTTATATTATTTTTAAAAAGGTCAAAACATAGTTTATAGCCTAAGTAAAATAATATTATATTAGTTTCACCACCTTGTTACCACTTTCTAATCACCAATGTTTTGATTAAGTAAGGTGAGAGCATATGATGGACAAAAATAGAGAACATTAAAATGCTGAAATTGTTGCATGAAAATGGCCATAGAAAGAAATCTCAAACCAAATTATATGACCATTCTTGACATGGATTATAAAAATAGTGTAAATACCATAAATACTACTAAATTTGTAAAAATACTATATTTCATTAAAAAAGGTGAATAATTACATTACAATATCGTTGGTATCTTTGAGGGGGAAACCTCATTCAAACAAGCTTAATATAATATAATTTATTGATATATTTCCATTAGTTTAGGCTCTTATTTATACTAATTTTATCTTATCTAACTACTAATTCCCTTGCATGTTGTATTATTTAAATTATCTCAAGGAATGACTGAAAAATCATATGTATATATACATTTTATTAACAACAATAATTACAAAGAAAGAGTTAGGACAAAAGATTTATAAAAAAATTTGGTGTAAAAACGTGACAGACTCATAAAAATCCTTACCCTCTAAAGTTCAAAAGAGAAAGGCTCCATTTTTAAAATCTTCCATCACTAGATATATACCTAATCAAATGGGTCAAAAAAATTTGATAGCCACTTCTCTTTTTCTCAATTTTATTATCAAGTATTGATACAAGGTTTCCAACTTAAATGGGATGTTTTTACATACTATTAATATACTAATGAGATATATAAGCCATGTAATCCTTGTGAATCTATGTGGCCTTCAACCAACTCTCATATTAACCTTCTAATATGGAAAGATGATATATTTTATACTCTTGTTCATCTAGGAGGCCCTATAGGGAAACACAATGGCATAGAATTTCAACTTCTAAATATAAGAAAGGTTCTCCATTAAGTAATAATGAGTAGGGAGTTACCCCATGGTAATGTAGATAATCATCTTATAGGCCCAAAAATAGAGATATAGATGGAGGTGCCAATCCATCTTATCATATTTTATGGTCTTGAATAGTATTGACTTCAATGTTTTTTTGGTCACCTCAAATTAACTATTAACCTCAAGATAATATAGTGAATTAGTGTGGGTATATATATAAAACTTATTTCATAATTCACATACCTTATGATTCTTAAAATGGGATCCATTATCTAAAATAATGACTTGTGGGACCCACAATATATATATTAAGTGATTCAAGATTATTTTTTCAATAATATACTTAGTTATTATGGCTAAATTCTTATCATATGCCCATTTGGTGAAATATTCAATGGTCATAATAATGAAGTGATGACCATTGGGAGATACAAATAATAAATTTATAATTATATAAAGACCCCAAGTAGATAATTGTCAATGATTGATGATGATTTGAAGATCTTGAGTATAAGCATAGATCTCATGGGAAAATCACTGGAAGCTTGAATATTTTACAACATATTCCATAGCATCATGCTCAAGCATGGGAAAAATATCCCATTATTTTAATCATGAGGTAAGTTGTGTTACTTTTAAATTGGCCACCACAAAAACCACTATGACAATGATACACAACTTTCTCAAAATTTTCTTGGCATATGCATATAAGGATCACATTTTTGAAAGTTATTTGATATAATACTATTTTAAGGTTAATTCACTTAGCCACAAGTACTCCAAAGAATCACCTCTATTAATAGTTGGAATCATTAGGATATGTCTAGTCAACCAAGTAGTTTATGATTTTTTCATATCACAAGGAGGGAGAGATCATGGGTTTATGAACATAAACAATGAGTTTATTAGGAAATTAGGTGTTAGCAATTTCACCACTATCCAAAGGGGAATCAACCAACCAATTGAAAATTACTTGTCCTTTGATTGAATTTCAGTTGATGTAGGTTAATTTAAATTCACTTAATAGTGTGATGAAATGACCATCCCTTTTGGACGTGGATGGTTAATTCAAAAAGGTATTAAGGTATTGGGATTTTAAAATTACCATAATATCTTAATTAAACACATAATGCCTCAATTTTTTTATAAAATATGATTTAGTATATTTTATTTGAAAATTGAAGACTCAACTAATGAGATACATGGATGTCTCTATACCATCATCATCTTCTTGAGCCAAAAAAAAGAGGGGAACATTAATTTATCTTATATAATGGATGAGGGGTCAATCATACTTAGCTAGAACAAAATTTGGTGGATTATAATAAAATGTTTAACAAACTTGCATGTATTCACATAGTCTTGGGTTCAACTTAGACCACTCTCCTTTTTGATATTTTTAATAGGATGGATCTCATACTAAAGTTAAAGGGAAAATTATCAAATTCCTCATAGTTTCCTTAGGAATGACCTTGCCTTTGATTCATCTATAAGGAGATAAATCTCAATAGTGACAAAAACCTTGGTAGTATTAATGTTGATCATACATTTAGATATGATATAGATTAAAATTTTCCTGCCTGTAACATCAAAGACACATTTATCTCGATTAAGTGTGATACCATATTTGATAAAGTGGAAAATAATAATGCACAAAAAATCAAGATGGACTAATCTCCCACTGTCATTTCTTAGAATATTTTTCACATACACCTCTACCATTTTTTGGATGATTTTATGGAAAGTGAGATTCAGGGACCTTTGATAATTTGTGTTGGAATTAATAATACTAAAAGGCATGAAAACATAATATAAAGTCCCCCATTGAATGGTGAAGGAGGTTTTACTTTTATATTATTTGGAAATGAAAATTTTATTATAGTTGAAAAATACATTCATGAGATATAAAAAATCATACCCATATATGGCATTCATGATAACATCTATGGATGGTAGAGGAAAGTCATCTTTTAGACATTGCTTCTTGATAGCTCCAATTTTTATGCATGTCCTCATCTTTAAATTTTTCTTGATAATGGGGATAATTTTGGACAACCACATAGTGTATTCCATAGGTTTAATTGAATGTAAATTTAGAATATTGATCACTTATTATTACACTATTAATGTGACTTTTTGATTCAAAGGTTTGAGTTTAAATTTGACTAGTTTGGTGTTAGTGTTTGTCATAGATTATGAACCAATAATTCAGTATAGATACCCATCATGTCTAAGTAAGAGATGGAAAAATATTTTAAGAGATTAGTGAGAATATTCTTATGATATTTTACATATTCTAGAGAGAGATAATATCCAAACTTGAGGATAACATGTTCAATATTTTATTTATGTTAATGTCTACATTATTCTCTATGACAAAATCATTCCCTTATTTGAATTTTTAATGGTATGTGTGAGATTAAAAGTATCATAATATATTTTGAATAATTTGTAATCTTATCTATAGGAGTTTTATTCCTATATTTCAAATTAGGATTACTGATTTTATGATCTAAGGAAGGATGAAGGGTGAGGAGTGAGACAAAATCCACTTTTGTGATGTACCCTAAGGATGCCATTATAATACCACTAAAATTCAAATATATCTTCATCATTTTCAATGAAATACATGGAAATAGACTCATATCCTCCTCTACAAGGAAAAAAATTCATGGTTTGGTATGTTTTGGACAAGCACCTCAGGTCTCATGGACACAATAAATTTGGATTATAATCTTCACTAATGAGTGAAAATTTGTAAAAAGGAAGATATTTAATTAATGATCTAATTTTCCTTTATGTTCATTTGTTCTATATAAATTAAATAAAAATCTTAGTAATTTTTTATGCCAACTTATTTTATAGTTAAATGTGTTTATCTCTAGTTTGATAGACTTTAGAAACCTACTTGGGAACTAGTTATGAATCTCCTAAGACCTTAAGGTTTTAAATAACTAATATCTTTCTGATTAAGATACCTAATAGCAATGACTCATATTCAACCCCATTTTTTATGGATTCAAATTATATATTTATTCTAAAATACATTATCATTCCTTTAAGGCAGGTCAAAATTATCCATGTCCTACCCAAATTATAGTTTCCCCATCGTAATGGAGAATCCATTAATTGTTTGAAGGAGGAGGATTGTTAGGATCTTGAGGATATATTTATTATTCCTCAAAAATTTCAACCATACATATGTCAAGGTTTTTTGTATAAAATAAAAATATCTAAAACCTAAAATAAGTAGGGGATTATAAGTAACATCCCCCTATGGATCAAAATGGAGTGCAATAGGTTTGTAATTTTATAATATGTTGATAACTTCAGTTATCTATTTCATGGAAACATATGCCACCATTGTGGTTTTTTCCTCACACTTTTTTTGTTTGAATTTAGTACATTTATAATAAGGTTTCTCACCTAACTTTGGTTTGATATTATTATAATTTAATTTATAACCCAATTGGTAACTATAATAGGCTATTTTTCTTTCACGGTAGGAGTAGTTTTACTTACTTAATTTCTTGTAAAGTGGTACTCAATGTGGATGCCAAGGTCCTTATTGAGATTATCCTAGTACACATTAAATTAATTGGGATCTCCTTAGGGTAATAAAACATTCCATAGGTTTAGGAATATCACATCTTGGAATAAGGGTGAAGGGATTCCCTTCATTCGATGAATCTATGGTTTCCCCAAAATCATGTTGTAATTTGTGTCCTTGTCTATAACATATCATCTAATGAGCATCATTTCACC